>OX596233.1:46037118-46459618 GCA_951394345.1 Salicornia ramosissima | reverse complement strand
GTTCTGTTCAGTTCAGTTCAGCTATATTCAGCTAAAGTAAACGAGCCGCTTGTGAGTTTTAAGCTCCTTGAATTGTTGTTCTTTATTTTGTTTTCAATATACTTCCTCCGTTTCAAAAAAACACGCAACAATTTCTAAATTTGGATGTTTCCAACAATTTTTTTTTCTTTTTTTTTATGGTAAGATTTTTTGTATCACTTTACTATTTTACCCTTACTTAAAACCCTTAACAATTTACTTTTTACTTTTTGGGTCCCCACTTTCTCTCTCCATTTATCTTAATCAACTACCTCTAACTTTTTCTACTTTACTTTTTACTTTTTGGGTCCCATTTTCTCTCTCCATTTATCTTAATCAACTACCCCTAACTTTTCCTAATTACCCAACTCCAAATTTTGACTAAAAATCCGTGCTATCTAAATTGTTGCGTTTTTTTTGGAACGAAAGAAGTATATGATTTGATGTAAAGTATAATAAGATACGGAGTATATAGCAGGACTAACTCTATACAAATTGGCGGTGGGTCTTCAGAGTTTACATCAAAGGAAGTACAGTATAAGTCAGATCCTGGCTTAATGAGATGTACTGAAACTTTGTAAAGCTGACCTAACATGATTTAATAAGTTGAAATTAGCACATCCTATAAAATTGTGAGAAATGACTTAAACAAATGGCATTTAACGACTAAAAATACATACTTCATCCATTTAAAAAAAAAAATGCAACAATTAACATTTCACATATGCTGAGACGAAACATTGACCTTTAATTTCTATAATTATGAATAATTAAAAATTATAAAAAAAGTTGATATTAGAATATTATGGATAATGTTATATTATAATTTAAAAATTATAATATTTAAATTATTTCTTAAAATGAAAACAATTTATAAATTCATGTCAAAATTTCACATCATTTGAGATAATAAATTCTTAATTTAACCGTATCTTTTATTTCTATTTTAAGTTTTTTATACATAGCCTATACATGTATATCATTTTCCAAATATTATTTAACGAGACGAGTCTAACAAAATCACACTTGAATATGTTTTTTATTATGTGTAAAACTCAAAACTTGGTCAAAGTGCATAGCGTGAATAATGCGACAATTTGAGTGTTCCATTAGTATAACTTTGAGAGGACAGAGCTTGCCACTTTTTCGTCCATGTCCAAAGTATTCAGGCTTTGACTCGCCGTTTTTAATAATAATAATAACTAGAAATATTAAAATTATCAAAAATAATAAAAAAAAAATCAAAATATAAATATAAATATGGTTATCACGTTGTTGTTGGTTGTTGATTTTGTTTTGGGATTTTTTATGGGTACCCCTGATTTCTGAGGTTTTGCATAATTCATATGGTAGGAAAAAAACTTGTTATACCATATCCACCGGGTACACTACCCACCAGGTACACTACCCACCAGGCCACCACTAATTAAAAGTTGTGGTTAATATTGATAGTAGGTTTCAACTCATATGATAAATAATATTTTAATATTTTTTATGAATAATGGGTAGTCTATCCATCGGGTTGATGTAGCAATGTCCTAGCCCATACTAGCAAGCACAAATTTATCTATTCCTATATTAGATTGAATGGATCAAATATTATTTAATTAGTAAAGAAAGATTAAGTTCTTTTATACAGGGAGGTTGAAGTTTCATTAAATTCCTTAATCTAGCAAGATGTAGAGGAATAGAGATGGTAGCCAAATAGTGTATATATTTATTACTAATTTAACCCGTTGATTATTTGGTTTTGTGATATTTTTTTCACATAAGTTCAAGTTGAAGAGCTTTGTTAGTACTTAGTAGTACTTACTTTTACGAAGTTCTAAACCCTAATTCTTTTTTAAAATTTGCATATCATATCCCAACTTATTAAATTTAGACTTTTGAAGTAGCAGTGTATTCCAAATGAAATTTCTATAGGATTTATTATATATCTAATTGAGAAGTAATATAATGTTGTTAGCTATAAGAAAACTTGAATTTGATGAATAGCTTTTGAATGAAGAAAGTATTGAGGTGACTTATATCTTCGTACTTGGGATAAGGAATTAGCTCTCTCATTTAGTGAATTGATTTTTGTGGAAATAATTAATAATAATTTGGAAGGTGTAGAAACATTTCTATCAATTATTATGTATCCTAAATAAGGTCAGAATGAATCGATTTCTTTCATTAGGAGGATATGCTTAAAATAAAGTCGTTCTTCTTGGGAAATGTCGTTGTTGGTGCATTCTGTTAGAAATGCAAAAGATATGATCATTTGGGCTTGAAAAGAATAAACTTATTTCTTCATTTTACTTGTACCACATTGAAACTTTATCCTTATTTTATCACATTTTTATATGAGTTTCATTTATCCCACATTGAAAGATTGGTGTACTATAAACCTGAACATAACTGAAAGATTGTTTTATCACATTGAAGAATGTGATTCATATGCTACAACAACGGAGCAATTATTGGTTTAAGTGTGTAACTGGCAGGAGGTTAGCGCTTGCGCCATAACATAGGTTGGCTAGTGCCAACAGGCTCAAATTTTATGACGCTTTCATTTGGGCTTGGTGTTTACTTAATTGGGCTTTTAAATTTTATCTTATGCAGTACTCGTATTATTTTAAGGATTATTCTATCTATATTAGGGAATTCTTTGTTAACTACTACCTTGTTTGTTGTTTCTGCGTTGATTTTGCTTTTTTCCAGAAAAAGAAATTCACACAATCAATGTTTTAACGATCATTTTTTTCCTAAAGGCTCAAATATGAGGTCGGAATCTGCAAAAAAAAAAAAAAAAAACGACCGCTCAGGCTTCTATTTGCATTACAGATTTATCTCAGTATGCGTTCATTGTTTTGCATACCCTAAAAAAATATCCCTTTCAAGATTTTGGTCGGTCATTTGTGCCCTAAAGGGTCAAATTTGGTGTCAGAATTTGCAAAAAACAATCAGGCTGGTCGAAAAAATCAAAGTTAACACCTGAATAGTAAACAAGGTAGTGGCCAACAAAGAATTGACTAATAAATGTAGTTTTGGACAAACTTTTGTAAGTAAGGTAGTTTTTTACAAAAAGTCATGTAAGTAAGGTAGTTTTGGACAAAAAACCCTTATTTTAATTGATCATTTGTGCCTTTGTGCTAGTTTTTTTTCATGTATGTAATGTGTGCGATCTTAAAATTCATTAACAACATTAGCTCGAGAACAAAATTTAATAAGTTCCCCCATTATTTTTAAAGACTTTTAAATAATTTTTATTGATTTTAATATTATTATGGAACATCTTAGTACACAAAAGACAAAATTATCTCACTTGATTAACATTATGATACGGATACGAGTTCGAGAATGAATACAAAACGGGTACGAAATACGTCATTTTAAAAATTAAGGATACAAGTACGAATAAGAAAATATTACATAAAATATAAAATATGAAATTTTTAATGTAACTTGGAAGTAATATTTGTAAAAACACAAATAATTAAGTAAAATGATAAAACTCTTTTTAAAGAATAACAAAAAGACTGAAAAAGACTAAAATAAGGTTATATATATATATATATAGAGGAAAGATTGGCTAAAAACCAAAAGATGGTTGAAAATGGTTTAAAGGGGTACATTAGATGTTTAAAGGGGTACAAATGGTTTTTAGCGAAAGTTACCAATATTTACAAAGATTGTCATTAGTAATCACACGTGTACCTCTTTAAATGTCTAATGTAGGGGTTTTTAGGTTGAAAACATTTTTAGTTGATCCTCTTCCTATATATATATACTAGCCTTCCCGGTGTTATTTTAAATACATCTATTAATTTGTTTAATAAACAAAAAAATAAAGGTTATTTATTCAAAAAATTGAAAAATTTGTCAAATTCACACTCATTCATATAATCAAAAACAAATTTTTCTCCTTTCATTCGGTCTTCCCATAACAATGTACAAAAGAAAAGATTTATTCACCACATTCAATTGGCTAGCTAGCAAATTTCTACGCTAATCAAAATGTAAAATTTTTTGAACTATATTAATATGGATGTCTATTTATATAGAATTTAAGAATATGAATTTTGGTATTTTTGTTTTATTTTTTCGAATTTTGTATTTTGTACTATTTTCATTTAAAAAAGTTCAAAAATTGTAATAACTTTCCTTAATAATTAAGGGTGATACAAATTGTAAAATTATAGAATGAAAGTTTTGAAGGGTAACATGGACTTTTCGAGGGGGACACCATGGCTCCCCCCTTGGCTTATATAATATATATATATATATATATATATATGTGGAGTGAAGTATAGGTATCTGTGAAGTATCGGTATCGTATCGATATCCGACACGGGTACGGCTACATAATTGAAGTATCCATGCATCCTAGTGTGTAAGGGTAGTATGGTAATCTAATTGGACACCACGCACTAACACCTCCACATTCCCTTATATAATAGAGACTAGTTTTATATGCACGCAATGCGTACGGTGATATATAATTTTTTAATTACAATATTTTATGATTTTAAGTTGTCAAATGCATAAAATTTGATCTATGTGATTATTCTCAAAATAGTTTAAGGATATAATATTTCTTTGTTTAAATTAATGTCATGAACAATGTATGCATTTATTTTTAAAAATTTATAGAACAACAATTCAACTGAAACTATAATTAGATTGTTAATTGACGAAATTTACCTCCTTAAATTAGTTTGAGAATGCCAAAGTTTCGATCTTTTATTGTTATATATTTTTTTGGAATTGTATGTTTTGTTGTTAACTTTTTTTTGGCTGTTTTTTTTTTTAAATTTTTTATTTTGCTTTTTTTAAGGACTTTTTAAGCCTTAATAATAGTGGTAATATTGTATTTTAGTTTGTTACTCAGTTTTTATAATATACTTCTTCTGTCCCTCAAAGAGAGCATTATTACTATTCATTTGCTAACCTTGACTTTTGATAATCTCCATTATATAAAGAAAAATATAGTCAAATGTAATATCGTTTGATTCGGCTCAATGTGTACTTTTTCTCCGGCATGTTAGCTCATCAGTGTTCCCCTTTTCAAGGAGATAAATTTGATTCGGCTCAATGTGTACGTTTTTAGGCTTATCCAAGTTAAAAAAAATTGGGCTTATCCAAGTCAATTGGGTCTGCTTTGTCTTTTAAAATGTATTTCTAAATAAATTGCCTGGGTCCATCATGCTTTACTAATACAGTATTTTTCATCAAACTTTGTCCAAGTTTGATTTATTTGCAACTTTACTCATCAACAATCCAAGTCTAAATCTTCAAATTATTTGTATTTATCAGAACTTATCGGAACTCATCTAAATTTATTGATACTTATTTGCATTTATCGACACTTATTTATAATCATTGCTATTTATTTTTACTAATTGATACTTGTTGTTGTTGTTGTCGTCGTCGTCGTCCAAGTGAGTGTTTAGTTTTTTCCAGGTGAGTTGGACTCGTCTGACACTAACATTACTGTCAGACGAGTCTGTTACAATACATTCTCTTATTATTATTATTATTATTATTATTATTATTATAATAATAATAATAATTATTATTATTATTTTATTATCTTTTTTTTTAAAAAAAAACAAGTATAATATTATTTACAAAAATTTGGATTGGAGCCGAGAAACAAGTTATGCCCTCACCCCCTTTCTGAATACAGAAGCTCAAACGATGAAAAATAAAAACACTATTCCTAACATTATTGGAATGACTACATAAAAAGGACTTGATCCGAGAAAGTGTATCAAGAACTTCCTTATCCAGCTCCCCAAACGTGGTAAAAGCAAAAGGGATGAACTTGTATCCATTTTCCTCACATTTAGATGCGTATTTTTTCTTTTTCTTCTCCACGGCATTATGCAAGGCCAGCCCAGGGACCCATGAACCCGACCCTGTACCGGCAAAGGGAGAAATACCAGTCACATCCAAGTATGCATCCTTGGCCCGATACCAATTGAGAAGTAAAAGATCCGCGGGTCTAAGATCTCCCCCTCCCCTTTGAAAGAATCAGTGGTGAGAGAGAGGGCATCGACATTGCAAAAAAATTATAATCATCAAGAGTACGTTGGAAAGAAGGGCCACATGAAAAAATACCCGAGTTTGACAAAATTTGGGTCTGCAACGAGTCCGTTTGGAGGTGATAAGCAAGAAAAGCATATCGAACAATATCCCTTGCATAGAAAATGCCAAGACTACCCAACTTAATTGGAAGAGTAGCAAATCGCCATTTCCAATCACCAAACCCAGGCCCAGAAGTAGTAACAATCCTCTCTAGAGAAGAGCGTAAAGCATGATCAAATTGAACATGTGCATCTGAGAAGGACAAAGGGGAGCAGGTTCTCAAAGCATAGGAAAGTTTTGCAACACCGGCACAATTATGGAGAAGAAGGAGCTCACACTGGGATCATCAAGCACGCTGACAGCCTCCATCAAACCGATTGTTTTAGAAACCCTTTTCGACAACAAATCTCGATAAAAATCCACATCCAAGATAACGGACACACCTAGGAGTTTGACACCATAACATGGATGAGAGATGTTAATAGGAAAAACTCTTTCTACCTTGCTCCTCGGGTCCTCCACGGGCCAGAAAAGTTCAGTCTTATCCACATTGAGGAACAAACCATGAGTTGGGCCCTCAGTCCTAATGATATCAAGCGCTTTGGCAACCATAGGGGTGTCTCCGATAATAGTACCATCATCAAGATACCAAACATAAAGGGTACGCTCACAAGCACTATTGATAGACTGGATAAGAGGATGTAAAGTTAAGGCGAACAACAAAGGACCTAAGGGATCACCTTGTTGAACCCCTTGACAAGATCAAAGAATAGAGTCATCATAAGAGAAATGAGCAGATTTACAAGAAGTTACAAGAAGTTAGTTGGAAGCCGAGATACAATCTGGGCCTCCACTCCCCTAGCTATAGAGAAACCTATTCTTGTGAAGAAGTGAGCAGCCGCACATGCTCCAATATTTGCAGTCCACGAGAAATTCTGAATCCGCTTCAACAAGGCAACAACATCCCCTTCCAATTCCCCAAATGTTGAAAAAGAGAAAGGAAGGAACCCATAACCCAAGCCCCGGCAACTAACTGCATACTTAGTCTGCTTACGATGAGCTTCACCCGTCACAACACGACCCGGAACGAAGTCAACCAACCCAGATAGAGTTAAAGTAAAAGACCCTACCAAGTCCATGCACATATCAAGCCCTTGATCCCAGGAAAAATTGGGAAAAATTGTCAACAACTACCACTAATTTTATCTTTTTTGATACAACTACCACCTAAGTTTTTTATTTTATAAAACTACCACAAAAGTTTTAATTTATTTAAAACCACTACCAAAGTTAAGAGTGATGTTAGTAGGTCTCACATGAATAATATTTAAAACGGGAAGTTAATCCAATGAAACGGAAAAATTAATTCAATTTATCTTCAATTGAACAATATTGCATGATTTTATGTGGGACCCTACTAACATCTCTCTTAACTTTGGTAGTGGTTTCAAAGAAGTCATGACATTTGTGGTAGTTTTATAAAATAAAAAACTTTGGTGGTAGTTGTTTCAAAAACGATAAAAGTTAGTGGTAGTTATGAGAGTTATAGAGGGTGATATAATTCTTGCTTAAAGTCTGTTTTGGTCCTCTTAAGGGCTCAAGTCATTTTACTAAAGTTTTGTATTGATTGTTAGTTAGTTTTCACTGTAGCTTATAAATAAGCTTCCTTTCTTTGTTAATTGAGAATGCTTAATAGCAATATTCTTCTTCCTCTTGTATTACTCATTCTAGCAATAATAAAATCTCTGTAAATTCTAATAATTCTACATGGTATCAGAGCTTTGAGAGTTATTATCAACTCATAAATCTTCCAATTTTACGAATCATAATTCCTTTCTCTGATTTTTCTTGAATCTTCCATGGCAGAAGTTTCATCTACTTCTACTTCAAACCAAGAATCAAACATTAATTCTAAATTTTCTACTTACAATGATCCATTTTATATTAGTAGATCTGATAACCCTAGTGTCGCCATTGTTACTCCGCTATTCAATGGCAACAATTTCTTGCTCTGGAAGAAGAACATGAGAAGGGCGATAGGTGCCAAGAATAAGCTAGGTTTTCTCTATGGTTCTCTTAAAAAACCTGCAGAAACTCATCCCAATCATCAAGTGTGGGTTCGCTGCAATTTCGTGGTAGCTAGTTGGCTTGTTAATTCAATAGAACCTAAAATTAAAGAGGATTTCACCTATATTGAGGATGCAAATAAAATTTGGAATGAGGTGAATGAGACTTATGGAAAATACAATGGTCCACTCATTTATCAACTCAAGAAAGTGATCGAATCTCTTCGACAGAACAGTCAAACTTTGGTTTCATATTACACGAAATTAAAGCGTCTTTGGGAGCAATTGCAAAGTGTTCGTATTGTTCCTCAATGTACTTGTGGAGCTTGGATTTAACTATCTCAAGAGAAAGACAGATTTTGTAACACCCCCAAATCTCCCTCTACGGAAATACCAAAATAATACATACAAAATACCGTAGAGATAGACTTGGGCGTATTACCGCCACGTGATAATGTAAGGCTATATTAAAATACTTTCAAACTAACTTGCAGCGGAAAATTCAAATACTTTATTAATATTGAGTAAATACTTAATTAAATTGTATTTCAATAACTAATGCATTAAAGAAGTAAATCCTAAGCTAGGTGAATGATGCCCTTATTCCCCTTGATGCCACATGTAGAAGTCTTCATTTATCATCACCTAACTACTCATCAAAATGATAAGTAAGGCCAAGCTAAAAACAAAACAAAGTACGGGTTAGCAAAATATGCTAAGTACGAAAAATGCAAGATAAGTCAAAATAACTTTATTTAATAAACATGCTTTTGAAATATTCAAGTCATATTATATGACAACAATTATTTATCCAAGATGATCATTTTCCAAAGATATTCCAAACCAATAATATTGAATGTAAAAACTCAAATATTGAAAATAAAATTTTCCTATACCCCAATTCATCTCCAAGTGTGCACACCCTCCAAGTTAGTATCTTTCTGTATAAAGGCTATCCTTGAGGAAAGACTAGGTCATACAAAGTCCATAGTCTTATCAACAAATCCACATAGCGGGATTACAGACAATAAATAAGCTTGTAAAGCTTGTGGGGTCACAAATAAAATTTTAATATAATAAGAGTTGAGTATAAAGATAATATACTCATATAATTGTAACCTTCCAAAATTCCTTATTTACTTAGTCTTTCAAAATGATATGACAGTATAACTAAAATATTTAGTTATTCCAAATCTTTTCATAGAATATTTTCTATGATATTATTTTCCAAAATATAATAAGATTCAAATCTTTCCATAAAACATTATTTTCAAAATATAATAAGATGATTCAAATCATAAATATTATTTTCAAAATCTAAAAATTTCATGACCAAATATAAGGCTAATAAAATGTAAAATAATTTTGTCATCAAATTTTAAATTAACATAATGCAAAATTAATTGATCATAAATTATATCATGTATCATATAAACACGTAAAAATCATGTAAACACTTTAATAAAGTATCTAGCCACTTAACGTACCTTGATCTTCACTAAGTAAAATTTATTACGAAGTTTAAGAGAAATCGCGAATCAACACCCTACACATAAATAAATAACAAGACTCACTATATGTACATGAACTATATTTAATTTTCATAAATCATATCTTAAAATTTCTGTTTTTTTTTTAATTATACTTTAAAAGCAATAAATTATTTTGTTTATTAAACCGTAACAATAATGATAATAATAATATGTAATAAAAAAAAATAGTAGTTTTAGGTAAAGAGAAAAACCGAAACAAGAGGAGAGGAGGAGGATAGCTAGGTGGCCAAGGGTGGTTGGATGTGGCTCATGGAGGCTGCCGCCAATAGTGGTGGTGGTGAAAGCCAAGAGAAAAGAGAGGAAAATCATGAGGTGTAATCTTATTAGAAAATAGGCAGAAACTTTCAGAGGCCATAACTCCTTTGATATGAATTCGAATCGGGTGATTCTTGAGCCTAACCTCAATAAATTTTCGAGAGGAACAATCCGTCGTGAAACAACAATTTTCTAAAAATGATCAGAAGTACTCGAAAATTGGCTCTGAACAGATACGGGCATAAATGCTACGAAAATAGAAGAAATAATTTGTGGAAAAAGAAGAGAGAAGAAGAGAGAATTTTGAGTGTGCTTGTGAGATTGGAGTAGGAGGGAGAAGATGATTTGTGGGGTTGGTGCAATTTGTGCATTGGGATGGGGGGTATTTATAGTGTTTATGGTTTATGTATTATGGTAAGTTAGAAAATCATGAGGATATTTTGGTGATCAAGAATATTTGTTTTAGTCATATTTTGGAATGATGTTATTCTTGGTGATCAAGGAATTCAATAATGAATTGGAAAAAAAATGGCAAGTGAATTATTTGGAAAATATTTCATGATCATGTTTGGGTGGAAGATTTTGAGCAAGTAAATTTATTTTTTTTCTTCCTTGTGTATGCATGATGTAACCATGTACATGGCTTTCAATTTTATTTTATATTATTATTATTATTATTATTATTCTGCATTTTCTCTTTTGGGCTTCCTAATTGGTCTTATTGGGTTTCGTTTTAGGTTTTAGGATAGTCATAAATGACATTTGGGCTTACATACTTTTTCAATAAAATTAGCTTAATCATAAAATCATTGTAATTTATGAAATAAGGCTTATTTAAGATATCCCAAAATCACATGTATGTATATGAAATTTCGGTTTTGATAATTTAAACAACATTTTGACTTAAAATTTTATGTCTAAAATTTAAATAAATAATTTTAGTAGCATAAAAATATTAATTAATTTTAAAATATTTATCCAAAATTACAGAGTATTACATATTTTGAGAGTGAAGAGAAGGTAATGCAATTTCTTCTTGGTTTAAACAATGGTTTTAAATCAACTATTACTTCAATTTTGAACATGTCCCCCTTGCCAAAATTAAATAGAGCCTATTTCTTGGTTAGTCAAATTGCTAAACAACATGAAGTTTGTGATATGAATGATGATTTGCAAGAATCCACTGCTTTGTATGCTAATCAAAATACAAAATCTATGTCCATAAAGTCTAAGGATGGTATTAATAAAGAATATTCCAAAAACAAATCTGAACATGCTCATTACAATCAAGCTAAGTTTCATCCAAGATTGGTTGAAGCAATGCAAAAGAAATTGAATTCTCTTGAATCAAACAATACTTGGACCCTTACTATTTTACCAGAAGGAAAGAAACCTATAGGTTCTAAATGGATTTATAAGGCCAAATATCACTCAGATGGTTCTTTAGAAAGATTGAAAGCAAGGCTTGTTGCAACTGGGTACCAACAAACCTTTGGTTTGGATTATGAGGACACTTTTCGTCCTGTAGTTAAGTTGTCCACTGTTAGGGTTCTCATTGCTCTTGCTATCTCAAAAGATTGGACATTATACCAATTAGATATAAATAACGCTTTCTTGCATGGTTTTCTTGATGAAGAAGTTTATATGAAGCCTCCTCCTAGCTATTCTAAGGCTAAAAATGGGGAAGTTGCTTATAAAAGAAAAGTCTTTATAGTTTAAAACAAGCCTCTAGACAGCGAAATAAAGAGCTTACTAAAGTTTTAGTTAATCTTGGTTTTAAACAATCTATTCAAGATTATTCTTTATTTACTAGAGATTTGGATGGATATTTCTTGATAATTTTAGTATATGTGGATAATATGCTTTTAACTAGGTCCTCTCTTGAGCAAATCATTGCAGTCAAGCATGCAAGCATTACATGAGGCTTTTACTATAAAAGATTTGGGTAGACTAAATTATTTTCTTGGCTTAGAAGTTTTTCATTATGACAATAGAATCCTTCTCAATCAAAAGAAGTACATCAACAATATCATTGAATCTGTAAAGCTGACAAATTGCAATATTGTGATTACTCCCCTTCCCACTGGTCTGAAATAACTCTTGAAGAAGGTGCTATTTTAACTGAACCTGAAATATATAGGAGACTAATTGGCAGGCTCTTGTATTTAAACATTACCAGACCTGATCTTTCTCACTCTATTCAATATTTAAGTCAATTTTTAAGTTGTCCTATAGTTCCACATCTTCAAGCTACACTTCATGTGGTTAATTAAATATCTAAAAGGGACTTTTGATGTAGGACTGTTGTACAAGAAGTCTTCACCTCTAACCCTTATTGTCTACTCAGATGCTGACTGGAGTACTTGTCAGTTTAGTAGTAGGTCTCTTAGTGCATACTTTTTCTTAGGAGAAAATTTGGTTTCATGGAAAACCAAGAAGCAACTTACTGTTATGGTTATTCCTAAACCTATTAATCTACATTGTGATAACAGATCATCAGTCCTCATAGCTCAGATGCCTGTTATGCATGAGTAGACTAAACACATTCGTCGAGATCAACGTTATGTCAGAGAGCAAGTTCAATCTGGTTTTCTTCATATCTAGTTTGTCTCTAGTTCTGCCCAACTTGCAGATCGTCTTACAAAGTCAGTAGTTAATCATGTTCATCAACTTTTATCTTCCAAGATTAGTCTCATCTCCCAAGTCCATCTTGAGGGGGGGGGGGGAGGGCATGAGAGTTATAGAGGGTGTTATATATAACTCTTGCTTAAAGTCTGTTTTGGTCCTCTTAAGGGCTCAAGTCATTTTACTAAAGTTTTGTATTGGTTGTTAGTTAGTTTTCACTGTAGCTTATAAATAAGTTTCCTTTCTCTGTTAATTGAGAATGCTTAATAGCAATATTCTTCTTCCTCTTGTATTACTCATTCTTGCAATAATAAAATCTCTGCAAATTCTAATAATTCTACAGTAGTTGCTGAGAATATTTCCTTATTATTATTGTTATTATTTAATTAAAGTTTAGGAGACATATCATCAAGGGGGCATGATTATATCAGAGTTGGACCTGATGTGCAATGTGGTATGATTAAATCATCAGCTTGATAAAATTGCTAACCCAATCCTAGTGAAAATATATACAACGCCGGCCTACATATATATGAATATTCTAATATTATTAATAATTTAATATTATTATTATTATTATTGATACTTATTAGTACTTATGTGAACTTATTGATACTTATAGTTTAGAAATTAAAAATAATCATGGCCCCAATTATTCTTAAAATAAATAAGGAATCACTAATAAGTTATATATTCTGTAATACACACTCCCAAATGCAACATTTAACCAAAAATGAAACTATACATTAATTAGTTGCAACAATTGTTTTACCTTTAATAGATAATCATTACTTTCTATCCATCTCTATCCATTGCACACTCACAAACAAATTTTGCCTAGAGCCGGTACACACTTCTTTCACTACAAAAAACTCACAACGAGGACAACTTATCATGATTAAATAGGACAATATGAGTATTGTTTTACTGAATGATGCCTACAAGGGAAATTAATTTTGCACTCATTGATATTAACAATGAAGACAATATGATTATTTTGCCCTCTTAGACTTTTGAAACTTTGCCCTATTTAACAATAAATAAAGTGTTTAAATCAAAGAAAGCAAAATTTATTGCCTTTGTTGAGGATCAATGAAGGCAATTTTGTTTTCCCTTTTTGAATTGAATCAAAGAGGGCAAATCATCTAAAATTGGCTTTGAAACCTAATACAACGGGGTTACAATTGCAACATGAGGACAATACTAAAATTGTCATTATAACCTAAGAAAATAAATTTCTATATCAAATAGGGCAATTTTAATTGTCCTTCTTGAACACATTTTTTGTAGTGTTTGTTGCATCTATATTGGGGACTCTTTTTCACCGTTTTGCCTATCTAATGGCTTGAAAAAAGTGCAATGAGGGTCAAACCGGCCATGCCCTTTTAGTCAAGCCCTTTTAATGGCTCTCCGAAGGTTAGGAAGGACAGGGCAAGCTAGCAAACCTTTACCTTTGCTTTCACATAGCTATACATGATACATGTACTTCGTTCGTTTTCGATTAGTAGCAATAAATGAATTTTTTTTTTCTATCATAAATAATCTCAATTGTTGCAACTATTAAAAAAACGGAGAAAATATAGATTTGTGAAATTAAGGTTTGGGTTACCTTGTACATGTATACTATATTAATATATACTTCAAAGGCACCTTGTGCATTTCTTAAAAGAATAAAACATCAAATGATCATACGGAGTAAAAATTTTACTTATATTTAACTCTTAGGTCAGGTAGTCCTTTAATTACCTGTTCTTGATCGGATGGTAAATTATTTAATTTTATAGTTTGTGTGAAAGTATTTGATTGTTAGAAAAATATGGGGTAAAGACTCAAAGAGGTTTTTGAATGAATGTCTTAAGTATTGTCGCGTGTAACGCAATTATTGTCATGTGTAACACAATTATTGTCCCAAGGATGTCGTTTATTGTCTACGTACTGTTTTGGCTTTACTTGTACGCGGGACCACTTCCATTTATTTTTGACATAAATGAAGCAATATGATTGGCTGAAAAACTCCTATTTGCATATAACCGCTAAGAGTAAATACTTATTCAAAGACGAAAAGACTAAAGAGCCATTATATTGGCGATTTGTCAAACAAGCAAGGCCAGGCCAGGCCAGGGTGTTATGTATGTATAGTCAGTATAGTGTTTCAACGTACCCTGCAATATTTATTGAGGATGGTATATACAAGGTGACCGTACCTCATCCATCCAATAAACCATGCCAGTGCCAGAGAATAATTGAAGTATATATATGCATATAGTACAGTACTACAGTCCTTTGGTTGAAAATTATCATGTAATTAATTGGAGTATATACTAGAAAGAAAGAAAAATCACTAACAATTAATTAATGGTTGAGTAGTATATTATTATTTATTACACCATTTGTATCGATCGGTTTATTTGCAACATTTCTAAATAATGCTGTAACATAATAACAACAACAATTCATATATTTCTAAATTAGGTAAACTTTTAGACCTAAAATGACAAAACTTAAATAAACTCCTTAAAAAAAAAACTTAAATAAACATTATACCCGGCCTCTTAAATCTTACACATTTTCCAAAAGTACTTTACACATCGATCATTTTTTCCCTGTTAGTTCATCTTTCAACGTTCTCCTATAACCTTACTTTCAAAAAGTCCCTAGAGAATTGAACTGCGATAACCCATTTGTTGCAATTAAAACCGATACGGAGAGCCGGGTTAATTAGTTAGTCTTACTTAAGGGGTAATGTAGCTAGGCGTTAGGCGTAAGCGTTTCGGCATGCATAGAAAGACTATAACCTGCTATACTATTCAAAAATGATGGCCTGGGCAGCTCAAACACAAATCTTGACCTGCGATTTTATTTCAAAGCATATCAATGATGATCTGATCAACATATATACGAATATTGTCTGCTTGACTCAATGACTCAGCTTGATTAGCTTTGATATTTTTGTTTTTTAATTATTCTTATTTCGGCTTGCCCGGCCCTTATTACCTTTAACTTGTGACTTGTGAGTCTTGTTTCTATATATGCTGACCATGGAACATATTGTATGTTTAGCTAAAATATCATAAAAGCTACCCCTTTATTATGCATGCAATGCATTTAAGAGACGAGACTAGTGACCCTTGTTTATTAATCAGCTTGGTATTTGGATAAATAAAGATAGAGAAGAAAAGTAGATAGATCAGACGTTGCAATTCTTTTGTCCATAAATTATTATTAAGACGCTTAATCAAGGATAAATGTTGTATGTGTATATATTAACTGGCTGTATATAACCACTTACTACACTTTATAAATTGATAATAACTTAATAATATAAAGGTTAACAATTGGTTTTTTTTTTGTCCTCATAAAAAATTAAAAAAAAAAAAAACAACCAACATCAATAATAATAATAATTATTGTATGTACTGTTGTGGGGATAAAAGCTTGCATTGAAAAACAATAAACTTGTCTCTATTTTAATATATGGTTATAAGGGACTACTCCCCTCATCGCCATATGATTTTGCAGTGGAACCTCCTCGTTCTTATAAAGTGGACTTGCAATCTCCCTGGCAGGCGTAATCTAGACCCGTTTGACAATATATAATAATAATAATAATAATAATAATAATAATAATAATAATAATAATAATATATCCATCAAAATAGTAATAATAACAATAATAATTGTAGTGCATTTAATTTGATTAAAAAATAACAATAAAAATAATAATAATAAACCCAATAAAATGCTACTAACATTACTAGAAAAGATGCTATTTAGGACGGGAATTCCCGTCGCAAAAATGTGATCCCGTCGTAGAAAAGGGGGATCACAAATAATTTTTCCCGACGTAAAAATATGACCCCGCCGTAGAAAAGGAGGGTCGCAAATGATTTTTTACATCGCAATCTTGTCGTAAGTGAGTCATTTCTAATAGAGTTTGGGTTAGGTATTAGCTAAATTTTAGCAGCGAGCTCAAAAACCATCACAAACGATCTATACTTGCGAGGGATTTAGGCACATCATTAATATGTACCCGTCGGTAATGGAGCAATTTTGTGTGTGTAGTGCAATTTCACTAATTACGTTACTATGCATTGTGATTTTTGATCTCATGGTCAAAATTCTTTAATTTTAAAAAAGAATAATAAGAATAATGATGATGATAATGATAATTATAATTATAATAATAAATCCTACAAAAGTACATGCATACGTTATTGGAAAAAAATACTAGTTAGTCTTGCCAAGTGAGCTAGCTACATGCAAATCAGAAAGGGACAGCTGCAGTTTCCGGGCCAACCATGATAAAGAAAGAGTAAGCGAATATCATTTTCTTAATTATTTTTTCATGCAAATCCATACTTAATAATAATCTTGATCAAATATGATATACTTTTGGACCGTTATATATGCTATTATTTTGTTATTTAGCATACTATTGACTAATACTACTTTTACTAAGCTAGCACTAACTTCGCCATCTTTTATTTTTGTTACTATTCGCATGTAGTAATTTTTTCTCATTTCGTGGGCTGCCTTCTTTTCTTGATTTTCTTTAAATACCCCTCTCATAATCTCATACCATATACTATATTATATTCACTCATTATAATATCATCATCATTATTATTATTATTATTATTATCATTTCCTCTTATATTACCATGGCATATTGGTCGGACCTGCCACCGGAGCTACTCGACGTGGTGGCCACCCACTTCAACATCCCATCCGACACCCGTCATTTTCGCTCCGTATGCTCCACGTGGCGGTCCGCCATCCCTAAGCCTCTCCCAATTCATTTCCCTCCTATGAAATTCCTTAACTCAACTCTCCACCACTGTGATCTCCGCCTTACCAAACACACCTTCTTCCACCTTTCTCTCTCCTTTGACCACGACGCTCCGGGCTGGCTCATCAAAACCGGGCCCCACCTCCCTGAGGATGACGTCATCCATTTGTTCAACCCTTTTTCTAGGTCACTTATAAAAAACATATCTCCTAATCTCCCTAAAAACTTGGACCTAACCAACATTAAAGTCAACGAATTGGGTCATGAGTATGTGTTGCGCAACGTTAGTAAAAACACAAACAACACCGATTTCTACAACATGGAGCATGAAAAGGTAGCCGTTATATCATTATTATCTTCAAATTATCCTAATAATAATAATTATGCCATTTTATCCACACATAACACGGGAAAGTTGCTCATGTACCGGTCCAAAAATAAAGAGTGGATATTTTTAGATGATTACACTTTAGGTTACGATGATAGGAGTATATTCGTTAACGATTGGTCGTTACACTACGTAGATGTGGTGGAATTTAATGGTACGTTTTATGCTGTCACAAATTCGGGTAGGACTGTCGCAATTAACGTCGTCGATTCGTATGTGACAGTTACGTTGTTAAAAAATGCTATAATCGGCGGTAATAAAAAGTGTCTGGTAAAATTAGCTGATGAGCTATTAATGGTCGATCTGTACACTGACACGACGCCGGGATTGGTGAAGGTGCATGCAGTTGAAATATTTAAACTTGACAAGAAGGAACAAGAGTGGGTGTTGTTTAAGAGTTTAGGGGAGCATGCAATATTTTTGAGCAATTATTCATCATTTTCTGGGGTTAATATAAAAGGGTGCAAAAGTAATTGCATTTATTTTCATTTCAAGAACGTAGATAATAAGAATTTACGTTGTTATGAGAGTAAAGTAGCGGATTATGGGGATGAAATGGATGATTTCTTGTGGAAAAATGAAGAAGTTGGAGTATTTGATTTTGAAAAAGGGATTTTTGGAAAGTTGGAAAATTATTTGGAAGATTCTCAAGTATTTTCTTGGCCTCCGCCTAGCTGGGTTACTTCGGCATGTAAAACATGAACAGAGTAATTTTATTGTATTGTTTTTTTTTTTTTCTTTTTCTGTTTTGATAACTTAATGCAAAAATTCAGACAATGTTGTTACGATTAATTATCTTATGTCATTATTCTTTTTATTTGTCAGTTTAAAATGCAACTCATAATGCAATTCTATTGGTTCACTAAGGGTTTTTTTTTTTTTTTTTTTTTGTGGGAGTTGGCAATTTTTTTGGTTAGCTAAAAAAACCCGGACGATAAGCTACAACCGAAAATTAAAATTGTGTGGCGTAGTTTTGTTTTTTGCTTATTAGACCACCATTATTCAATAATACAAATTCTTTGATGGAACGGTTGTACCATAAAATCAATTCACACTAAAAGAAGTTAGAAAAACTTATAACAGTTGATTACAAAAAAAACATATAAATAACTATACATGTATAAACCTACTTAATATCTTGTTATATATTTTTAACTAGACATTTTTTAAGAAAAGAAGCGTAGAAATGGTATGTAATCAATAGAAATTTTCATCACTTCTTTTGGCAAGACCTGATCTCAACATTGTAATAAAATGTTCTCGATCACCAGAAACATACTATTACTCTAATAATAAGCAACCAAATGGCGCAAATAGTTTTACTAAACATTAGTTTCAGAAATAATTTTTTAATCATCAACTTAAAATACTAATACTTCTTCTACTCCATATTCATCGAAAAACACCCCTTTGGCAATTAATTTTAGAAATAAAGATATTTAAGCATGCAAACGAATAAATTTATAAGGTAATTCTAATTAATACGTATCGGTAACATTTAGTTTCACTTTTGCTTGTATTAAAATTATTTTCATCTGTTTTCATGCCTACATGCTCAATATCTTCCTAATGGTGTTAAAGATGTGCCAGAGTATATAACAAGATCTTGGTTCTCAACCACCAGCTTAACCTTTTTGGTTAAGATGGTCCTCTAACATGCAATGGTATATGAGCCAACGCGACACAGGGGTCACAAATTCGAATCTCATCCAACCCTCCCTTACTGAGTGGAATTAAGTAGTGTCGATGACCATGAGTCTGTGTTGTATCCACATTTTTAACCCAAAGAGCATTTCATGTGAGAGAGAGTGATAGATTATATAACATGATCTTATTAGGCATCAACCATCAGTTTAGACTTTTGGTTAAGATGATTATTTGACAAGATGTAGGTTGCTAATAATTTGGAGTAGAGGGAATATTATAATGTATGCATGTACGTAGTCAAAACTAAATATTAGGTGAATTTAAACAAGCCAATCTCTATAAGCAATATTGGATTGCCAAACAACGAACCATATAGTGTTGCGTATGTACATGGTGGGGAAAAATGTGATACTATGGTAACCGAAAAAAAACAATCGAAATAAAGCAAAGTGAGGGGGGGGGGGGGGGGAATGTGAATAACAGAAATATCAAATCTGGCCAATAGTATCCAACATTTCCTCACAAATTTTATATCCTGAATAGAAAGTCTAGCATGCATGTCTTTGTGATAAGATATTGTGCCCTATGTGGGACGAAAACTCTGTTGGGCTACTTCCTTCGAACATATCTTCAAATACTTTTCATATGCATAAAATGCACCCTCCCTTTTTGGGTTTTAATAACCGAGTTAAGATCATCCGCTCTGATACCATGATAAATTTCACCGGGCCTAGTCGCGGGCCTAGGCCATAGGGAAGTCCGACCGCATACAAACCTGGTTAGGTTCCATTATAAAATCAATTGATAATATAAAAGTAGCTTACAAAGCTTATATATTACTCAACATCTCTTTAATTTTCAAAGTGGGACACTTTAATTATGAGTTTTGAGATATACTAATGTGAGCCATTTCCATTTTCCATAACTCAGGTTCCACAGTTCATTTGTAAACCTAATTCGCAAATGCTGTTATTCTTGAATCTTGATCGAAAAGGACAAATTAGACTAGATTGTGACGACTAAGGAATTCCCAAAAAACAACAACAAAAGTCTACAATTGCCTTGGTGAAAGAATGGATGATGAGTTCGGCAATATAGGAAGTTAAAGGGAATTAGCTAGTTAGGAAAATTATTTGCCATTTTCTTAATTATCATATTATATGGACGAAAATCTCACCACAAATCACAAACTATTGCCTTACGTTTATTTATCCTGCTCTTGATTATTTTTTATGAACAGGATAAATAAAATACTGTATAAAATTTTAAGTATAATGTAAAATCTTATCCTGCTCTTGCCTTATTATTTTTTCTCACCTTAGTGAAAAGTGATCCCATAATGTAAAATTTAAAGTACAACCATTTTTACATTGAGAAAGTAGTGCATTTTTTATAAAGTTAACCCGTTATATAAAATTTCTAGATCCCCTACTGAGCATAACATTGTTTTACAAAATTTCCCTTATTTAAAAATCTTTAACATATATTCCAAAAATAGAGAAAGTAAATAACATATAGGTTGCATAATAATGAATATTGGTGCGAGTAAGGACACAAAACGGGTACATAAAAAAGTCATTGAAAAACTTGAAGATATATAGGTACGTGAAACAAAACAATAATAGAATACATAAGTTTTTATATGATAGATTTTAATAGATCACTGAGGTAAATATCAAAATTGGTAATGATAATATGGTTACTCGCTACATAAATTATTCAAAACCTAAAAGGCATAAACTATTAAGCGATAAAAACAACTCAAAAGTTATGGGGTTACGTACTTGAGTAAGCTTAATCAATTGTTTTAATGCGTGTTGGTGTCATGTCGGTGCCAAACATGGGGTACGACAGGTTGGAGGTGTGTCCGTATTTCCTAATATAACATTATCATACACCATGACTCCGAAAGTTCACTTTACTTAACTTTTCTGATTTGATCTGATCTTATTTGGATTTTTTTGATGTGATTTTTTTTATTGTATTTAGTTTTATAGTTATAACTTTTGTGGTTTGATCATACCTGAAATTTTCTAATCTTATCTTATCTGCTCTGAATTTTTTTATATGATCTGAACTTATCTAAAATAAGCACTATAAAAATGTTTAAATAAGTAAAATGAAACGCATCCTTAGTTATATTTGGTGATTGAATTAATAGTTATACACTTGTACATAGTGAGTTATTCTAATAAAAATGTCAAATTTTGTGATTGAATAATTATGATCCGTGGTCAAAATTTTTAGGCTTATATTTTATTTATCCATCTTTTTCTCAATTGCATTAGTTTTTTTTAATCTTTAGCTCATTTTGAACTTTTTAAATTGCTCCATACTTCGATGATTCGATCTATCCGCTCTTATTTTCGTTTCTATTTGGAATCTTTTAATATCTTAAATTCAAGGAAAGTTTCTAAATTATTCACAGAAATAAATATAGTCATGTAGATATTAAATTCAAGGAAAGTTTCTAAATTATTCACAGAAATAAATATAGTCATGTACTGTGAAATCTTGTTTGATTCGTTTTAATGAGTACTTCATTAACTAATATTATATTTTAAATTTTTTTACTAATAAATAATTAAAGATATTAAGGTTAAGGGTATGTTGAATGTGTTGCTGATTGTATACATTTATCAGTAGTGATTGGCTAACCCTAAGGGTTGTTAACCCTCCATTAAAATATACTCCTTATATGCAATCATATATATATATATCCAACACCCCCGCTCCCTAAAAAAACCAATTTTAAACTCAATTTTACACATTTACCAATTGCAATAAACATCTCCAAATCCCATAACTACTTATCTACATAATTATTTTTCCTTAATTTGAGTGCAAAAGTCAAAATGTTAAAAACAAAACAAAATGGGGGTAATAATATATTATAATAAAGAATATACCAATTGAAAAAATACAACGAGATCCACATGATTATATATTATTACACATATAAACGCAAAACCTAATTATATGAGATATTATAAATAGTGGAAAATTGCAAACGCTGCAAACCTGCAATAATAGTAGATAGGAGGAAGTAGTTTTATTTTGGGCAAGTTAGAATTGTTTAATCTCGATGTAGATACTTCATTCAATGTCACAATTTTTTTTATTTATTTATTTAAAAAAAAAAAAACTACTAATGCAAAACATTATTAGCAAAAAATTATGATTTAACAAATAGGCAAAGTCAAAGTGGAATAAAGACATGCAGGAAACAAAGGAAGCATTTATAAGGATTTCTAAAATAAGTGCTAATGTTATGTATGGTAATTGTTAATAAATTGTAGTAATGGAATAAATTTTTTAAGTATAGTTCAATGAAAATAAACATTAACATCTCCATAAAAACATAATCACATTTCTAAGTGCGCATGTATTATTTTCTTCATATTTAGTTTTTCTTTCACCACTTGAAAGAAATGAAAATTTATGAATAAAAGTAGGTATGTCGTTTAGATATGTGGAATTCATTTTGAGTTGATGAATAATTTAATTTTTGAAATTGAAATGTTATGATTATATTCAAATATTAATTCTCCGTTTGAGTTTTTTTTTTAAATTAAAAAATGACATGGTTTTGTTAAATATTTGAAATATACACGTATATCATTTACTTATTAAGATTTTTTTTGGAAATTGGACCAAATCCAATTCCAAAATTTTGTACTTGCCAAACATATAATTTAATTTGATCCAAATCTATCATTTCAAATTAAATACTTGTATCCAAACATAGCATAATAAGGTGTTCATTCTAGCACAATCATACTCCCTCGTTTTTTTTTAATTCACTGACTTTCCTTTTTGGTTTTTTTTTTGTAATTTACTCACTTCTTACATTTATTCTTCTACGTTTATTAATTTATGATTCTCAAGTGTATTTTTATACTCTCTCTCCTACTTCTTCTGACTAACTTCAATAAAATTATCCTCCTTTTCTCTCTTTTCCATACTCTCTCTCTCTCTCTTACTTTTTATACAACTTTTAATCATTATTTTTTTTTCTCCAACTCGCAATAATTTCTTGGTTTTGATAAAACTCAAGTGAGTATACTAAAAAAATGGAGGGAGTAGCTGAAATTTTATTGATTCTTCTTCAAAATCTATGTACAAATTCATTTCGATTAACTTGATTTTATGATGGATACTAAACAGACAGTAACAGTCTGTTTGGTAGCCAATCGTAAATAGTATTCATGGAAATTATTGAATTTATAACTAAGTTTGTAAGGAAAACCAAAATTCATTCCCATGGTGGTACTAGTTTAATTTAACACCAATTTATCTAATTGCCTTCACAAATATCCATTCTTATCTAATACCACCCTCTCCCATGGTAATGGATGATAATAGAAAATTAGAAAAAAAAAAAATCAAGCTTGGAAATAAAAATATGCTTTCAATGAGGATTATAAGGTTCTTTCTTAAAAAAATTGCATTTTAAATAATTCATTATCATTACAACAATTTATTACCAAAAATCAAACGGACCATAAGAGTTTTACTCCCTCCGTCCCAAAAAAACTGCTCCATTAAGGTTTGGGGTGAGATTTTTGTTGGGACCGACTTTTTTTAAAAAGTAAAGGGTAAAAATATAAAGTTGTAAATAAAAGTAGTGATTATTAAATAATAAGTAAGGGTATAAATGTAAAATTATATGTGGGT
The DNA here is from genome assembly GCA_951394345.1 of Salicornia ramosissima. Taxonomy (NCBI): domain Eukaryota; kingdom Viridiplantae; phylum Streptophyta; class Magnoliopsida; order Caryophyllales; family Amaranthaceae; genus Salicornia; species Salicornia ramosissima. The sequence goes on along the minus strand of OX596233.1, from coordinate 46,435,528 downwards.
CATTTGCCAAAAAAAGAAATGGAATAGTTATTTTTAGACGGAGGAATAAATTGCTATCTATCCTCTATGACTAAAGAGCGGATTGTTGGACTTCATATATGTTCTTCTAAATCTTTTGATCAGTAGTTCAGTACTCCAATTCAATACAAGGGACTAGGGAGTGCTATGGATTGAAACAAATGCTACTAATATTCCAAACTAGACGAATATAAATTACTCCACATTCATAATTAGCTGTGTGATTTTGACTTGGAAAATTCTCATTTTATGACTAATTTTAATGACTGTCGAAATTGGAATGCTAATAATAATTTGTACTTAAACAATTATGACAATTTGCTTACTTTTCTTATAAACTTGAATATTTAATTTATTATCGTCATGCTACAATTATGAGTCGTACCTCAAGAAATGCAGTCCATAAAGGCATAAACTATTCTTTCATTTTGATGGGTGAAAATTAGACTAAGCTTTCAAATTTTGAGTCCATTGTGGTAAGCTCTACATAGTGCGGAGAAAGTATATATACATGTATATTACAACAAGTATATATACATAATATACCACCTGTAGTATATATACATGGATGTTTCTACTATCTAGTGTAGTCTTATGACTACTGATTACTGCAGTGGATGGTTAGATCGCATGAGTTTTTATTTATTTTTAATTCCTAAATCTAATTTAAAATTCTCTTTTAAATACTTTAATCAGATTTCTTATTTTAGCACTAGAATTTTTTATTTTTCTCTAGAATAAAAACTGATTTTAGGAAAAATCATAAATTATTTTCCTAAAATAAAAAAATCTGATTAAAGTATTTTAAAAAAAAGTTTTTAATTAGATTTAGCAATTAAAAATAAATCAAAAATCGTGCAATCCTAACCATCCACTACGATAGTTGGTAGTCATAAAACTACAATAGAATTTTCAATATATACATATCACCTATTGGATATTTTGTCCAATAGGTGATACTTAGTATGATATTGGAAACTTGTGATGGTATAAACATCAACAGATATAATTTTATAATTATGTGATCACTATACTCAAGATACTAAATACCACTTAGGACTTGTTTACTTCAGCTTAAATTCAGTTCAGCTCTATTAAGTTCAGTTCAGTTCAGTTCAGTTCAGTTCAAGTTTTTTCAATAATTTTACTAATTACTTTCTATGATATTATTTAAGTAATAATAATGATAATGATAACTAGAGGTGGGAAAAATTGATACGACTCGCTAACCCGATACGAAATCAACCAGTTATTAACGTGTTTGGATTGAGGGGTTTGACCCCGTTTAAATAAGCGGATCAACCCAACACGACCCGTTTATTAAACGGGTCGGGTTATGGTCAAAGGATTCAACCCGTTTATGTAAACAGGTTGACACGAACCAAACCCAAACTCGACTCAATTCCCACCTCTAATGATAACAATGATAATAGTAAAAATGATGATAATAATATATATTGATTTCAATTACTCCATCTGTAACATAAAAATGGCAACGATTGTATTTGCACGCATTTTAAGAAAGCGATTTGAGGGTGTAAACGATTGAATTAATTAAAATAATTTTGACATTAGTAACTTATAATCATATTCTTACTTGTGTTAAAATCATTTTGATTAATTCATTCGTTTACCCCATTAAATTGCTTCCTCAAAATGCGTTAAAAAATAATTGTTGCCATTTTTATGTTACGGAGGAAGTAGATGATGATGATGACGTCAATGATGATAATAATAATAATAATAATAATAATAATAATAATAATAATAATAATAATATTAATAATAATATTAATATTTAGATGATGATGATAGTAATATTGATAATAATACAACAATGATAATAACATCAACAACAATAATAATAGTAATAATAATAATAATAGTCATTCAATCAAATTAATCATTATTTAAAATCATTAATTCAAAATTTAAATGTTTTTAATTCAGTTCAGCACAATTCAGTTCAGTTTAATTCAGTTCAGTTGTATTCAGCTAAAGTAAACGAGCCTTTGTTTAAGCTCATTCAGATATGATATTAGTAGCATAAGATAAATATACGATACATATATACATGATATTGGGCACGTCGTCCAATATGCGATATGTGTTTATAATCCTAACCATCGGCAAATTGCTACTCCTACCATCTCCAAAATTTTGCATTATTTTGCTTTTTTGGTTGTCTCAAATTTCTGCTCCACTTTTTTAAGTATTTTTTTCCTCTTTACTTTATTTTACACAATTACACATGACGAGGGTCCACATTAAAGCTATATTTGGTTCAAAGAATTTTTACTAGTCTGATCTGAACTTATTTTTATCGATCTGAACTAACTTATCGGTAGATTTGACCAAACATTGATTTCTTTTTAATACACTCATCCATAGTGGGGGTGGGGGGGATATTCAAATATATAAGTAGGGCTGAGTAGAGTACGGTCTGAACCGCACCAAATCGCAATTGTGCGGTTTGGTTTGGTTTGCGGTTTGAAAAGTGCGGTTTGGTTTGCAATTTTACCAAATTGCAATTTTGCGGTGCGGTGTGGTTTCTGAAAATTTTGAAATCGCACAAAACCGTAAACCGTAAACCGTAAACCGTAATTTTTTTTATTGTTCTAAAATATTTTATTTCATACTTTTTATTTGGCCTACTACCTTACTAAAGTTATGCCTTTTGTTTGTTTTGGGCCTTATTTGTTTAAGCCCGCAACTTTCCAAAGCTTCTCTAACACTTTAAGGCTCAAACAAAAAATAAATCTAAGGTTTTTTGTCCTTATCAATTACTATAATTCTAAAATAAAAATTTAAAAAGTGGGCTAAACCGCAAAACCACACCGCACGAAATCGTATTTTGCGGTGCAGTTTGGTGCGGTTTGATATAAATGACGGTGCGGTGCTGTTTCAAAAAAATGACAAACCGTAATTTTCCGGCTTGGTACGGTTTGACATCCAAACCGCACCATGCATAGCGCTATATATAAGATCTCATTATATTTGTGTTAGTGTTTACTTTTTAAATATGTAATTCTCATGATATATTTTTTTAAGAATGTTATTAAAGATATTTAACGACAAAAAACCCGACCATAGAAAATCGTAAGACCTTATCTTCCATAATGGTTGAGCACCTGAGCTTGTATTATGTAATTTTCTAAATTTGCAAGCTATTTCTTACACACAATCATTGTGGATACTCTTATAAATTACTAGATAATACCTGAGCAATGCTCGGATTATTTAATTAAGGTAAGTATTTAGATCTAAATTAAATCTTTATATGCAAAAATTCATAAAAAGTTATTGTAGATGTAAAATTATTTGAATATTTTATTTTAGTTATATTAGAAAATAGTGAATAAGTAATAATCGAAATGTATATAATTTTTGTACTCACTTATGCAATACATTAAAATTAGTTCACTTAGTCATTTAAAATTTAGATTAATTTCAATCAAATTACTTTATTTTATCAATTTTATGTCTCCTAAAGTTGAGAATGCAATATTCTACATTTTTTTTTATCGAGATTATATATGCAGCTTGTAATATAAACTTGTACTATTATCCAAAAAAAAATTAAAAGTCATGTATGGTTATCCTAGTTGTCCATTTTACAGTAATAAGTTTTAGCATAAATTGAATTCATGAATTTATCTTTCACATTTTTTAATAATAAAAAAATATTTTTAAATGTAATAAAAATTTAATGACAATAAAAAAGGATAAGCATATTTAATATAGTGCTTCATTCATTTTAGAAGAGTTTTTTAAAAAAAAAAATTAATGCAAAAACTAAGATTGAGAAAATGAAGTTTAGTCAAAGAATATACAATCAATAACGAATTAAGGTTGACAAAAAATACTTTAAAAATTGAAAAATGAACACTGATAAGATTTTTTTTTTTTTGAAGATGGATAGTTGGTATAGTTTTATTGGAAAGTAAAGTACAAACAATTACAATTGTTCGTTGTAGGAAAAGGATCGGAATAAAATAAATTATCTTTGAAATTGGGAAGCATTTAATTATTATATTATAATAAATAATAATAATTAGGGAGGAAAAAAACAGAGTTTAGGAGGGAAATTTTTTTAGTGGCTTGTATTTTAGTAAATAGTACTAGACTAGATAGATAAGTATTAGCTTAGATACTAGATAATACTCGTGCGATGCACGGTTAAATTTTACTAAAATCTAATATTTGAGAGCAATTGTAATAATAATGAAATTATACATTTTGATTCATATAAAACTAAAGATTTGAATATGTAACTTCTTATAAAACTAAAGATTTGAACACGTAACTCACATGATATATATGAATACGTGAATATGTAAAGGTGTTGTAATACTTCATCATCGTAAGATGATTAGTTACAAATAAGTTTCAAATAGGGATTAGTTAATGTATGGACCTCTATCTCTTACTCACGGATTACTGGATTAAACTAACCAGAAATGCAATGTATATTATTAATTGATCAAGAATAAAGATGAAAAACCTTTCTAAACTTTCTTCTTAGCAAATCAAATGAATAATTAAAACCAAATGTCCGCTTTAATCTTTCACCATGAAATCCGAAACTTTAGTTGCATAGTCATTCTGAAAGGTGCATTTTAATGTATTGCTCCTAGTAAGACAACAAAATATTAATCCATATACGGATGCAAAAATCAAGAATTCAATCCAGTAAAAAAATAGCAATGTTATGCTAATTCCATGTCCTTAATTTCAATTGATATACGTCTTTGTTCTTTCCTCTCTTTGTCATCAACAGTAAGTGTACTAGTAGCAACAATTTCTCCTATAACATCTATAAAAAAAAGTCATTTAAGATATTTCAACACAAAACAATATTTATTTTGGTCAAGACCGCAAATTATTGGGTGGATCCGGGACCATGCAACTGGGTGGTCCTGGTTTAAATGACGTTGTGAATATTTGGTACTTTTTTTGTGAACATTTGATAATTTTATTGTGAACATTTGATATTTTATTGCTGGTGAACATTTGATAATTTTGTTGTCAACATTTGATAGTTTAAGATGGTGAACATTTGATACGTTGTGAACATTTGTTACTTTTGTTGTGAACATTTGGTACTTTTGTTGTGAACATTTGATAGTTTAATGCTGGTGAACATTTGATAATTTTGTTGTCAACATTTGATAGTTTAATGATGGTGAACATTTGATATTTTTTTGTGAATATTTTATAGTTTGATGTTGATGAACAAGTGATAATTTTGTTGTAAAAATTTGCTAGTTTGATGTTAATGAACATTTGATAATTTTGTTGTGAACATTTGATAGTTTGATTTTGAATAATTTTTTATAGTGTGATGTTGTGAACATTTGAGAGTGTGATATGATGTTGTGAACATTTGATAGTTTGATGTTGTGAACATTTGATAATTCTGTTTTGAACATTTGATAATTTTGTTGTGAATATTTGATAATTTTGTTGTGAACATTTGAAGGACCATAGAAAGTTGTGTGCTCCCGGGTCCATCCATTACCTATTGGGTCAAGACATTTCTTGTAAGAAATATAGAAGTAATAAGATAATCTGTAGATGGTAATAAAGCTGGATTTATTTATTAATTTGGAAGGAATCTCAAAATCCAATCCCAAGGTGGTGCTAGGATAGGGTGCTAGCTTACCTCAAATTTATCTAATTTTCTTCCAAAATATTCATTCACATCTAATACCACCCCTCCCAAATGTAATGAAAAATCAAGTTTGGAAATGAAAATAGGTTTCCATGGTGATTATAAGGTTTCTTCCCTTGCTAAATTATGCTTTTAGTTCATTCTCATTTCTATTATTTATTATCAACAACCAAACAGTCTGTTAATACTACATATAGCGTTATCATTTAATTTAAAAAAAGAAAATAAAATGACAAAAATAGAAATAATAATTGAAATCAAGCATGATTACACCGAACGACACGCGATTTTGTTATATGTTCTTACATAAATACTTACCTACAATCCTAAAAGTTGTATATCATTACAGGTAAGTTCATGTCGTTCGGTGTAATAACTCAACAACCCTCATGTCACTTACTCCAATCACAAGGTTTTATCAACAACAACACCAATAGCATACAAAACAAAACATGTGCAACAACATAAAAATACCAGGATTTTTAACTTATTTTATTTAATTATAATAAATACCCAACAACAACAAATATTGAATGTTATTAATTAATGGTTAAGTTTTAGTCCTTTCATTCTATTTCATATACAGTCAATATAGAAGAAGTGATGAACTGATCATATCTTCATCATAACTTTCTTACTTTCACTTGGTTATTTTGTTCAATCAATATACATTCATATACAGTCAATATACACAGGAGTATTATTCTTATTCAATCAATGACATAAGCACAATCACATTATTGTGTATGTATCTAGCAAATTGTGCTACTTACCAAGATATCCATTTTTTATTTTTTTTTTTATTTTTTTTGCTTTTCTTAATCACAAGACACAATCAATTAGATTGATACTCAAGCAAACAACAAATGAAAAAGGGAATACAAGAGATGTTACCTTAAAATATTCCAAGCAAGTTCATAATGAGTTGAATCTTCGCTTCCATTTTTTCCTCTCTTTCTTGAGCCTCCTTTTCCTTTCTCTCCATTTCAGCTTTGAGAAACAACATTTCGGCTTGCATTTCCTTCTTATCCTTTGGAAGTTCTTCAATGTTAGCCTCTAACTCCGCTTTCCCTTTCTTATCACCCTTATACACCACCGGATGACCCTTTTCTAATCCTCGAACAATGCCCGAGCACCTTCAAGTACGCCTCATCAATTGAGATGTTATCAATCCCCTTGTCTTCAATTTCTTTCTCATGCAACCTTTTGAATTAATTAAATTTCACTTCACCCTCATCATCAAAACTACCATCTATGCATTTATCAACCCAATGCAAAGAGATTTACTTGTTAGAAGAATGTCATCGCAAAATTACACCGTTAATCAAACAAACAAACGAATATAAGTTTAAAATTCATGAAGTTCATCAGAATCATTGCTCAATCACAATTCATACGAAGAAATAATCAAAAACAAAAAGAAAAGTTTAGAATTACCTGAATAATGCAGCGATTGTAGAGAAATTTGGGAAATTAGAGTATTGAATTTGCTGCAAAATTGGAGAAAAACTTGGAGAATAATTGAATGAGATTGTAGTGAAATTGAATTGGAGATTAATCGGTTAAGATTGTGGTTGTGAATTGATCTTTTTTAGGTTTAAGTTGAAAGAGCAGTTTATTGTTGGGCAAAAAAAAAAAGAAAATGATTTTCTTTTCAGCTAAAGTATTTATTAATTTAACAGTCAATATAATATGGAGTAATATGTCTATATTGTTAGTCTTTTAGAAATAATATTTGTCATTAATTAGCTACAAGGGCAAATTATTTTAATATTGCCCTCTTTGTTATCATTAATAATGACAATTTGTAAGATGCCCTATTTATTAATACTAAAGATTGCAATTTTTTAAAATTTCCCCTCTTTGTTAATACAAAAAAAGTCAACTTAAAATTTTGCCCTCTTTTTAATACAAAAGATTCAATTTAAAATTTTTCCCTCTTTATTAACAAGAGGAGGACAATTTAAAATTTTGCCCTCTTTGCTCGTATCAAACAAGACAATTTTTAATTGTCCTAATTGATAGTAACTAATAAGGTAAGTTTAATTTTGCCTTCCTAGATAAAGAAACATTGCCCTCTTAGCTAATATTTCTTGTAGTGTTATTACACTTTGATAATTTTTATCTTACATAATTATTTCAAATGTAACAGACAATGTGAAACGGTTGGAGTAAAAATTAAAAGAATTTTTTTTATTATAAAATATAGAGAAAGAAAGAAAGTATACAGAAAGAAAGCTTAAAAGATATTCTTATTATCACTTGAATTGCATAATATCTACAATAGGAAGTCACCTATTTATACACATGGTCATCAACATAGAGATGTCAAAAGACATAAGGACTCATAACTATTGAAGGAAGTTACAAGGGTAGTGTGTAAAGGCATTTGATGTATACTTGAGTTATATAGGAGTTATGATGAACATGAGTTTCATATAGTGAATATGGACATCCAAAATAATAGTGATTTATAACACTCCCCCTTGGATGTCCATGCGCCTGAAATGCTACCTCATTAAAAACCTTGCCAAGGAAAAACCCAGTGGGAAAAAAAATCATGGCTAAGGGAAAAAGAGTGCATCGCGTATTTTTCTCCCCCTCATTATTACATCATTGAAAATCTCTGAGATGACGTAATCCAATATTATGAATTAACTTCTTAAATGTTGCAGTTGAAAGTGATTTCGTAAATAAATTTGCTAAATTTCCACTTGAACGGATCTTTACCACATTTATATATCTCCATTCTTTTGAAGATCATGGGTGAAAAAGAATTTTGGTGAGATGTGCTTTGTTCTATTGCCTTTGATGTATCCTTCCTTGAGTTGTGCAATACAAGCTGCATTATCTTCATATAATATTGTTGGTGCTTCTTTTCCGGAGGATAAACTACAATCTTCTTTTATATGTTGAATTACTGACCTTAGTCATATACATTCACGACTTGCCCCATGGATTGCTAGAATCTCATAATGATTGGAAGAGGTAGCTGAAATGATTTGTTTCATAGATCGCCATGAAATGGCAGTACCACCATAGGTAAACACATAGCCAATTTGTGATCGAGCATTATGTGGGTCGGATAAATATCCTGCATCTGCATAACCAGTTAAATCTTCTTTGTCTACATTCTTCAATGGACTTTGGTTCATGATCCTCTTTGTCATTCATAACATCAAGCGCTACATTATATGCAAATACGTCATCGACGTTGATATTATATCGGTTCCATGTTACTCCAGTCATGACAGAGTTTGTTAAGATTTCCTCATTTTCAGGCACCTGAGTTTCTGCTGGAACTGTTTCCTTTGTCATGTCTAAGGTCTCTTCCAGAGATCCTTCTTGTATATCCTCGGTTTGGCCATTAACAATTATTCCTCCTTTTCTTTTCCGAGGGTTTTTATCTTTGGAACCTTTTGGTCTTCCACGCTTCAAGCGTACTTTAAATTCTCTAGCAACTTCATTTTGTCCTTCAGAGACATTAATTTTAATTGGAGCATTAACAACTGGAATATGTGATTTAGTCACTCTTTTTGGATTAGCAAATGAGTCTGGCAATTGATTTGCTAAACTTTGTAAATGAATTATTCTTTGAACTTCAAGTTCATATTGTTTAGTTCGAGGATCAAGGTGATATAATGCTAATTCATTCCATTTAATTTCTTTTTACAACCGTTTCTTCTCTCCCCCTAATGTTGGGAAAAATGACTCATCAAAATGATAGTCGGCAAAACTAGCCGTAAATAAATCACCTGTAGTAGCTAAGGCTCAAGATATTTTAATATTGATGGAGATTCAAAACCAATATAAATTTCCAACCTCTTTTGAGGGCCCATCTTAGAACATTGTGGTGGAGCTATTGGGACATAAACTACACATCCGAAAATTCTAAGATGAGAAATATATATTTGGTTCCTGTCCAAAAACCAATTGTGATGGGGAGGGTTTATGATAACTTGTCGGCCTGATGCGAATTAATGATGATGCATCTAACACAGCATGTCCCCAAGCAGAAATAGGGAGTTTTGCTTTCATAAGCAATAGTTTGACAATTTACTGGAGACGTTTGGCAATGGTCTTGCAATTAACTGGAGACGTTTGATTAATGACTCAGCCATAACATTTTGTGTATGAACATGTGCTAAAGGATCTTCAACATTTATTCCAATGGACATACAATAATCATTGAAAACTTGAGAAGTGAATTCACCAGCATTGTCAAGATGAATACTCTTGATGACATTATCTGGAAAATGTGCTCGTAGTTTAATCAATTGAGTAAGTAATCTTGCAAATGTAAGATTACGAATTGATAACCAGGATACATGTGAACATCGAGTTGATGCATCTATTAGAACCATAAAATATCTAAATGGGGGGTGTATAGGCCCACAAATATCGCCTTATATGCGTTCATAAAAATTAATCGATTCAAAATTTATCTTAACTGGTGATGGGAAAATTATGAACTTGGCTTCTGAGCAAGGTAAACATAGAAAGTTATTATGAAGAATCAGTTGGCTCTTTAATGAACGTCCAAAAGTATTTTCAATAATTTTCTGCATCATCGTCGAACCGGGATGGCCTAACCGGTCATGCCAAAAAACAAAGTTGTCAGTAAACTTCTGGTTTACTAAATTATGTGTTTCAATTATATTGATTTTAGTGTAGTACAAATTAAAACACTAGAGAATGAATGCAATTTCTCTAGTACATGTTTTGTGCCTTGGATTGTACTCGTTATTTGAAGGAATTAATTTTTCCCTTCACTAGTTGTTTCTATATGATACCCATTACTGCGGATATCTTTAAAGCTTAATAAATTCCTTTGAGACAATGGAGAGTATAAAGCATCAATGATTTCAATTTTTGTACCCCAAGGCAACAATATTTTTGCTCTTCCTGAGCCTTCTATAATATTTGTACTACCCGATATAGTGCTCACGTTATCTCTTTTCATTATTAAATGAGAGAAATATTTTTTGTTCTTAAGTATAGTGTGAGTAGTTGCACTATCAACAAGGCATGAATCTTCTCCACTTATTATTGCAAGTTAAACTTGAAGGGAATTCATATTCTTCAAAAATAAATAAATATAATTCATAAATTAAAGAGATTATCTAAAGATTTAAAAAAAATTCCAAAAATAGGAACAATGATATTCTTATCACTTGAATTGTATAATCTCTACAATAGGGAGTCACCTATTTATACATATGGTTATCAACATAGAGATGCCAAAAGACATAAGGACTCATACCTATTGAAGGAAGTTACAAGGGTAGTGTGTACAGGCATTTGATGTATGCTTGAGTTACATAGGTGTAATAACCCGAAATTTAGGGCCAGAAAATTTCGCGGTTAATTAATATTATTTTATTTTTCTAAGTCCAAAAGGCCCGTTTAATTAGACTGTTTGTTTTCATTTCTTCTCCTTATCTCGAAATTGGGCCCAAAGACCCAGTTCCCTCTTAGCTTGGCCGGCCCCCTTTACTCATGGCCAAGATTATTTTTCCTTTCTAATTTATTATTAATTCTACATTTATTTGATTAATAGTATATTTAATTATTTTTGATTTTAAAAACCTATTGTAGCAACTACCATTTACTTGGTCTCTACCCTTACCAAGTCCCCCCTAAAATCACTCCATACTCCCTACTCCCTCTCCACCTCACGGCATCCCCTCCCCATTTTATTTTATTTCTTCTGTTCTTATTAAAAGCATAGTGAACAAAAACTTACAATCTTTTACCCTAATCTCAAAAGCTCTCAAAAACTCTCTCTTATAAACCCTAGCAGCCGTGTGGTTCTTGAACCGAACAAGGAGATTTTCTTTGTTTCCTTTCCTAATCTAAGGTAACTAGACTTTTTTTCTTAAATCTGGAACAAGTTTTCCATATAGTTAATTAGGATTAAATCATGAAAATTGATAGGATTAGTATCATGATCACCTAAAAATTTCGAATGACATGATGATTTTTATTATGTATTTTCTTGATATGTTTATGGAACCTTGATGAATCTTTACATGTTTTAATTAATTTTATGCTTAAAATAATTTATTTAAATGTATAACTATATTGAATAATTGTATGATAAATGGTCTAATCTTATTCTTGATTTATTCCATGATTGTCGAGTGGTATAGGGTGTATCATGATTATTTTTATGTTATTTTCTTGAATTATTATGTTGTTCTTGAATGTTTAATTGTTAATTAAAGTCTTAAATTAAGATAATTATTTTTGTTCATGCTAGACTATGTGTGTCGAGTGGTTCAAAGCTTAAAGGAGGATTAAAAATCTGATTTTTATGATTGATCTTGATAATTCTTTAATTAGTAGTATTAATCTTTAATTAAATCTTTGGTTTGATCATGTTATTGTTAAATCTTGAATTTATTCTTGAAGGTTGTTTTTCCCATGAATGTCGTGTGGTTATAGGTACATTAAGGGATTGATTTTGATCTTACTTTGGTCCATGTTTGATGATTTAATGTTAAAGCATGACTTTTAATTGTTATTATTAAGTTTTATTATTAATTATTGATGATTGTGTTTAAATAATTTAAAGTATAATTTGGGTATCTTTGTTCCAAATTGTCGAGTGGGATGAAGTAGGGAAAAATAGGATTTTTATCATGTTTTAAGTAATATTAGTTGATAATTGATAATTTATATGATTAATTGTTAATTTAAATGATTTATTTAATTGTTAAATTGATTATTTAATGAATTGAATTAATTATTATTATTATTGTGTGATTGTCGAGTGGTCCATATTAAGTAATGATCAGTTTTAGTTTAATTTTTGGCTTATAATATTTTAGAAGGTAATTTGAGGAATTAATATAATTTAAGGAATTAAAAGGAATTAACAAGGATAAGTTGTAATATGAAGGAAAGTAATAATATGACTAAAAGGAAAGGTTATAATATGATAAGAATTAGTGGTCTCACGATGGCCTCTAGATAAGATGATTGATAAACAGTGATCTCACGATGGCCTTTAGAAAAGACAAGATACGATACGGACGCCCATTTGATGATACACGAGTCATCAGATCGGGTTAAGTCGAAGCCACTGCCCTACTGCGGTCTCTGGGCAGTTCTGGATCTTAAGATATGTAGTCGACTAAGTAGTAGTACACGGGCTGCTATTTAGGAGTTATGGTCATAGCTTAGGCTTAGTTCTTGCAAAGGAGGGCTACGGGTTGAATACACGGGTTCTTCCCGGCATGCTTTAGGAAAGTTGGGATGTACACGGGCATCCTTACGAGCTATAATGGCCGGTCCAATAAGATGGTTAAAAGAAGGGTTTTGGGTAAAATATGACAAGATAAGTATCTCACGGGAAGGATTCTATTATATGTGTATTTATGTGTATTTTCGTGTGTATATGTGGTACTTACGTAAGGTTAAGTCTTCCGCTGCGTACGTCTGGTAAGTCTGTATTTATATGTATTTTTTTTGGTGTATCTTGTACGTGTATTCTATGTATTCTGTACGAGTATCTTTGACCTATATTTATATGCGTATCGTATCCGTATTTGTCTGTATTCGGTATGTATTTTTTATGTGTATTTTATATGTATATTGTATGTATTTCTAACCGTATTTTGCAGGTATTTTATACGTATTGTACTCGTACTTTGTACGTATTTTTATACGTATTTTCCTACGTATTTTTCTACGTATTCGTATGTATTTTTATACGTATTTTTCTACGTATTTCGTATGTATTTTTATACGTATTTTTCTACGTATTTTTGTATGTATTCTCGTATGTATTCTTATGAATTTTTGTATGATTTTCCTGGTTGATTCTATGCTATTATATGGTTAGCGGTCCCTCATTTAAGCGAGACAGCCTAGTTACTCGCCACTGACGGTGGACCCCCCCATTTCAAGTGATGATGCATACACATAAGTGGGCTCCTACATGGTTCGGGTTGTGTGTTGATGAGAGCAGTATAGTGAACCCGGAGTCTAGTTTATGCCCTCTTTTATTTATTAAGTAGCATATCCCAGCCTGTTGAGATAGAACAGTATTATTATTACGTATTCTAGTATTTGTTTTTGGACTTTTAGAACATTATTTATTTAGTTTGGTTAATAAAAGGAGTATTGGATTTTAATTATTAATAATGCTATTTAGTTTATGTTGGTAATGATCCATTTGTCGATTTCCTTCGTAAATCGACAGTCTAGAAAAGTCGGGTCGTTACAATAGGAGTTATGATGAACATGAGTTTCATATAGTGAATATGGACATCCACAATAATAGTGATTTATAAATTTTTTTTTTTTTGCAATGAGGAAAACAAGATGGAACAAACTTTTATAAGTTGTAAGTTTTGTAAACGAGTAAAGTTGAGAGTGTTTCACCACTCTCCGGTGCATCATATCTATTTTAAGAACTCTAAATACACCAAATTAATATAAAATGTAATAGAGGTTACTCTAAAGATCATAAAAGTTATCGCTTGATGAAGTTGCTCCTTTTGCTTAAGGGTGTAAATTGGATGGACTGGATTAGACTCAGCCAAGTCCAAATTCAGTCCGAAAAAATTTTGGACTTGAAAATTTGAGTTCGATCCGATCCAAATAGTTTTCGAGTCTGATCCAATTCGAATAAAATTTCTCTAGTCCAACTCCAATCCGATCCAATCCAATTACTAAACTTATAATCAAAATAGATTTCATTAATGATCATAAATGGAAATCTCATACACTTATACATAAAAAATACTCGATTAGTTGTTTAAAACGAAATCAACTTACAAGTCCTTAAAAAAATAAAACAACTTAAATTCCACAAAATGTCAAATTACAACAAAACTCAACAAGTAATAATTTGAAACCAAAATCAACAAGTATGCAACATGATCTTCAATTTTTCTCATCCTTGGCCCATATTGAATTTCGAAAAGCAACCAAGAAAAAAATTTTGAGCGGTACTTTTGATGCCAAACTAATATATATACACATAATTTGGACTATAGTTTGGACTTTGGACAACAATAGGTTGAGTCCAAATCCAATCCAAAAACTTTTGGACTCAAAAATTTGAGTCCGAATTCGATCCAAAATTTTTCAAGTCTGATCTAATCCACTAAATTTGGACTGGATTTGATTGGGCTTTGGACATTTACAAATTCACTTACACCCCTACTTTTGTGAGATTTTATCAAGCACTGATTTTTATGAGCTTTAAGATAATTTTTACTCCATTGTACACTAACTTATTGTGTATGAACTTATGAATTTTGTTGGTTTTGGATATAGCGAGTGTCAAACTATCTGACATGCTAACTTTTCACTTGAAAATTGTGACTTTTTAGCATAAAACTATTAATTTTATTTTTTACCAAGGAAACTATAACTTTTTTAATTTAAAGATAAACTAGTTATATGAAAAGTTAAAATTTATGATAGAAAGTTAATGTTTTAGCTAATTAACAGTTACGTCAATCCAGGTGATTCTAAGATCGATTCTCATCCCTGCCCTTTGTGACTCATTCGCATAAAAAAAAAAGAAAAAAAAAGGCAAAACTTGCATAAAAGCCCATTAGGTCCAAGATTAAGTCTAGTGATACTTGGGCCCATATGAAAACTTAAAATTAGTCGTCGTTTGTAGTATTAAGTATTCATCGGGCTTTCCTGAATCAATAGTTCAATACTGCTCTCTTAGTTCGAATTCGTAAGTTATAGACTTCTAGTGTTTCTTCTTGTGACTTGTGAGTTACATTTATAATACTTACGCTGCACGATAATTCTTGCAGCGTTTGTAATTTCAAACTTGTCAATGCATAATTTATAGTTTTAATATCTTTAGTTGCATTTTATAAGATTTTATAAAAATTAAATTTTAATAAATTACGCATTGAGACAAATCCAATGAGATCACACATGACTATATCTTTTTACAAGTATAAAGCACAAAAACTATTATGGGAGTAACTATGAATAGTAGCAAATTGTAACGTTGCAAGAATTATGGAGCGGATGAAGTATTTTTATTAATATATAGAGATTTTAAGGTTCGTTTGATAGGGTGTAAAAAATTTTCAGATTAAAACGGTTTTCCATGGAAAACCTTTGACGTTGGAAAATACATTTTCACAAAGGATTTCTGTTGTTTGATTGCATGTAAAATGAATTTCCATTTATAACATTTTTTATCGTTTGGTTGAAATAAAAATCAATTTCTTCAATTGGGACAAAAAATGCTTTCCTTCCAATTGTAGTGTAAAATGTTTCCTTCTAATTTAGGGGGATTTTTTTTTTCAATAAAGTGGAAAATGGTTTTCCATCCCAAGTTTTACATTTTAATATTTTACTCCCAACCAAACAACATAAAATGGGAAAATAAATTTCAGAGAAAACATTTTACATCCTATATCAAATGGACCCATTATATATTGGTCCCATTCATAGCATTTATAATTGTAATATCATGATCAATTTTACATTGATTAGATTTATTTAAATAAATAAATAATTGTAATAATTATCACAAGCTTTGATTATATTGAGATATTAAAATTAGCTTTTTTTTTTTAAATTAATGTAATTCATAGTATATCAACCTCACTACCTATTTGCTTAAATAAATGTATGTGTAAGGTTCAAAATATAGTTAACAAATTGAAATAGAAGAACTTATTTTTGATGTTCTGTAAGGATCAACGAACACAGGTATAGGTGATTAATTTTCAAGCTAACTTTTACGGTTGTTACCGAGTAAAATACAACTTATAAATAATAACTAATATAAGCCGAATCAAGGTGGATTTAGCTATTTCAAGATCTTATTATCTATTTCAAATTAAGTGTTAAACAATACCACATTATAAAAACTTCATATCAAATTAAAAAAAAAAGTTATGATCATGCTTTATGATTTTATTTGCGTTTTTAATCTTTAAATATCTCTAATTCTATAATGAAGATATTAAGAAAACCACTTATTTGAGTCTTTTTTACCTTATAAATTAGAATAAATGGGAGGTCAAATTTCGCCAATTTGATCATATCAGTTCACAAGTTCAGATCATATTAAATAATATCATATCAGATATAATTAGAAATAAGTTATAAGTTCAGCTTTTTAGCAAAAATTCATTTAACCAAAAATAACCTTTATTAGGCTAATTGGATTTTGCATAAAGAAAATGTACTTTTTGGTACCTAAATCCGGTGCTATTTTTTAATTCAGCCAAATTTTGTTTCTTTCTTTTATAAAAAAATTAAAAAAAAAAACAGCCAAATTGGATCAATTGACCCAGCCATTAATGATCACCTCAAGAGTATAAAAGAGCAAAAGGAAATCTATCCTATTGCACGATCAATACATAGTTAACTTTATCCTTTAAGCATCTAAAGATAGTCAAGCATGCAAGTAATGATGTTTAAAAGTAATAGAAGAGCCATCCATCTCATCCTATGTGGATCATCTCAACGAAAAGATAAGCTGATATATAGCTGAAGCCTAAGATTATGTTATATACTATATCACTCTCCGGCCTCACATGAAAAGCCTACTATACTCACTGCTAATTAATTGTACTTTGTAAAGGAGGGGTGGATGAGATTCGAATCAGTAGCACCTATGACACGTTGATCTGACTTTGATATCATATCAGAAGACTATCTCAATCTACCAAAAATTTAAGTTAATGGTTATTATATTATATACTTTATAAAAATAAAAAAAATACTAACATAACATTTAATCTTTTTGGGAGACGAAATTAATAATTTAGCCTAAAAAAAATCAAAATTGGCTTATGATTTCACATTGTTTTTTGCATTATCCTTAATGTGACTACATCACTTGTTTGTTACATTTCTCCCAAATAGAAATATATATTTAGTATAAATTGCCATAAATTCAGTGGAAGCTGTGGAACCAGTGTCATGCATGGTTGTTATGCAAAACCATTTCACCGAAAGATAGTTTCAACAGTTCAAGTGACATAATCTCAACCAATTTCTGCATCGCAGTTTGCAAGTGGTTACACTATTGGATAAGAAGACTTGTTTACTACCAATGAAACAAACCGTTCTATCATGCATCACCGCAAAACATTCCGATCGACGTATTTTTTTAAAAACAAATGATAATGCGTGTGGTATTAGGTATTAGGGGTCCGTTTACTAGAGCGAAAAATATTTTTCCTTTCCTATTTTACATCGTTTACTTTAGGTGAAAAAATAAAATGTAAAATTTTAGGTGAAAACTCATTTTACACCCTATTGGAAACATTTTCCTCCAAATTTGGGAGTAAAAGTTGTTTTCCGTGCAAGTAAACATTGGAAAATTTATATGAAAATGAGTTTTCCAACGTAAAATGTTTTTCATGGAAAATCATTTTACATCGAAAATGTTTTACATCAAAGTAAACGGACCCTAAATCGGGGTATCTGGGCCAATTTGGCCGATACATGCATCTGAAAATGGAAAAATAAAGAATCCTTACAAATACTTACGGTAAGGTTCAAATCCAAGACCTCTAGTAGGGGTGTGCATATATAAATGGTTAACCGAACCGATAAGGCTTAATGGTTCCGTTAACTGTTACAACGGTTACTAAATTTTTGTAACCGTAACCAAACTATTTATAAACGGCTAACCGTTACGATTAACCATGAAACCGTTAAGAATGATGGAAGATGAAAATATGAAATGATGAACAAATCATACGTATGCATATGTGGGCAATGAGATTAGGAATATATGTGAGTTTGTTAAAAATAATGCATTTAGGCCATTTGAAAATTGAGCAAAGCATACTTAATGCCTCTTAAAAACTCAACGGTCAATTGTTAACGAAAATCTCTAGCCGTGATTGTAACCGTTAACCGTAATCTTTTACCAGCTCGGTAAACGTAACCATTAAACATTAACAGTTTGATAAATTAACCTTTAAAAAGTGACGATTACATGGTTACCGTTTACGGTTTTTTAACACCCCTAACCTCTGGTTTGGTGTTCACAAGATTTAAATGCTCCCTCCGTAACTGAAAATTATAGTGTAGTCTTATGACTACCAATTCATGTAGTGGATGGTATGGTTAGGATTGCCCAAATTTTTATTTATTTTTAATTCATAAATCTAATTAAAAAATATTTTTAAAAATACTTTAATTAGATGTAGGAAATCAATTTTTATTCTTCGATAATTATAAATTATTTTCCTAAAATAAGAAATTTAATTAAATTATTTTAGAAAGGATTTTAAATTAGATTTAGGAATAAAAAATAAATTAAAAATCATGTGATTCTAGTCATCCACTACAGTAGTCGGTAGTTATAATACTACAATAAATCATCCTTTCGTAGCAAATCAACTGTAACGATTTAATATATTTGATTACGGAGGTAGTACTAAGCTATGACTCGTACCTCGAGAGTAACCATTCCTATCGACGTAATTTTTTTTTTTAAGAATAATGTGTGAGATACTAGACCTTTGAACTGGACCCTACTGTAGATCACTCGGCCCAATTATAGCCAACACAATCGACGTAATTGTATGCGGCTAACATAACCGAATTTCCTTATACAACTTATTGTATTATTATTACTCCTATTATTTTATTTTTCTCGTGCATTTGTTCCCTATAAATACCACTTATGATTCGTTCTTATTTCCATATCATTTTTCTGATAAACAAGTTTTATTTATAATTAGAGTCAACATGAAAAACATACATCTTTGCTTCCTTTATCTATCTTTCTCTCTTTTCTTCAACTTTGTTACTCCTACCTTACTGTTTCAGGTCAGTAGTCATCCATAATCTGCTACTCGTATATGTTATGATATTATTGAGTTTGTTCCCTATTTTTTTAATATTTTTGCCAATTAAAATAAAAGTTCATTTTCTTAAATAAAACCTTTCTTAATAACTTTTAGGTCGTCAGTAAATAATTGGTCGAAATTGTTTCACAATTTGTGTGCCATCTTTGTTTCAAAATTCAAATATTGATATTTGGGTAATGATATATACAGCCCTCTTAGTATAAATTAGTATAAATTGTCTCGATCAAATCATGTTTTCACAATAAATTCCTAAATTTATACTAATTTAGGTAAGTAATAAATGCTTATATACAGCCCTTATCATTACCCTATTTGGTATTTATGTTCTAGCCATTAGGTATTAAAAATGATTCGTACACATACTTATTAATTGTGAGGCGTAAAAATCAATTATAGAAACGAAATACATAATTATTAAACTTTGTACTATTCATTGACTGTTTTTATAATCTATGTCTAGAAAAATACTATTAGACTTGTTGACTTTAATTTAAATCGTGGCAATGTGTAGTTTTATTTTTCGTACTTTTTTTTTAAAAAAAATTACTACAAATGTGTAGTTAAAGGAAAATTTTTACTTGTATTGTAAAGATCCAAACTTTGGTAATTTTACAACAAAAACCTTAAAGTTTGAGTCATTGCAAGCTACTTTTTCTATTTAAAATTATTTAAAGTATTGTATCTAAAAAGAAACAGATAGAGATATTATTTTTGTTGGCTTACAAAACATCTTAGCTTGGACAAACATTATTTTTGGGGGGCTTCTACAACGGTCTCTCAAAAAATGATCGCAATACCATATTAAATCATGGCCCTCCAAATTATTTTATTTTACCCTTTTTTTTAAAACCATTTTTCTAATTATTAGATTTTCTAAAATTCCATAATTAATTTTAAAATTGATTTTATAATATTTTCCATTCATTAGAATTTTAAAAAAATATTTAAAATTTTTATGATTAATTCCAAAATTAATTACTATTTTCTGGAAAATTTAAAATGAAGAATATTGATCCAGAATCAATTACGTTAAACATTTGCTAAATTCTGGAAAAGTAAAATCGATCTTCATCCAAGAAAAATTACTAAATTCTAGAAAAAAAAAATAAATCGATCTTGGATGAAGATCTATTTTTACTTTTCCAGAATTTAGCAAATATTTAACGTAATTGATTCTAGATCAATCTTCTTTATTTTTAGTTTTCCAGAAATTAATAATTAAATTTGGAATTTATCATAAAAAATTTATTTTTTTAATTTTAATTAATTGGAAAAAATAAAAAATGAATTTTTAAATGAATTATGGAATTTTGGAAAATCTAATAATTAGAAATATAGGTAAAAAAGAAAAGGTAAAATAAATAATTTTGGAGGGCTTGGATTTCTCCATAGTGGTGGTCGTTTTAAAGGATGACCGCTAAAGAAAAATTGTTATTTTTGACTTCAAATTTAGATGTTTTGGCATATGCAGGGATTTAATTGGGATTCATGCAATAAGCGAGGAGGCTTGTACAATTACCTCAAAAATTCAATCGATGATTTGGCCAAGGCAGGTGTTACTCATGTTTGGCTGCCTCCACCAAGTCACTCTGTCTCAACTCAAGGTATGTAGTTAGGCTATGTTTGATTCACCTTTTATATATATATATATATATATATATATATATATATTTGCTGATATGATTGATCTAATTTGATTTGAATTTATTGCATGATTTAACTAAATTTTTACTGTGTATATATGCTAATCTATAATGATAAAATATACCAATTGAGATTAATGAGTATTTTTTTAGTATATAATTTTAATAATATGTTTTGTTACATAATTAAAGATATTTGAAGTTAAAAACATTATATTATATTATCTGATCTGATCTCAAATAGATAACAAGTTGTGGAAATGATGTAAATCAAACAAAGCCTTAATTTTTTGAAATCATAGTTCAGTTCAACTCCTATTAAGTCGTCTAGTATTTACTACACGGTATCTTAATACTTGCAACTTTTATTATTTTAGCCTGTAACACAATCCTTGCAACAAATATTTTTTTTACTATATTTAGTAAAAAAAAATTACTCATGTATGTGTAGCTTTCTTTTTATTTATTTTTTAACTTTACTTGTTGCTTGTGGGCCAAATTAATTAGTTATTTTTCACTCTATTTATCTTTTAAAATTCATTTTTCGCTTAGCGATACTTATGTAGCGAGTATTACCATAAGAAGTAGTAGATTAATTCAATGCAAACCAACACGGCATAGTAAACCAGTCATATCTTTCTTTATACAGCTTAAGCGACGCAAAACATTATACAATAATTATTCTCAACTCAATTTATATATATACAGTGTATTATCTACGTATTCTACGATACTTATAATTGTGATATGCCTTTCAGGATATTTACCTGGAAGATTATACGACATAGATGCATCACTATACGGCAAACAAGCAGAGCTGAAAAGCTTGATAACCGCATACCACCAGAAAGGAATCAAATGCATAGCAGACATAGTTATAAACCACAGATGCGCAGAAAAAAAAGACGGAAGAGGAATATACTGTATCTTTGAAGGTGGGACCCCAGACGACCGTCTCGACTGGGGCCCATGGGCCATCTGTAGGGACGACACCCAATTCTCCGACGGAAGCGGCAACTTAGACACCGGATCCGGGTACGATGCAGCACCCGATATCGACCATCTTAACCCACGGGTTCAAAAGGAGTTAATAGACTGGATGAATTGGCTCAAATCTGAACTCGGGTTCGATGGGTGGAGATTCGACTATGTAAAAGGGTATGCTCCGAGCATTACCAAGATTTATATGGATAAAACTAAACCAGGGTTTTCAGTTGGGGAGCTTTGGGATAAGTTTAACTTTGACCCGGATGGTAAGCCCGATTATAACCAAAATGGGGCCCGAGATGAGCTTGAAGATTGGGTTAGGGCTGCAGGGGGTACGGTGGCTGCGTTTGATTTTCCAACCAAAGGGATTTTGCAGGCGGCTGCGGAAGGAGAGTGGTGGAGGATGAAAGATGCGAGTGGTAGGCCGAGTGGGTTTTTGGGGATCATGCCGGAAAATGCGGTTACATTTCTTGATAACCATGATACTGGTTCCACTCAGAAATTATGGCCTTTTCCTAGTGACAAAGTC
Organism: Salicornia ramosissima; assembly: GCA_951394345.1. Classification (NCBI taxonomy): domain Eukaryota; kingdom Viridiplantae; phylum Streptophyta; class Magnoliopsida; order Caryophyllales; family Amaranthaceae; genus Salicornia; species Salicornia ramosissima. Next base: position 46,412,845 of record OX596233.1, on the reverse strand, counting down.
TTGCAAGGCTATGCTTATATTCTTACTCACCCTGGAATCCCTTCTATTGTAAGTGTATTACTCATTATCTTCTTTCACTAATATATAATTACTGATCCATCCGTAACATATTAACTGTAACAATTTGACATTTTTTCTTTATACTTTATGTCAAATTGTTGCAGTTATTTTGTTACGGATGGGGTAGTTGTCTAAATTAGGTCTTAAATAATAGTATACCCTGTCCAAAAAATATGTTATCCACTTTCTAGTTATGTGAGAAGAGTGTCAAGCGGTCTTACAAGACGAGTGATTTTTAATAAATTATGTGTGTTACGTTACGTTGTTGTTACAGTTCTATGATCATTTTCTGGAATGGGGGTTGAAGGAAGACATAGGGAAGATGACTTCAATAAGGTTCAGGAATGCAATCAGTGAAAAGAGTAGTGTGAATATAATGGCATCTGATGCAGACTTATACGTTGCAGAGATTGATGGAAAGGTTATTGTTAAGCTAGGACCAAGAACTAATCTTGGTAATCTCATTCCATCTAACTTCAAAGTTTCTGCTTTTGGAAACGACTACTGTATTTGGGAGAAGCAGGCCTAAGCTAAGCTAAGCTAGCTAACTAATAAGTTGATTAAAGAAAAATTTGTACTTCCATGGTTCGTTTACATGCATAGAATCATGGTTATTTACATACCATCAAATAATTATAGTTTTAAGGCTGCGCTTCTTAGTTTTAATTGCTTTACCATTGTTGTACGTCTTATTACAAATTTACAATCATTGTATATTTATATTGTCGGAAAAAATAATAATGAATAATACAACTTTTTAATTATTATTCTCTAGAATCTCATTAGTTGTTTTAAATCTTTGCCACGATTATTCTGCTAACGCCTTTTTAGCTCCACATTATATAAACAAAGGGGAGGTATGATGTCCCCTCGAAATGTCTATAACACCCTCTAAAACATTCTATATATTTAAACTATATCAATATTAACTATAAATGAAAGTTTTTGTGTTTTTAAAATGTAAATAGTACAAAATAATTCCTTCGTCCCAATTTACTTTCTACATTCTCTTTTTCACACCTCCTGAGACACAACTTTAAATAAAAATATCTTTAGTTATATAGGAAAATTTAAAAATAACCCCCAATAACTTAGCTTTTTTTTTATTTTAAATAAACCCCACAATGTTGCTAAAGTTATTCAAATCACCCCCATTTTTCATTTATGGTTAATTCTCTGTTAAGTGGTTACTCAAAGCCAACAGCAAAGTAATAACTCATCACTTCAAACAAAAAAAGATTTCTCTCTCTTCGAAGCTACTGTAACTCGTCAATGAATTCATGCAAATTTGCCAATTCACTGTAAATTCTTGGCTGAAACTTGGAAAAATAACTCAAAATGGGAGATAATGGAGAGCTTAGTGCAAAGGGCAAGGAGATTATGTCCGTTAAACAAGAAATTGGAGCAAGAATGAGGTAATTTAATTAATTCTGTCAAATTTTACAAGAATAAAACCTCCTTCCTGGATTATCAGTGGTCCAAGATTTCATCACTCTTGCTGGGATTCTACATTTTCACTTGATTAAAGTCATTCCTGTAATTCCAATTGAAAACTCAATAACAAAAAATCAAGCAACACAAATCAGCATAAATTCAAATTTAATAAGAACAAAAGTTGACAATTTACCCCAAAACATTAAAACCCTAAATGAATTTCGCAATTTTTCCCAAAAATCACAAAGATTAAAACCCTAAATGCAAAGTATTTAGCTAGCTTATGAACCCCTAACTCTTGCAATTAGAAATAACAATATCATATTTACCTGATTTGGAAGAACTTTGGAGGCACTGAATGGATCGAAGCCTTGGTTTTTGCTGGAGAATGGATCGAAGCTTTGGTTGCAAATGAAGAATGGTTTTTTGCTGGAGAATGGATTGAAGAATGGTTGCAAAAGAAGAATGTGATAATGCAATTATATAATATAAGTTCTTGGACGGCTTTGAGTAACCACTTAGCAGAGAATTAACGATAAATGAAAAAATGGGGTGATTTGAATAACTTTAGCAACATCCTGGGGGTTATTTAAAATAAAAAAATCATGGGAGTTATTTTTAAAATGAGATAAGTTATTGGGGGTTATTTTTAAATTTTTCAATTATATATAATAAAAAATTATAAAAATTATATATTTGAAAAGTACATATTAAGACGAATTAAACTAAATCCATTATAACTATGGTTTTTCTTACATATATTAAATTAAATAAAGGCAAAGTTTCCATGTGAACAGTGCCCAAAGTCAAACTGGGGCAAGTAAATTAGGACAGAGGGAGTATATAATTTAAAAAACTAAAATATATATAAACACCAAAATTCATATTTTTGAATTGTCTACAAATAAACACTCATATTGGTAAAGTTTTTCACAGAAATATTTCAGAGTATTGGTTTTGATTTTTTTTTTACTACTAAATAACAATAAGCTCAAATTTTGACTCGCGCATAGCGTGCATAGAAAGCTAGTAGCTAATTAAGGAGAGAGATATCGAAATATAAAAATAAAAGCTCAAAAAGATTAATTAAATTTATGAAGAAAGTACTATACATCCAGTCTCATCAATTACTTGCAACAATTTTGAGTGTATGTTTCCCAAGATCAAATTTCTTAGTAGGTAATTAAAAGTGAGAGAGATGGAAAAGTAAGACTGGGATAGAGAGAAAAATTAAAGTGTTACATACAACTAATGCAAACTTTTGTTTTTTGGCAAATCACAACAAGAAAATCTTGTTCGCCGACCGATTTTACCGACCGACATTTTCTTAGTCGCAAAATACCGACCGTTCCCAACTGAAAATCTCTGCTAACAAATAATTTTCTTCTTTGAAGATCATATACCTTATACCCTTTTTTACCAAAAGGATATCCCAACATCACACATCTAACCCCCTTTGGCTCTAGTTTATCTCCTTCTCCTCTTGGTGGACTTGCATAACACAAACTCCCAAATCCTAGGATGGTTGTTTTCCCATTAATCTCTCATATGGTGTCTTCTAATAACCCACAACAGTAGGCATCAGGTTGATCAAATAGGTGGCAGCCAGAATGCACTCCCCCCAAAAATACTTTGGAAGTCCTGAATGAAATCTGAGAGCTCTTGCTACTTCTAATAGGAATCTATGCCTGCTTTCTACTCTAGCATTTTGTTGTGGCACTCCAACCACACTCTTTTGGTGTAAGATACCTTGATTCTTAATTAACTCCGAACATTCCCCTTTGACAAATTCTGTCCCATGGTCTATTCTTATGGTTTTCACCTTTGTTTCATATTTTTCAACATATTTAAGGAAATAAAATCACTTACAATATTTTTCACTTGTGTTTTGTCTTTCAATAAATATGTCCAAATTATTCTGCTAAAATCATCAACAATTGTGAGGAAACATTTTTCACCTTTAAGACCTCCAACCCTATAGGGTCCCCAAAGATCCATATGAATCAACTCAAATGGTTTTGAAGCAATATTTTTACTTAAATTAAAACTCAATCTATGATGCTTTGCAAGAGAACAACTGTCACAAAATAACTCTTTCATTCCTTGAACATTACAATCAGATATGTGTTGCAACTTAGAAAGTGAAATATGTCCTAATCTAAGGTGCAACAACTTGATTTTTCTTTCATCTACTACTCCTTTCATACCACTACTAACAAAACTTGCTATTTTACAATTATGCCTTATTTCATCTCTACTATTGCATTCATTCTTCAGCCTCAACTTGTAAATCCCGTCCTGCTTCTTAGCATCTGCCACATTGCCTTCAGTGATAAGGTCCTTAAATTCACAGCCATTCTTATCAAACACAACCTTTAATTTTTCTTTCTCTAATATTTTACTTAATTACAACAAGTTATGTTTAAAAGTTGGCACATAAAGCACATCATTCAGAATTAATTGTGGTGTTAATACCACAGTACATTTCCAATCTGTTCTACCTTTATCACAGAGCCATCTGGCAGCCCAATGTTTACAGGTTTCTTTAAATCCTTCAACACTGAAAACATGGCCTTATTTCCAGCCATGTGATCAGATGCCCCAAAATCCACAATCCAAGTTTTAAAATTCAATCTATTTATCTCATATTATTTGCATTAGAAACAATAACGGTACTTGCAAAACTCATGTTCTGTCCTCCACCTTGCTTTTCATTTAAAGCCTTTAAAACTTCTTGCACAACAGAAGACACCAGATTCCTTCATTCCCTTTGTTGTTCCGACCTGCAACATCTTCCTCTAGTGGTGTTTCATCCAGATCTTCATTTCCTTCCCACATTAGCAGCAAACTTTCCTCCTTTCTTAGTTTTCAAGTCCTTGTACCAATCTGGATATCCAAATTAAAGATCTTGAAACATTCTTCCTTCAAGTGGCCCTTCATCCCACAATGAGTGCATTTCTTGTTGTATTTCTCCTTCTTATAATCCTTCTTCTCAGAACCTTGTCCTCCCATTTTGTTAACATTCAAAGCACTCATTTCAGAGTGATTCATTCCTTGCACTCCTTAGGTAATCTCCTTCTGCTTCTCCACTTGCTGAACTAGATGGTATGCCCTATTGACATTTGGCAGAGGATCCATTACCAATATGTTTCCAGTTATCCCTTCATATTTCTTAGGGTTTAAGCCCATCAGAAAATCCATCAGCTTGTTGTTTTCAATCACCTCCTGCACCTTTTTATGGATTGCACAAATACAGGTCTTCCTTGCATCATATTCACAGACTGGAAAGTTCTCCATGTGTTGTATCTCATCCCAAAGAGTTTTCATCTTACAATAGTAATAATCTGAAACACTCATTTCCTTTTGTTCCAGTTTGCTGAGCTGCCTTTTGAGCTGATATAACTGAGGTGCATTGGTCTGAGCATAACTCTCAGTTATCTCATCCCAAAGTTGCTTGTCATACTCACAAAGGATCAAGCTCTCCCCTATCTTATCATTCATGGACCTAAAAATCCAACACCTTACCATATGATCACTTCTGTGCCACCTGTGATGATCTTTGGTGCCTTGCTCTGGCTCCTTGAAGCTTCCATCTATGAAACCTTGTTTGTTCTTGGATGTCAAAGATATCTTGATACTACGGCTCCAGTTCAAGTAGTTGTTTCCATTGAAAATCATACTACTGATCTGCATCGAGGGACTATCTAATGAAGCCAAGAACAAAGGGTCAGCATACCCAGCTCTAGCATCCTCACTCTTTTCATCTTTTCCACTCATTTTGAATGATTAGTATTCAATATTCAGTATTCAATATGATAAACCTGCTCTGATACCATAAAGAATCTCATAATAATTTTGGGAATTTTCTTCAGCTTAAAGTTGTTGATGTATTTTGAGTATTAAAGCTTCTCTTTCTAAATCAGTGCCTCTTGCGGCTATACTGATAACTTGATTTATTACGTGTCTTTTCCTCCTTATTTTTATGGTTTTATTGTGCTAACCGTGCTCTTAGGAGTCGTTTTACCGCTAATAAGTCGGTTTGGAGTGTTTTGTGTCTTTTCCATGTTTTTGTCAGGTTTTTGATAAAAGATGCTCTAAATGGGACAAAAATCATAAAAGTACACCAATCTAGGCAAAGGAGAAGCATTAGGATGTCACAGTGAGTGTCGGAGAGGTTCTGGTGACAATTAGTGAAGAGTTGGCTTGAAATTGTTCGATTTGGGTCGTATGATTTTGACCACCTCTCACTATTTCAGACATAATTCAAGCAATTCCAACGTAATTGGAAACTAGATTCAAATATCTTTCCAACGGTAGGTCATAAGCTCAATTCCGACTTGAAACGATAGAGTTATGGGCGTTCGAAGTTGGTGCATCAAACCAGCCCCCGGTACCGGGGTCTGTGCAAACCTTACCGGGGTACATGTACCCCGGTACCGGGGTGGTTGCTGCCCCTGCTCCTCTCTTTTGCTTTGAAGTCATAGTTCGCCCCAGCATCGGCCCCGGTACCGGGGTCTCTGCACATCACTTCACTCGACTTTTTCAGAAGCACGTACCTGACTCTAGCAACAACCCCGGTACCGAGGTGCATGTGCCCCGTACCGGGGCCGGTGTTCGAGGCTCCGTAAGGCCCAATTTTGTCTATAAATACCTGTTTTAATCCCTTGTTACGGGGATCTTATGCTTTCTTTAGGGTTTTTTCTATTTTCTAGGGTTTAAAAATTAAAACTTTCTCTTGTAAACACAATTTAATTCTTTTCAGTTCAATTAATCAAGTGAATTCAAGATTCAATCTTTCTTTCAATTCTGGTATTATTTCTTTCTTTCTTATTTATTTATTTATGCCTTTATCATGAATATGTTTATTGCTTTGAATCTTTTAATTATGTGTGAGTAGTTCTTTAGATCTAGGGTTTGGGAAAATATGTTTGATTGATTAAATTAATTGAATCCTTTGTTCTTTATTTCATGACTAATTTTAATTCCCTAAAATCTATTTTGATCGTATAAATTTGAGTAATAATCAAGCCGGTAGCCGAAAGGTGAAAACTACATTAAGACTTAAGATTTTAGGCAGATTTATTTAATAAATTGCGAGAGTCTGTTATGTAAATCTGTAGATCTAATAAATTGCGAAAGCCTGTTAGATCTTGGTTAGAATTTGTTAATAAATTATTGAACATTGGAATTCAGATCAATTAGTTTATGATTTCATTCATAAAACCTTAAACCCTAGAATTTCCTTTATTTAATTAATTCCAATAAAAATTCAAACTTTATTTTCTGTTCTTTATTTATTACTTCTTTAGGTTAATTCAATCACAAAGGCCCTTTACATTGTTCATACTTTTTAATAATAAAAGGAATTAATTTGCTTATTTGTGGATTTCGTCCCTACTTATCACTGCTACGTTAGTATTGGTATATAGGTTATTTTTGACGGGTTGCGACGTCCTATCATATACAATACTATATATATACAACTCAGCAGCTAGCTAAACCCCTACTAAAACCCTCAAGACAACAGTCCAAAAGAGTTGTACAAAATGGGCCAAATAAAACAAATAAATACAATACCAGCCTAAATAATAAAGAAAACAATAAAGCAATAAACTTAAAATACTATACATCATTCTATATGTGCGATAAGGGAGCTCAGGTCAGGTGTTCAAAGATGCTAATCGTAACGCTTGGGCAAGCGTCCAACCTCAAAGATTTAACCAAAATAATTAGCTAGAAAATTATGTACTTCCTTTGTATTTTTTTAAGTTGTTACACTTTATTATTTTATCTCTCATATATATTTCAAAAGTGTAACAATTGAAAAAATCGGAAGAAGTATTTTGTTTAAACCAAGTGGTGACCCTATGCCCCTATCCAGTTCGAAGAGGTTGGAGTTTTGTCTCTCAACTAAAGCTCTTTGAATGTCGGATTCATGGTCTGGGATTTAAACCTTATCTGCTTTATTGAGAGGAAAAAGAAAAACCCTTGTCTCATATTTTGTGCTTTATTATTAATTTTGATTGGTTCAAAATTTTATTTTATTTTTTATTTTAAAAAAATAAAAAGTGGATTATAGTAATTTTTTGAACTAATCAAAATAAGTGGAACACAAATAGAACAAAAGATTTGAATTCCATTAAGAGGATTTCTGTATTCACCCGTAGACGATGCTTACAAGACTACAAGTACTCTGGGTATATGGGCCGACTCCAGGCCCAAACATTAGCGGAAAAATAGTCCCTATCCAATTAAAAATATGTTTAACCTTTAATTATTGTTGTTGCAAAAACGGATTAAATTGAGTTAAGAAGCAAATAAGTTGTCAATTAATAATGCGGCAAGTCAGAGATAATAATAATCAACTCGGATTGCACCGAACAACGTTTTCCAATCTTATCTTCACGTATTATTGTCATTTTCAATTCTCTCTCTATAAATACCTCGTCTTGCATTACGTAAACTCATGCAAATTATATATTTCCTCCGTTCCAAAAAAACGCAACAGTTTCTATTTTTGGATGTTTCAAAATAAATGTAACAAATTTTTATTTTCCTTATATAGTAAACTATTGCTACTTAAAATACATAAATATCATTACTAATTCTTTATTTGTCCCCACCTTTTCTCTCTCCAATTCTTTAATTGTCCTCACTCTCTCTCACAACTCCTTTAATTGTCCCCACTTTTCTCTCTATTTATTTTAATCAACTACCCATCACTTTTTCTAATTACCCACAATTAAAAAATGCATAGGAGTCCGTGTCATGACAATTGTTGCGTTTTTTTTGGAACGGAAGTAGTATAATAATTGATTCAAGTGTATGTCCATTTTTTTCAGGTTTATCATTTCAATTCTAACGGCGAATTGACCAAATTAGTAAAAAAAAAAAGTGGTACCTAGCGACAATTTGGTAAAAAAAAATAATTTTGTGAAAAATTGGTAAAAAAAACATAGCTTTGGGTGACAAATTAGTAAAAAAAATAGCCTCGGATGACAAATTGGTAAAAAAAAATAATTTTGGCGACGACTTGGTAAAAAAATGAACTTCCGACGACATTTAGGCCAAAAAAATATTTAATTTGCATTCGCGCTCGATCTAAAAGAAAATTTTCCCTCTTAAATTGAATACATTTGCGCATACGCTCTATCTAAATGAAAATTTCCCTCTTATATGTTACTTATTATGGCAAGAGATCGAAGGGGAAAAAATTGGGCTCATTAGATGAATAAATGTGTTAGAAAAGGAGTTAAATTTAATATTAAAAAAAGTTATGAAAAAAATAGCTAGGGAATTTTAGGGGCAATAATCTATACTTTTTTCCCTCTAGTATGTTACTTATTGTTATGGTAAGAGAAGAGAAAAACAAAATAATAATAATTTGGGATGGTTGGATAAACATGTGTGAGTAAAAGGAGTTAAATTTAATACTCATAAAAAGATCGAAAAATTTGATAGGGATGTATAATTTTGTGTATTGACCAAATTATAAAATGAATTAAAATTAAAATTTTGGCTTAAATGTCGTCAGAAGTTTTTTTTACCAAGTCGTCGCTAAATTAATTTTTTTTACCAATTTGTCATCCGAAGCAATTTTTTTTACTAATTTGTCACCCAAAGCTAAGTATTTTTACCAATTTGTCGCAAAATTAATTTTGTTTTTACCAAATTGTCGTTGGGTGCTACTTTTTTTTTACCAATTTGGTCAATTGGCCCAATTTTAACCCATATATACTGAAGATGAAGATCATCAATTTGCTCACTTTTTTCTGCTCTTACCTGTGCTCTTCTCTCCTAATTACACTTGTTTCTTCTACTTTGTTATTCCAGGTGAGTTAATTAGATATATTAGCCATATACATTTACTCCATATATGTTGAGCTCATGAACAACCCACATGTGAGTATAAAATAAATAAAGATACGGTTTTTTCACCAGGTACCCCTGAGGTTTCAAATAATGCACCAGGTACCCCTGCAAAAATTTAAATGCATATTGTACCCTCATCTTTCCCCCAAAATGCACCAAATACCCTTCTGTCATAAATTCTGTTAAGTTGGGGTTACTTTGAACTTGTTTTGAAAAACTAATGCACCACATACCCTTAAGGTATTACTCTGTAGTAAACACCTGGAAAAAAATTAAAATAGCTATATTTTGCCAAACTTGAAGTGGGAAATTCATGATAGATTTGAAGTACGTAGTAGATTACAAAACAAACCAAAGTAGTACTAATAGTCATCAAAATAAGCTTTAGATACATCCAAAAGTGCATTCAAAAGGTGCATCCATAATTCAAACGTGATGTTTTTCCTACTGTTTAACTACACTTAACTATTCAAAAGATTGCATTTCTTCGCAATTAATTACTTGCTTTAAAAGTCAAGTACAAAAAATAAGTTAAAAGACATAAGCTACTAAGTCTTCTTTGCCTTTTTCTTGGTTGGATTTGCATTGCTTGAACTCTCATCCCCTTTTCTCTTTTTTTCCATTGTTGTTATTCTTTTTGGGTTGTGATGATGCTCCTACATCAAAACCCTCGGCTGCACCCCTTTTCTGGTTTTGCTTCTTAGTTGCACCATCCTTGCAACGTCTACTATTGTACCCTACTTCTTTGCACTTGCTACATCTGACTGTGCTATTTCTTTTTTACCTCTTATCAGTGTCCAAAAAACTTGTCTTATCAGTGTCATACACTTTAACATCAAAAAATCGACCATTATATTCACAATATAACCATATATCACTCATCCTATTAACAAAAAAAAATGTGAAAAAAAATAAAAATCACAAAAAAAAAATCAACAACTGATTGACAAATAAGAAGCAATACATCAGTTGTAAACAAAATAGTCAATATACCTGCAATTTTTTCTTTGAATTATATTTGTATGTACGTACGTACATGAAATACTAATTTCACTTCAACTCTTACATTTCCTATCTCAACAGAAAAAAGAAGGAAAAAACACTACCTACAAAAGGGGGGTAAAATCAGAGATGTCAACGAGTCGAGCCGAGCAGTAACCTGTTCGAGCTAGGCTTGATTAATATTTATCGAGCTCGAGTCGAGCTCGACCATAACCGAGCTTTCAAAAACCTTGTTCGAGCTTGGCTCGTTTAATTTTTTCATGTTCGAGCTCGGCTCAAGCTTGAGCTAAGATAACTCATTAATAAACGAGCTTTGTATATGTTTAAACGAGCTTTGTACATATTGTGATATTAATTTCTAATTTTAACCTTTTCCCAAGTATAAGTAATACAAGAGATAAAAATTATAGCCCAAAATTTAATTTGGTTAAGACACAATAAAATGAAAGTAAAAGCAAGGTAATGGACTAATAATTAATTATGGATATTGGATAGTATAATTTCAGAAGAGATAAATTATAGCCCAAAATTTATTTCTAAAATATAATGATGCATACTATGAATAAATATATTTTAAAATTTGAATTATATAAACGAGTTTTTAACGAGCTTTTAATGAGTATTAAACGATTACGAACGAGCTTTTAACGAACTTGAACGAGTTGTTCGCGAGCCTTAACAAATCGAGTACTACATTGTTCGAGTAAAGCTCGTTTATTAATCGAGCTTGAAAATTTTGCTCGGACTCGTTTATTTATATTCGAACGAGCTTTGACCAAGCTTTGACCGAGCTTGTTTGCGAGTTGTTCACGAGTGTATCGGCTCGTTGACGTCCCTAGGTAAAATTCAATGTTGTAATTAAACCACCAAAAAGAAACTATGGTCACTGTTAAAATAACATCAACTATTCAAAATTTTTGATCAAATTAAACAACATAATTCTGGAAATTTTCGAATAAAACCCTTAAATTGATGAGATGCAATTACTTCAAATATCAACCCAATATAAGATAGTTTACATACCTTCAACTTTTAGTTCCTTTTGCACTAATTAAGCTTCCTTGCAACAATTTCGTCCTTATTAGATTCAATGCAAGAGGTTTGTGGTTTCCTCCAAATTAATGGTGAATGGCGACATAAAATCTCAACTAAAGCACACTTTTTTGGAATTTTTAAGATAGAAATTGAAGACATGCATGCATTAGGGCTTTTGGAATGCCATTTTTCGAACAGAGGAATAGAAGGAGAAGGGTTTTAATTTAATTGTTTGAGTAATATGGACTAGTAGAGTAATTCCTACTTGTAAATGGCGCCATTAATAAAAGGGCATAAAAGTAATTTTGTTGTAACCCCAACTTAACAGAATTTATAACAGAAGGGTATTTGGTGCATTTTGGGGAAAAGATGAGGGTACAATGTGCATTTAAATTTTTCCAGGGGTACCTGTTGCATTCTTTGAAACCTCAGGGGTACCTGGTGAAAAAACCGATAAAGATATAGTGTTAAAAATGAATCCCACATTTGAAAAAAAAAGTTGTGTTCATTTTATAAGGCTTAGAGTTACTACCTCAATCCTCATTGTCATATAATTTTAAGGTAGAATTTCTGATTCCTTATAAAATATATTGTTCGTCACTCCCCTATGGTAGGCGCAGCCAAGACTCATTTGACATTATATCATACTCCCAATATCAAATTCCCTCCCTTCTACAATAAGTTACATATTATTATTTATTTGGTTAAACTTATAAAACTTCAATTAACCATATTTTATACTTCATAGTTCTTAAACAAAATATAATACTTCCTCCATTTTTAAATTGTTGTAACAAGTGGGGAATTTTTGTGAGATATAAAAATTTCTTTGTTGTAACTATTTAAAAAACGGATGAACCGATGAAGTAATATATTTGGGTGTTTCTTCTATCGTCGTCGAAAAAACGACCACCAAAGTAAAAATAATTTAGTTAGTAATTAGATTTGATTTTTTAAAAAAATAAACATTGTACATTGTTTTAATGTAACATTAATTCATTTTTAATTTTATTGGATTTATCTAAATTAATTTTGGATTTTTAATTTAATTTTTAAAATAGAAAAATCTAAAATTAATTTAGGTGAATCCAAAAATATTAAAAATGAATTAATATTACAAAAAAAATAAATTAAATGTATGTATATTTTTATTTACAATAATAGTCAAATCTAATTATCAAAATCAACTTAATTACATAAAAAATCAACGGCCTAGATTATTTTGACTTTAGTGGTCGTTTTTTCGACGACTATAGAAGAATTTTCAAATATATTTTGTTTAAGAATTACAAGTATAAAATATGGTTGATGTGAAATTCTATTAGCAAAGTAATTAACTATGATTTGTTATATATTCAAGTTTTAAAAGCTTTATTAATTAGTTAACTTAAAATTACGATGGTGAAAAGGGATTCAATCGGGAATCATGCAATAAGCAAGGAGGATTATACAATTACTTGTTAGGGAACTCAATTGATGATTTAGATAGAGCTGGAGTTACTCACGTGTGGCTTCCTCCTCCCAGCCATTCCGTTTCGCCTCAAGGTTACTAGTTTTCCACTCTCTCTCTCTCTCTCTCTCTCTTTTTGGTTGATAAACGTCGCCCGTATATTACTTAAAATCGCCCATAACCAAAAGTAAAAAGACAAAATTGCCCTTAATTTAAAATTACACCACAACAACTTAGATTAAATATATAACGAAATCGGACTCCACGCCATGACCTCGACCACCACCGCCGCCGCCACCACCACCACCATGGTGGTGGTTAAATTTTTTTTAATAAGGGAAGGGGCGTCCAAATCAGACGCCCCAACCATGGTAGGGGCGTTCAGATCAGACGCCCCAACAATATACAACGACGTCGGACATCACGCCATGACCTCGACCACCACCGCCGCCGCCACCACCACCCGGTGGTCGAGGTCATGATGTGGTGTCCGACGTCGCTGTATATTTAATCTAAGTTGTTGTGGTGTAATTTTAAATCAAGGGCAATTTTATCTTTTTACTTTTTATTGTGGGAGATTTTAAGTAATATGCGGGCCCTTTTTTTTCGCATTTGTTGACATAAGGCGTGCATGTAGAATGATTTAATTAAATGCACAATACCATTTATTTACCACTTTTATTTGTTTAGGATATAACGACAAGTGGGATGAGCTAAGGAGGGACTTTGATGTTAATCCATAAATTGTGCACCCGGATGCATAGTGAATGATATGCACCCGCATCTAAAATGTAATATTTGTGATATGCATTTAAAACATTTATATAGAACATTTAGAACATTCATATTTTATGTTTAGACAATTGGTATATTGTGGTCCCGGGACCATGTACCTATAATATGGTCCCGCACGTGAGAGCGCGGACAATTGGGCTACAAATTTTAATACACTATATTCATTTCAATACGCTACAATATTAATTTCAATACAATGTAATATTTATTTCAATACACTACAATATTCATTTTAAGCAAATAATATTCATTCATATATTATAATGTATTAAATACATTATAATATTCATTTCAATACACACAATATTCATTTCCAGCAAACAATATTCATTCATATATTGTAATGATATATGAATGTATTCAATACTCCACATTACAATATTCATTTCCAACAAACAATATTCAATCATATATATAAAAAATGCTGAAACGAATCTAAAATATGTAATAATCTACAATCATCATCATTTTCATAACAATGAAAAGTTGCAACAAGATAGAGAGTTAAAATAGCCAAAAAACTGAAAACAGAGAAAATATAGGAGTTGGTTTTTGAACTGAATATTTATATGCTTTTAAACGATTTTTTTAAAAAAAATTAGCCAAACTGTATCGAATACATTACAATATTCATTTCAATACGCTATAATATTCATTTTCAACAAACAAAATTCATTCGTATATTATATTGGCCCTGTTTGGCAAACAGAGTTTAGAGTTTAGCGGTTAGCGGTTAGAGTTTAGAGTTTGCTGTTAGAGTTTTAACTTTTTCATTCAATGAATTTGACTACGAATTTGACTGCGGTTTATATGAATGTGTTTGATAATACTTAGATGTTGGATAAAAGCTAAAAAGTACAAAAAGACATAAACACCCTTGCAAAATATAAACCATGCCCCTCATTAAAACTAATTCACATAATTCTCTATCCTCCATCCTCAATGCTTTCTCTCTCCTCCATATTCAACCCTCACTCATCCATCATCGAGAAAGAATCCAGAATCATTCAAATTTTTTTTCAAAATCAATCATACATCATCACCACCCATTTCTGTTCTTCATCACCGTCAATCATCATCAACATCGTTAGTCATCATCATCACCGCTTATTATCATAACCACCGTACATCATCATTGTTCATCATCATCACCGTTCATCATAAATCACTATCACCTTCATCATCACAAAAAACATCACTATCACCTTCATCAACGCCTTTTCCAGAAATTGCAGATCCATCAATATTAAAAAAAAATTATATATATATATATATATATATATATATATATATATAGGAATAGGATCGTGTGAGAAAGGGTGCTTTAGGTGAGAAATGTTTTTATGTGAGAAAACATCTGCTCCGTTGACAATTTTAGATTTAAGGGTTGATGTTTGATTTTTTTTTAGTAAGGGCAAATTGGTAATTTAATTTGATTTATAAATTTCTAATTTTATGTTCTAAATTTAAAAAATCATGTTACAAAGTCATCATATTCTAATGTTGATTATTTTATGAGCTTGAAATATTTATTTAAAAAAAAATAGCAAATTACAACTTTTTTAAAAAATTAAGCCTTAAAATTATGATTTTTTTAATAACGTAACTTTTTAAAAAAATTAAGCCTTAAAATTATAATTTTTTAAAATAAAAAATGTAAATTTCTATTTTTTAATTGAATATTGAGTTATATATGTATATGCTCTAAAGTTTATAGCCATGTTCTAAACTTTAGGAACTATGTTCTAAATTTTAGGAACTATGTTCTAAATTTCATTAGTCATACTCTAAATTACGCTCGAATCATTTTTTTTAAATACAACTTATCTAGAAAAATATCCATAAAATTGATATTTTAAAATTAAAAATATTAAAAAAAAACTGTTTTTTTAGAATGTAAATAAAGAAAAAAATAAGAAAATAAAAATTCCTAATCCTACGTATTATAAGGGAGGGAGGGGAGAAATTTTAGGGGTTTTTTTTTTTTAAATTGTTTTAAATTAAAAAAATCCATTAAATCTTAGCCTTTAGATCAAAATAAATCAACACTCAAGATTTTTTCTCATATAAACAAGCTTTCTCACCTAAACAACCTTTCTCACATGATCCTGAGCCTATATATATATATATAGTATCAAATGCTTCTACTCTGCAATTGTTTTGGGTGAATGTAATCAGAAAAGTGTAAATTCATATTTGGGTGAGAGAATGAAAATACTGGGTATATTTGTCAATTACTTCTTGCCATTAAGAAAACTCGAAGCTAAACGCTGCTCATACCAGCTTTTCTAAAATGAGAGTTTTGGATTCAAAACTCTAACTCAAACCTCTCCCCACCAAACAGCAACAATAAAGGTTGGACTGGTCAAAACTCTAAAAATGTCCTAAAACCTCTAAACTCTCTCCAAAAAGCTCACAACCAACATTTCAATACACTCGAGACCAATGATTTGCGATGTTTTTAGTCCACTTAATTTTACTTATAAGTGTAAGGCCGCAGGCGTACACACACCACAGCTCAACCATTAATATGATATTGTCCGTTTTGGGCCAAGCCCTCACGGATTTGTTTTTGGGCACCTTCCCAAAAGGCCTCATACTAATAGGTGCTTGGTGACACTAATAAAGAGTTCTCCTACTCTTTATTCTTCCGACGTGGGACTTGGGGTAAACAACTTCCCAACAAACCTCCCCTCAAACCAAGGACTACATACCTCAAACCAAGGACCACACAAGGGGGGTCTCAAGGCATGAATCTTACGTTCTAAATATATAATATTGCTTCCGTTTCTTTTTAAATGCATTGATTGAACCAAACATACATAGCGGTAATTGCTTATGATTCTCCAACAAAACAAATTACATAGCTAGCTACTCAACAAATTTTACATTACAGGATATCTTCCAGGAAGATTCACTACAAAAAAAAGTCAATTTAGAAACAAATTAATTTGGTTGCTAAAAGCTGAAAAATGGTTGCTAAACGTCTTAGCAACGAAATTGGCAACCAAAATGCTTAGTTGCTAAATCATGAGTCGCCAACTAAATATAGCAACCAAAACTTCATAAATTCGTTGCCAATTTAGCAACGAAATTTTTTTTCGTTGCTAAACTTAGCAACCAATTTATCAATTTTCATTGCAAAATTTAGCAACCAATTTATCAGTTTTCGTTGCTAAATAGCAACCAAAACTAACAATTTTGGTTGCCAACTTTTTATAGAAAAGAGGAAAAAAATCAGCATTGGTATCTTCCCACAAGGTCACCCATCCCAAGATTACTCACATCTAGCACGCTTAACTACAGAGTATCTTCACACATGACCTCCCTACTATAAAGATGCACATTGTTCACATATGTAGTGTGTCAAATCTTTTTAAAGTAATCATGAATGTTCCAAATGGCAATGAAATTAAAATTTTGGTTGCTAAATGTTAACGAAAATATAATTTTGGTTGCTAAAATAGCAACGAAATAAAATTTTGGTAGCCAATTAAAAATCTGAAGAATGTTACTACTTTATATTTTAGAATAGCAACGCAATTGTCCACCAAATTATATAATTTCTAGCTAGATTAGCAACTAAAAAATAATTTGGTTGCTTGATTAGCAACTAAAAAATTAGTTGGTTGCCAAATTAGCAACGAAAATATTAGTTGGTTGCCAGTTTAGCAACCAAAATTTAATTTAGTTGCTAATTTAGCAACACAGATTTTCAATTTTTTCTCTAGACTATATTAGCAACAATTTTCTTAAATTTGTTGCCAAAATAGCAACAGATTATAAAGTTGTTGCTTTTTTTAGTTGCTAAATCATGCTCATTTTTGTAGTGATTGTACGATCTCAATGCATCAAGATACGGAAATCAAAAGGAACTTACGACACTAAACGCCTTGTTCCACAAAAAAGGGATAAAGAGTGTTGCAGACATAGCGATAAATCATAGAACAACAGAAAGAAAAGATAGAAGAGGAATCTACTGCATTTTTGAAGGAGGAATGATCGGTCCATTTTGGACTCATTTTCCGGCTTCGTTTTACTTGTCTTTCGGGCCATCTAGACTTTATTTCATTGGTTTTTAGTCTTTTAGTATAGAATTAGCTTATTTCATGGTTTCCTTCAATAATGTTGTGTTTTATTAGTTTTCTTGAATAATTATGCTCAAAATGGAAGTATTTCAAGTGCTCTTGCATATATAGGCTGATTCAAAGACTCATATCTTTTTTTATATAACTCTTTTTCAGATGATTCCAATTAGAGAAGATTCCTTATTCCAAGATCTTTAATTTTATATATTATATGCTCAATTCCACTAAGAAACGAAGGAGATAGGAGCATTTGAAGACCGAGTGCGCAGATCTGCACGATCGTGCAACTACCCTTCCTTTGAGCACGATCGTGCAGCTTATTACTGCACGGTCGTGCATCATGCTCGTGCAGAGGTCAGAGATCCCTTTTTGGAGTGCATGACCGTGCAGGCAAACCTTGCACAATCATGCAACTTGACCTTCGTTTCGCCACGACCGTGCAAGGTTCAACTGCACGGTCGTGCAGCTTATTAATGCACGACCTGCAGCACGTGAAATGCCCTGTTTTGGCCGTGTATTTTGTTTAATTTTTAGATTTTAGTTTTTAGGGGGTTTTAGGCTTTGTTTTAGACACTATTATTCATAGATTTAGACATTGATTAGATATTACTCAAGATACTCTCAAGTAAAAAAAACACTCTCTCAAGAATTCTTAGTTTTTCAATAATCAAAGTAGTTTAGCAATAATTCTTCAAGTTCTTTTGTTCTCCATTGATTCTCAAGATTCCATTGATTTCCAATCCAGGTTTTATTTTGTTTTCATTGATGTTTAGATTGTAATTCCTTAATACTTTTTGTCATTTTAGTTTTAATAGAATTAGTTTTGATTCATAGAATAGATTTTAATTGAATTTCATGAGTTTAGTTTTAATGGCTTCCGTTAGTGAGTAGTTCTTTTTCTAGGGACTGGATGACTTGATGTTATTGATTTAGGAGGTAAATCATTGGATTGTTTTAGTGTTTGAATAATCTTGAATGTATTTTCTCTTGAATTCTTGAACCTTGCATGATATCTTGGTGAAGTGTTCATGTTGAGTTTGGTGATTGTTGATGATTTTGATAATTGCTTTCAAGATTTCCATGAGAATTTCTTAATTGCTAGAGATAGTAATTAGGATTGTGAATTGATAAAAGTATTTGATGAACTCGATTCTAGGTTTTGCTAATTTGGCTATTCGAGAGAGATTAATTTAGAGTCTCCTAGAATTTCCTATTGCCTAATCGAGAGAGGGTTTTGGGATTGAGTTCGTTAGTGCTTTTGAATATTCACTTTGCATTTGAGATAATCGAACATGAGTTAATTCGATGATTGTAATTCCTTTGATTGAGATAACATTAGGGAATCTAATCCTTAGAGTTTTAGTCATTTGGTTTTCGATTCGTTTAATTGTTCAATTCAATTCGTTTAGTTTTTTTTATTCAATTTGTTTAGGATTTCGATTTAATTCCACTTTTCTCTCAAAATAAAAAAAGACTCTTGGATCATTTTGATTACAACTAAACCTGTGTTAGTTCCTTGTGGATCGACCCTAACCCCGCTAATACTACGTGTTAGTTCGTTAGGTCTAAATAAATTGTATATTTGTTTGGCGACTAGGGCCGCGACACCCTAGAAGCCGATCAAATTTTGGCGCCGTTGCCGGGGAACTTTTTTTCGGTTTCGGTTGTGAACTTTTTGATCCAAGTTATTGCTTTCATTTGTTTTTTTTGTTAAATAATTGTGATTGTCAGTGCTAATCTCTTATTTAGCACTTCCAACCACAACGTCCAATTTCACCATCCATCCTCAATACACAAGGATGGTGCAAGCGGACCAATTTTCTTTCTTTTAATTTTTATTTATTTTTTTCCCTTAATAATTGTTGCTTGCATTTTTGTTGGCTTTTGGTTTCATGATGGCTAGTTTTTCAATCCCCCAATTTGAGGGTGAGTCATTTTGGAAGTATTTCACTAGAATTCAAGAGGCACTTTCAATCTACCAAGGGTGTGAGCTATGGGAGGTTTGTGAATTAATATTTGTCGGGTTGAATGATTACACAAGAGATATTGTTGAGGGAGATTACAATGGAGAGTTCCGAGCCCAATCTTTAGATGAAGTTTGGAATTACTTCAATTGGCTAGCCCAAGACACTTATGAATGGGACATGGGTACTCATTCTAGGCATGTTAGTTCAACCCATTTGTGATGCACCCCCTGTAATAACCCGAAATTTAGGGTCAGAAAATTTCGTGATTAATTATTGTTGTTTTAATATTCTAAGTCCAAAAGGTCCATTTATTTGGACTGTTTAATTTTTATTCTTTCTTATCTTGAAATTGGGCCCAAGGACCCAATTTCCTCCCTTCCTTGGCCGGCCCCCTCATATGATGGCCAAGGATTATTTTCCTTTTTAATTATTATTATTAATTAGGTAATCCCATATCTATTTATCTAATTAATAATCCTATTGCTAACTACTTTTACTAAGTCACCTAGTATCCCTCAACTAACCCTAAAAATTACTCCTTGCCTCCTATTACTCTTCAAAAATCACAGCTCCCCCTTGTTTTATTTTTCTTTAATTGTTTCTTCTGTTCTTTATTATTATTAATAGGGAACAATTCTCATAACCTTTTTACCTAACTTCAAAACACTCAAAAACTCTCAAAAGAACTTTGTTGTAGCCGTGTAGTTCGAAACACCTAAACAAGAATTTTTTTGTTTTCTTCCTGATTCAAGGTAACTAGTCTATCTCTTTTAACTCTGGTACAAGTTTTCCATATAGTTAATTAGGATTAAACTAGGAAAAATTGATAGAATTAGTATCATGATAGGTTAGGATTGATCGAACCATATGATGTATTGTTTATGTTATTTTTCTTGATATTTCATGAATCTTTATGAATCTTTAACTATATTAATTAATTCTATGCATAAAATAATTCATTTAATTGTATGATTATATTGAATAATTGCATGATAATTTGTTGAATCTTGTTCTTGGATTTTCGAGTGATGGTCGAGTATCATATGATGATTTTGTGATGATTTTTATGATATCTCTTGAATTAAAGTATCTTGATTATTTAATTGTTTGATTAAAGCCTTAAATTAAAATTATTATTTTGTTCTTGTTGTTTATGAATGTCGAGTGGTTGGATGATAAAAAGGGAATTAAAAATATGATTTTTCTTAATGAATCTTGTTAAATCTTGAGTTATTATTAGTAACCTTGAAATAAATTTTTAATTTAATCATGTTATTGTAATTCTTGAAATTAATCTTAATATTGTTACTAACCCATAAAAGCCGTGTGGTTTATTTATAATAAAAGATTGATATTGATCTTGTTTTAGTCCAATTTTGATGATTTAATGTTTAAAGCATGATTTTATTATTTATTATTAAGTTTATATGATTAATTAATGATAATTGTATTTGATTAAATTAAAGTGTCAATTTTGGTATTTTTGAGTATGAATGTCGAGTGGCATGAAATAGGAAAAATAGATTTTTTTATCATGTTTTAAGTAATATTAATTGATGATTGATAGTTTATATGATTAATTGTTTATTTAATTGATTTATTAAATTGTTTATATAATTATTTAAGGAATTGATTTAATTATTGTTTTGTCAAGGAAAATGTCGAGTGGTATGATAAAAGTTATGATCAATTTTAGTTTAATTTTTGGTTTATAATAATTTAGTTAGTAATTTAAGGAATTAATATAATTAAAGGAATTAAAGAATTAATAAAGATAAGTTACAATATGAAGGAAAGGAATAATATGATGATAAGGATAAGATATAATATGATAAGAAGTATTGCTCTCACGATGGCCATGTCGATAAGATAAGATAAGAAACGGACGCCTGTTTGGTGATACACGGGTCACCAGATTAGATTAAGTCGAAGCCACTGCCCTATTGCAGTCTCTGGGTAGTTCTGGATCTTAAGATGTGTAGTCGTCTAAGTAGTAGTACACAGGCTACTATTTAGGAGTTATGGCCATAGCTTAGGCTTAGTTCTTGCAAAGGAGAGTTACGGGTAGAATATACGGGTTCTTCCCGGCGCATTTTAGGAAAGTTGGGATGTACACGGGCATCCTTACGAGCTATAATGACCGGTCCATAAAGTTAAGAAGATGGTTAAATGAAGGGATTTGGGTAATAATATGATAAGATAAGTATTATACGGGTTGGATATGATTATGTATGTATTAACGTATTTATATGTATGTATGTTATTTAAGTATTGTATAAGTATGATATGTTAAGTCTTCCGCTGCGTACGTCTGACAGGTATGTATTTATGTATGTATTTTGTATGTATTTGTATACGTATTTGTATGGAATTGTGTATGTATTTCAAGGGTATTTTTATACGTATTTTATATGTATTTTTACACATATTTTGTATGTATTTTTAAACGTATTTGGTATGTATTTTTATACGTATTTTCTATGTATTTTTATACGTACTTTCCAGGTTTTTTTACGTATTTCATATGTACTTTTATACGTATTTCGTATGTATATTTATACGTATCTACATGTATTTTTGTACGATTTTCTTGGTTAATTCTATGATATTATATGGTTAATGGTCCCTCATTTAAGCAGGACAGCCTAGTTACTCGCCACTGACGGTGGACCCCCTCCATTTCAGGTGATAATGCAGACGCATAAGTGGGCTTACGTTTGGTTCGGGTTGTGTGCCTTGTTGAGATTTGTAGAGAGAACCCGGAGTCTATCTTATGTTATTTTATTTCTTTATTATTTAGTTTCGCCCAGCCTGTTGGGAAGGACAGTTTAATCTGTATTTTGGATTTATTTAAGGACTTTTGGGACTTTTATTTAATTATTAGATAATAAATGGAATAATGAACTTTAATATTAATAATGTTATTTAAGTTTTGTTTGGTAATGATCCATTTGTCGATTTCCTTCGTAAATCGACAGCCTATAAAAGTCGGGTCGTTACACCCCCTCTCTTTTCTCCCAATTTTGATGACATGCATTCTCATGTTCAAAATTCTTATTATTCTTCTTATGATTGCATGGATTGTAATGAGGCCCCTTATGGTTACACTTCTAATTCTCATATGTCATATCATGATTCCCCTTTACTCCCTAACGATGATACTTGCTTTACCACTCCCCCGCTTGATTCCCCCGAGCCAACTCTAGATGATCTCACCCCTCAACTTATTGATCAATTCAATGAGTTGATTGAAAAATCGACTGAGGAGCTTATGGGTCTTGAGTATGGAGGAAGAGCTTTTGTAGAACTAATTGGTGCTGTCAATGGGTTAGTGAAGAAGCGTGATTTATTGATCCACCTCCCTAGAATGTGAGGGTGAGAAGTGCGAGGCAATGAGGGTCGAGATGGAAAGCGACAAGGGCAATTCTAGGTCTAGAATGGATGTTGATGGAGTGCTAGAGAATGGTCGTGAGTTGGTAGGTTATGAATTTTGGAGTAGTGATAGAGTTGAGCCAAGCTTGGAGCTTACTCGTCTTACCTTTGAGGAGGAAGATGTTGAGTATGAGGAAAATTGTGCTTCAATTATTTCCCCCTTTGCATCCCCCTTCCCCATTGACTCTACTTCTCACCCTTTTCCTACTCCTCCCCCTTTCCCTACTCCTCCTGGACCATGTGACGGTCTAGATTGCATTAAGAGTATGGATTCCTTGGAGGTGATGGAGGATGCTCCTCCATTTTTTTACCATGAATGTGATAGGTTGGGAGAGAGCGGATCGGTAAAGGGAATCTTGATCGACGAGGCCCTTCTTGAGAGACCTCGTGTCCCTTTTTCCATGAGGCTCGATCTTATTCCTTCTTACCCCATTTCTCTCCCTAGTTTCCTACTTACCCCTCCACTCAGGGCCGTCCTTGCACATGTGCAAGGTGACCAACAGCACAGGGCCCCGAATTGTAAGGGGCCGCATTTTCATATTTAGCCCAATATAAAAATAATAAAAAAAACAAAGAAAGAAACAAATTAACCGTAATCTACAATGAATGTCAACTAATTGTTCCATATTCCATTTTCACATTAAAAAAAATCATTCATTAATTGCAAATCTTAAATTTTTATAAATTAATTCTTCGTCTTCATATTTAGGGGGCCAATATTTTTGTATGAGAACAGGGCCCCAAAATTCAATGGAACGGCCCTGCCTCCACTTAAGGAATCCTTGACTCCTTTTCACCTTCACATGCCAATTGATGAAGCCATGGTGGCGAGAGTGCAAAGTCACAATAATTTCTCTTCTTTTTCCTCTTTTTACTTAGATTTTAATTCTTCTTATTTTCTTAATTTTCCTTTTTCTTTTAGTTTCATACCCCCTACTCAACATAAGCAAAGGATGTCATTCTTTCTTGAGTGTCCTTCTTTGCTTGCCTTTGCTTATGTGGTATTCTCTCGATTTAGTGGCGATGTCTATGACACGCTACTACGAGCTTTGAGATGCTATTTACTAAATAGCATCCATTGCCCTTGTACATAGATTCTCTAACCCTTTTTCTTGGAGTTTGGTTCTTTCATTCTGCTCATTTTGCAGGTTTTGGAGTTTGAGCAGCACAATTGGATAGATGATGGTAATGAATGTGGAATTAGAGTTTGTGTTGTTTTAATTTGAAGCTTGCTTTGGTGAGATTGCTCCAAACCCTACTCCTTTTTATTTCTTGTTTGCATAGTTTTAGGTTTAGTTTTAGGAGGAGATGATATTCTATGGCTTTAATTTTTGGCTTTCAAGCCCATTTGAGGAAAATTGGATATCGATGGCGTTGGGCCTCGATTTTATTTTGTTGGTTGCTTGAATGCTAGATTTGAGTTGTGCCTGCTTGTTTACCGCCTCGTCTAGTTTGGTTTTGGTATTTTTATTTTTATTTTTAGTTTCTTTTTTCTTATTTTTCTTTTCTTTTATTTGATTTCTTTTCTTTTTTTTTTGTCCTTCCATTTTCCTTCCTTTTTTTCCCTTTTTCTTTTCTTTTCTTTTTCTTTTTCTCAATTAGCCGACTTTGTTGAGTGTAGTTTGTGCATATTTGAACCTTTGTTTTCTTTTTCTAGTGAATAAGGCATGCTTAGGAGCTTTTCTTTTGACCTTTTAGGAGTTAGCGAGATTTTGAAAACTTGTACAAACTTCTGTGTTCTAGGTTAGGGGTACTGGTAAGATTGATTGAACCTTTGGGGAATTTAAAGCCTACTAGGAGTATTTGCACCTTGGTGGGGATCTTAGGTAGCCTTCTGCATGCATTATTAGATTTGGGCGCTTATTTCCTCTACCTTTGAGCCTTGATCAAGAGTTTGTCTAGGATTTCCCGAGTTTCAAGTGACCGAGCCATCCTTGGGGACGACGAAGGCATTCACTTTTTAGTTAATTTCATTTTTCTCCCTTTTCATTCACTTTTTCTTTCTTTTTTTTCCACATTTTGTGATTAGGCTTTTTTTTTCCGTGTTGGCTTTTGTTTTTCGTTTTTTCTATTCACCTTTGGAGCCCTTTTGAGCTTGAGCTTTTCTTTCTTTGAGCCACATTACAAACCATTTCCTTTACTTTTATTTCACCCTTTTAGGTAAGTGAATTTAGGGGATATTGGTGTTGCTTAGTATGGTTATGAGCTTTGGAAATGTAAAGTCTAAGTATCTTTAGTTCTCTTATTTGTGAATTTTCATGAGAAATAAAAGCCGACTAAGTGTGAAAAAGGCAACGTCTTCATTAAGTTCAAAAAAAAAAGGAAAAAAAGAAGGATTTCATTACTAGGAGAAAAAATGAATTTATTCTTTAGAAATTCAAAAAAATAAAAAATAAAAAACAAAAACAAAAATCAAAATTTTCCTCCTTCCATTTCTCACAATGAGGACATTGTGTCCTTCAAGCTTGGGGGGGGGGGGAGGAATTCAAAAAAAAATGAAAAAATGTGTTCATTTTTGTTTTGTTAGGACCTTGTGAAGATTTTTGGTCCATTTTGTGTAAGTTTGTTTTTTTGAATAAGCTTGGGGGAGGTTATTCTCGGTATTTTGGTTTTAGTGTGATCCCTTGTGTTTTGTACTTCACTTTAGGACACCACCACATAGCTAAATTTTTCCACAACCTTACCCAAGCCTTACGTTACATCCATAATAAGTCCTTCCGACCCATGCGGGGTTGAGTCCTCCTTGTCTTTTGGGGAACTAGCCAAGTATATTGAGTGGGCGAACAAGGGGAGTTATGGGGGGTTAACTCTAGCTCCAAAATAAATGATCCATTCACAACGGATCCGTTTTACCTTTTTCTTTCCGGTTCCTTCGCGGAATCATGAGACACTCCTAATTAGGTGGATTTGAACTTTTTGGTTGGTTTATGGTATGATTGGAACTAGCTTTAGGACTATTAGGTTGTGCATAGTTTTCTTAGTTTCCTTTTTTTCTTCCTTTTGGGTCAATTCCTTAGGTCTTTTGCATGCCAAGTTTGGTAGATTTCGACTAGAGAGTTTATTTATCTTCTTTCTTTTCTTTTTAGTCTTAGGTTAATTTGTAGTTGGTAAGAGTTATGGGTGAAACTCTTTGGAAACCCTTACGAGAGCATACTCGTCCTCTTTGGCGACTTGGGGGTTTAAAGGGCTTGTTACTTGCGCTAAAAGTGACCGTGATTCCTACGAAAGTGAGTTAGACTTTTGGTTTCCATTTTTCTTTAGTTTTCTTTGCTTGAGGACAAGCAAAAGGCAAGCTTGGGGGATTTTGATCGGTCCATTTTGGACCCATTTTCCGTCTTTGTTTCACTTGTTTTTCGGGCCATCTAGACTTTATTTCATTGGTTTTTAGTCTTTTAGTATAGAATTAGCTTATTTCATGGTTTCCTTCAATAAATAATTAGGCTCAAAATGGAAGCATTTCAAGTGCTCTTGCATATATAAGCTGATTCAAAGACTCATATCTTTTTTCTATAACTCTTTTTCAGGTGATTCCACTTGGAGAAGATTCCTTATTCCAAGAGCTTTAATTTGATATATTATATTCTCAATTCCGCTAAGAAACGAAGGAGATAGGAACATTTAAAGACCGAGTGTACAGATCTGCACAATCGTGCAACTACCCTTCCTTTGAGCATGACCGTGCAGCTTATTACTGCACGGTCGTGCATCATGCTCGTGCAGAGGTCAGAGAGCCCTTTTTGGAGTGCAAGAACGTGCAGGCAAACCTTGCACGATCGTGCAACTTGACCTTCGTTTCACCACGACCGTGCAAGGTTCAACTACACGGTCGTGCAACTTAGTTGCACGATCGTGCAGCTTAGTACTGCACGATCGTGCACGACCTGCAGCACGTGAAATACCCTGTTTTGGCCGTGTATTTTTTTTAATTTTTAGAGTTTAGTTTTTAGGGGTTTTTAGGCTTTGTTTTAGACACTATTATTCATAGATTTAGACATTGATTAGATTATACTCAAGATACTCTCAAGTAAAAAAAAAAAACTCTCTCAAGAATTCTTAGTTTTTCAATAATCAAAGTAGTTTAACAATAATTCTTCAAGTTCTTTTGTTCTCCATTGATTCTCAAGATTCCATTGATTTCCAATCCATGTTTTATTTTGTTTTCATTGATGTTTAGATTGTAATTCCTTAATACTTTTTGTCATTTTAGTTTTAATAGAATTAGTTTTGATTCATAGAATAGATTTTAATTGAATTTCATGAGTTTAGTTTTAATGGCTTCCGTTAGTGAGTAGTTCTTTTTCTAGGGACTGGATGACTTGATGTTATTGATTTAGGAGGTAAATCATTGGATTGTTTTAGTGTTTGAATAATCTTGAATGTATTTTCTCTTGAATTCTTGAACCTTGCATGATATCTTGGTGAAGTGTTCATGTTGAGTTTGGTGATTGTTGATGATTTTGATAATTGCTTTCAAGATTTCCATGAGAATTTCTTAATTGCTAGAGATAGTAATTAGGATTGTGAATTGATAAAAGTATTTGATGAACTCGATTCTAGGTTTTGCTAATTTGGCTATTCGAGAGAGATTAATTTAGAGTCTCCTAGAATTTCCTATTGCCTAATCGAGAGAGGGTTTTGGGATTGAGTTCGTTAGTGCTTTTGAATATTCACTTTGCATTTGAGATAATCGAACATGAGTTAATTCGATGATTGTAATTCCTCCGATTGAGATAACATTAGGGAATCTAATCCTTAGAGTTTTAGTCATTTGGTTTTCGATTC
This sequence comes from Salicornia ramosissima, assembly GCA_951394345.1. NCBI lineage: Eukaryota > Viridiplantae > Streptophyta > Magnoliopsida > Caryophyllales > Amaranthaceae > Salicornia > Salicornia ramosissima. Next base: position 46,384,928 of record OX596233.1, on the reverse strand, counting down.
GTTTAATTGTTCAATTCAATTCGTTTAGTTTTTTTTATTCAATTTGTTTAGGATTTCGATTTAATTCCACTTTTCTCTCAAAATAAAAAAAGACTCTTGGATCATTTTGATTACAACTAAACCCGTGTTAGTTCCTTGTGGATCGACCCTAACCCCGCTAATACTACGTGTTAGTTCGTTAGGTCTAAATAAATTGTATATTTGGTTGGCGACTAGGGCCGCGACACCCTAGAAGCCGATCAAGGAACTCCAGATGATCGACTAGACTGGGGTCCTTGGTCCATTTGCAGAGACGATACACAATACTCTGATGGTTCAGGCAATTTGGACACAGGAGATGACTATGCAGCTGCACCAGACATTGATCATTTGAATATAAGAGTTCAAAAGGAACTAATAGACTGGATGAACTGGCTTAAGTCTGAAATTAGGTTTGATGGGTGGAGATTTGATTTTGTTATTAAGGGATACTCTCCTGCTATAACTATGATGTACATTGGTAGAACTTAGCCTGATTTTGCAGTTGGTGAGCTTTGGGGCTCCATGACTTATCATAATGGCACACCTGACTATGATGCGCATAGGAATGAGTTGGCGCGGTGGGTTCAGGCGTCTTCTGGTGGTGGTCACTAGCAAAAAAATGACTTATTGTAACGAGCAAAAAGGGCTTATTGTAACGGTCATAGGCCATTACAATTGGCCCGGTTACAATAAGGAATATTTATTGTAATGGGCTCAGGCCCGTTATAATAAGTCACTTTTTGTAACAGGTCATGCCCGTTACAATAAGTGCACTTCTTGTAATGGGTCTGAGCCATGCCCGTTATAATAATTCCACTTATTGTAACGGGCATGGCTCAAGCCCGTTACAAAAAGTCCACTTATTGAAACGGGCATGGCTCAGGCCCGTTACAAAAAGTGTGTTTTTTTAATAAAAAAAATCCCCCCCCCCACCCCCCATTCCCTACAGCCCCCCCACCCCATACAGCGCCTCTGCTCCCTTCCCCCACCCTTGCTGCCCCCTCCCCCCTTTTCCAACCCCCTACTGTCCCTTGCCCTCCCCACCCACTGCTATCCCCGCCCCACCCCTGCTGCCCCCCATGCCCAACCCCCCAGCTCTCCCCACCCTCTTGTACAGCCCTTGTTGCCCCCCATTACAGCCCCTACAGATCCCCCTCCACATCCTTTGTTGACCCCCAACCACCCCAGACCCTTCTATCCCTTCACACCACCTACTGAAACCCCCCCCAGCCCCTGCTGCCCCCCTCACCATCCTCTACAGAACCATTAAAGTCTTCACTTAAAGAGAATTGAATTACCATAAAATAAGTCCAAAAGCATTAAAATACAAAAAATAATAACAACTCAAAATAGTAAGAATAGGAAAATACTACAGCTCCAAATACTAGATGAACATAAGAAAAGAAATAAATTACAGTTCCAAATAAAATAAAAAAAAAATACAACTTTGACTTGCCACCATTAGCCTCTCCTTCCTTAACATGCCACCATGCCTTCGCTACTTCCATCGCTAGTGAAGCCAACATTGATCCAATTTGCAGAAGGTGATCCCTAGAAGGGCTGAAAAAACGAAAGAGCTTTATAGGTAAAAATAAAATAAAAAGTAGCCTTCAAGGCATAGGTAGGAATATTATTAGTCATTAATAAATAATATCACTAAACTAATGAATAAAACCCACTCACTATAGATGCTGCAAATAGAAGAATAACAAATTATAATGCTGCAAAGAGGGAGGTGCAAATGAGATGTAAGGGGGGGCCTTGTAATCATAGAAGTATCTTTCACGGGCATTTTTTTATGAGAAAATAGGGCGTTTTGGCACAAAAAGTTGGCAAACATGTCACTTCTGGCTTGTTTTGGGGGTTTTTCGTTCACATGTTTCTATCAATCAATGTATATACTGTTTTTAAGGTTTATTTATGTTGTATACCATTCGTACAAGCATTAAATGACATAATTGCATGAGTTTAGGAACAAATAAGGCGTTTTGGAACAAAAACATGGTAAATAGGTTTTTAAAGGTTTACAAATTTCCTATAACATTCATTTAAGCATTACATGACTTATTTGCATGATTTTGGGCAAACAAAACATAAAGAAAGTGGTGTTCATAACCACTTTATCTCTGAAACTTCACCACAAAATCCCAAAAATAACCCGCTATATCCTCCAACTAACATTACCACAATCATAATTGATTTGAATACAAAAAATATTGAAAAATCATATTACAACAAAAAAATATTGTTTTTTAAGTTTATCCATGCTCTATATCATTAATGTAGGCATTAAATGACTCATTTATATGCGTTTGGGTTAATATAGGATGTAATTTTGCGCCCCATCTAGGGACATCACTTCCCTAGACGGTTGTAGATCGCGTAAGTAGGCATGTAGTTATTGGATTTATTTATGATAACATAATGGGTTATAAATACTAATGTTTGTGCTCTAAATGTGTAACGACCCGGAATTTTGGGCCAGAAAATTTCGCGGTTATTAATGATATGTCTTAATTCTAAGTCCAAAAAGGCCCATTTAATTTTGGACTGTTTTACTTTTTAGCCCATTCTTTTTCATCAAATTGGGCCAAGGACCCAATTTGTTCTTTTATCTACCCTTGGCCGGTTTTTAGTCTCCTTTTTGGGCTATTGGGTATTTCTAGTTTAATTGGGTAATTATGCTAATTACCAATTAAGAAGGCTTAAGTATTTTTCAACCAAGCCCATGACTTGGCCCCTATACTTAGTCCACATGGCCAGCCCTCACTTTCCCTTATTTTAGGATTTGCAACACTTCATCTTGTTCTATAAATAGGACTCTTGTCCCTTGTGTTGCCATTATGCATTTAAGCACTTAAAACTCCAAACTCTAAAGATCATTTTTCTCTCCTATTATCCCCTCAAAAAGTCGAACCTTCATTGTTTTTCCTTGGATTAATTAAGCGAATCCAGGTAACTTCGCTTTCTCCTTTAATCTATGGGTAGAAAAACACATAGTTAATTAGGAATTGAAGCATGAAAATTGTAGGAAGTTTAATATTGTTTTACTTGGATATGTCGAGCATGAAGAATGAATTTCTTGATTGATTTTTATGTATTTTCTTGTTTTTATGTATGATCTTGTATGAATTTATTTACCAATCAAATCTTGTTATTTCTTAATGAATTTTTCATGGTATCTTGTTTACTGTTTGATTATTAACCATGACTTATTTCGTGGCAAAATTCGTCCGTTTATTATTTATAAAAATTTAATCTTTCAAACCGGTAAAACTGTCCAGAATAGGTTTACGAATTTATTAGTGTACTTAATCAATTCGGAATGCTACGAAATTTTATATGGAAGTCAGTGATAATGTTTTACAGCTTGTGTTAAATTTTCGTAATTTTTAAAGATCGTTTGATATGGCATAAAATTCTGAAACCGAATTCAGCCTAATCTGACTGGTTAGTTATAAAATCACTTAAAAATAGTAAAAGATGTTATTTTTAGACGAAATTTATGCACGTAAATCCTTGAACCCATATTTAGCTCCCATAAAAATTTCCAGATTTTTAGAGATCTTTAGATGGTCGTTTTTAATTTAATTCTTTAAAAATCAGATTGTATAAAATAGGGCAATTGAATTATTAAAATATGCTATTATTAATTCTTGAATTTTCGAGTGACCTAAGTATTAAAAGGGAACTAAAAATATGATTTTTATGATGAATCTTGATAGTATTGAATTATATTGATTAATCTTGAATTAAAAATTAAATCTTGTTATTATCTTCTAATTGTCGAGTGTATAGAAATTAAAAGAAGAGTTAAAAATATTATTTTTATGTTAATCTTGATGAATGTTGTTGAAAAATATGATTTTTATGTTTATTAATTAGTTAAATTATTTAATTCTTGATGATTGAATTCATATAAATTAATTGAATAATTTTGCTATTATTGATATAAAATGTCGAGTGTGGTGAAAGTAGGAAAAATAGGATTTTTATTATATTTTGGTAATTTTAGCAATTAATTAATTAATTAAGATAAATTTAAGAATTAATTAATTATGGTTTGAAAATTGAGATTTACGTGTGGAATTATTTGATTTAGTCAAATTTGGTTAGTTTTGAATTATTATTAATTTAGGAAATAATTAATAATAAAAGTTACAGATTAAATAATTATCAGGGATAAGTTGTAAAGTGAAGGGATAGATAATATGACTATTATTATTACTATTAGTATTCGGCTATTACAATTATTAATAATAATATCTACAAGTTAGTATATGATATTAAGGTTAGTATCCGAAAGGATAGGATTATAAGTATATGATAATATATTATAAGAGTTGAGAAGTATAAGATATGATTAGGGATAAGAAAGGAAACAGAGTAATAGCTATACATGTTATGTCTCGGTCTCTGGCTAGGAAAGACTTGGTATTTAAGGTGGCCAATATACGTGCCGCACCTCTCTTTCCTGGGACTCCGAACATTTCATTTCCTATTACGGTCACCTAGTATTATCCTAATATATGAGATGATTGAATTAAGTAAAGATATAAGATACAATATAAAGATCGCCCCTGCGATGACGCAAAGGTCATCAATCGGGTTAAATAAGATAGGACGCCCTTGCGATAACGCAAAGGTTATCAATTGGGTTTAGTCGATGCCACTGCTCACATGGGACGAACGCAAAGGTTCCCCCGCGCAGTTCTTGGTCTTAGAACATGTAGCCGTCTGGTAACCGTATCTGCGAGCCGCTACCAGGAGTTATGGCCATAGCTTAGGCTTAGTTCTCGCAAAGGAGGGCTACGGGTGGGACGCAAAGGTTCACCCCGACATGTTCTAGGAAAGTTGCGAACGCAAAGGTTCGCTACGAGCTGAAGAAGACAGTCCGCAAAGATGATATGTTAAGTTAAGTTGATATAATAAGTACATATGTAAAGTTAAGAAGATATTATGTCCTTATTATAAGATTGATGTAATGATATGATAAGTGCATATGTTAAGATAAGAAGCTATTATGCCCTTATTATAAGATTGATGTTATGATATAAGATGAGATGTAATTATAAGATATGATATGATTAAGATAAGATTATGATAAGATATGATTAAGATTTATTAATGATATAATTTAAGAAGGGTTAAGTATAAGTTAAGGATTGAGATAATTTAAGATGTATAGTATAAGGTATAAGTTCAGTATGTTAAGTCTTCCGCTGTGTATTTCTGTATTTATGGGTATGTATGTATGCGAGTAAGGATGCATGTATGTATGAATGTTGAGTGTATTTTTGTACGTATTTCTAACCGTATTTGCAGGGTTGTTTGTACGTACATTATACGTAAATTATACGTATTCTAACCATATTTCTGCAGGTGTGTTTATACGTATTCGCATACGTACTTTTATACGTATTTTTATACGTACTGTTATACGTATTTTTGTACATTTTTTTTATAAAGACATGTATTAGATTTCTTTACAGTTTTTATGCATATTTCTATGCTATTATGTGTTTGGTGGTCCCTCGATTAAATGGGACAGCCTAGTTACTCGCCACTGACGGTGGACCCCCCCCTCAGTTTCAGGTGATGTTGCAGCAGATTAGAGCGGGCTTCGCCGGATGGGCTTGAGAGTTTAGGCCTTTATTTTAAAGTTTCTAGTACTTGCCAGAACAATTTAACATTTATTTAGTTATTATATGATCCCAGCATGTTGGGACAGTATTTTCCAGTTTTCTGAAGTAATATCAAATAATGGTTTATTATGGAATTTAGCAGCTATATTAATAAAAGATAATTCTTCCGTGTCTATTGTTGATTTATTGTTTAATAAGGTTAAGTAATGATCCCAATGTCGATTTCCCTTCGTAAATCGACAAGCTAAAAAGTCGGGTCGTTACAGTTGGTATCCGAGCCATAGGTTTGACCCTAAGTTACTTCTTCACAAGTAACTTCGAAAGTTGAGCGCTTTATGAACCCGAGTGAACCTTAGCCTAATATGGAAAACCTGGATGAGTGAACCATGGGTAGAAGCCAGGGTTAAGACGATTTATCGTTTTCGTTTCGCGTTGGCGCCGTTTCGTATGTCGTGTATTTCTTAACGCGATTGTTGTTTCAGGATGTCGATCCCACGACCTTCAAGTTCCTGCCGTCGTCGTCGCAACTTAGAAGACGCAATTCTTACTTTGGCACAGAATAGCATGCGAGTCCAGAATTCCCAGTCGTCTTCGTTCGATCGGATTGCTCGTTTACGTTCTCCGACGTTACTATGTGCTTTTGTGTGAACTAACAATAGGAATGTTTAAGTGTGTACGTACAGGATGACGCCCCCAAGGCCAAACCTCAGACTTCGACGCCGGAACCATCAATTCGTAGCCGTGACCGGTGTTTTATCAGAGTGGCGCAGCAGAAGCGTGGTGAACCCATAACCCGCAGGTCCAGGATCATATTTCTCGTCATCGGCTTCCTACCAATGATGGCACGTCTGACCCCGTGATGCGCAAGAGCTGGATTTGAGAGATGGAAGAACGGTTCGACGCAATCGGTTGTCCGGAAGATAAACGAGTTCAGATCGCTAGCTACTACCTTCGATTAGAAGCAGACGACTAGTTGGTAACGGTTCGCCGCAGGGAAGAGCTGTGAAGACCAAGACACGGGAAGAGTTTACCTCCAAGCTACGAGAACGTATCTTTTCCGACGAGCTTAGGTGGCAAAAGCCAGAGGAGTTCCTGACGCTCACTCAGGGGACCATGTCAGTTCAGACAGTTACCGACAAGTTCGCGAAGCTGTCCAGATTTATCGCTGCAATATCTCCATCGGAAGCTGAGAAGCTGAAGCGGTATATCAAAATGACGAGTCCTCGCATTAGGGTACACGTTACCGGCAACAGGTTAGCATCGTTCCAGAACGCGTACGAGACCGCCTTAGAGGTTCAAGCATCGTTCGAGGAGGAAAAGGCTACAAAGAAGAGAACCAGGGAAAGCCAACCAGCCGCAGTCGAGAAGAGACCACGAATCGAACCATTTCAGGAGCCGCAATCGCAGGACGGGCAAGCAACCAACGTTTCCGGGTTCCCGGTTTTGCAAAGGATGCGAGAACGAACGTCATTCCGGAAAGAGGTGCGACGGGTTACGATAGCGTGAGGCGTGTGCAGTCAATGAAGGCACAAGATTTAGGCGTGACCGAAGAACAACCGGCAGCAATGGTGAGCCGGGTGCAAGCGAAGAACCGAGTCTTCTACGTGACCAAGAAGAGGCGGACGCGCAGCTGACGTAACTACGTGTACGGTCTCCGTTTACGGCTGATCGTTTATGTTTTAGTTGTTCCATTGTTTTCTTACGTGAGCTTCTTTAAGTAAATTTCGAGGACGAAATTTATTTAAGGAGGGGTGATTGTAACGACCCGGAATTTTGGGCCAGAAAATTTCGCGGTTATTAATGATATGTCTTAATTCTAAGTCCAAAAAGGCCCATTTAATTTTGGACTGTTTTACTTTTTAGCCCATTCTTTTTCATCAAATTGGGCCAAGGACCCAATTTGTTCTTTTATCTACCCTTGGCCGGTTTTTAGTCTCCTTTTTGGGCTATTGGGTATTTCTAGTTTAATTGGGTAATTATGCTAATTACCAATTAAGAAGGCTTAAGTATTTTTCAACCAAGCCCATGACTTGGCCCCTATACTTAGTCCACATGGCCAGCCCTCACTTTCCCTTATTTTAGGATTTGCAACACTTCATCTTGTTCTATAAATAGGACTCTTGTCCCTTGTGTTGCCATTATGCATTTAAGCACTTAAAACTCCAAACTCTAAAGATCATTTTTCTCTCCTATTATCCCCTCAAAAAGTCGAACCTTCATTGTTTTTCCTTGGATTAATTAAGCGAATCCAGGTAACTTCGCTTTCTCCTTTAATCTATGGGTAGAAAAACACATAGTTAATTAGGAATTGAAGCATGAAAATTGTAGGAAGTTTAATATTGTTTTACTTGGATATGTCGAGCATGAAGAATGAATTTCTTGATTGATTTTTATGTATTTTCTTGTTTTTATGTATGATCTTGTATGAATTTATTTACCAATCAAATCTTGTTATTTCTTAATGAATTTTTCATGGTATCTTGTTTACTGTTTGATTATTAACCATGACTTATTTCGTGGCAAAATTCGTCCGTTTATTATTTATAAAAATTTAATCTTTCAAACCGGTAAAACTGTCCAGAATAGGTTTACGAATTTATTAGTGTACTTAATCAATTCGGAATGCTACGAAATTTTATATGGAAGTCAGTGATAATGTTTTACAGCTTGTGTTAAATTTTCGTAATTTTTAAAGATCGTTTGATATGGCATAAAATTCTGAAACCGAATTCAGCCTAATCTGACTGGTTAGTTATAAAATCACTTAAAAATAGTAAAAGATGTTATTTTTAGACGAAATTTATGCACGTAAATCCTTGAACCCATATTTAGCTCCCATAAAAATTTCCAGATTTTTAGAGATCTTTAGATGGTCGTTTTTAATTTAATTCTTTAAAAATCAGATTGTATAAAATAGGGCAATTGAATTATTAAAATATGCTATTATTAATTCTTGAATTTTCGAGTGACCTAAGTATTAAAAGGGAACTAAAAATATGATTTTTATGATGAATCTTGATAGTATTGAATTATATTGATTAATCTTGAATTAAAAATTAAATCTTGTTATTATCTTCTAATTGTCGAGTGTATAGAAATTAAAAGAAGAGTTAAAAATATTATTTTTATGTTAATCTTGATGAATGTTGTTGAAAAATATGATTTTTATGTTTATTAATTAGTTAAATTATTTAATTCTTGATGATTGAATTCATATAAATTAATTGAATAATTTTGCTATTATTGATATAAAATGTCGAGTGTGGTGAAAGTAGGAAAAATAGGATTTTTATTATATTTTGGTAATTTTAGCAATTAATTAATTAATTAAGATAAATTTAAGAATTAATTAATTATGGTTTGAAAATTGAGATTTACGTGTGGAATTATTTGATTTAGTCAAATTTGGTTAGTTTTGAATTATTATTAATTTAGGAAATAATTAATAATAAAAGTTACAGATTAAATAATTATCAGGGATAAGTTGTAAAGTGAAGGGATAGATAATATGACTATTATTATTACTATTAGTATTCGGCTATTACAATTATTAATAATAATATCTACAAGTTAGTATATGATATTAAGGTTAGTATCCGAAAGGATAGGATTATAAGTATATGATAATATATTATAAGAGTTGAGAAGTATAAGATATGATTAGGGATAAGAAAGGAAACAGAGTAATAGCTATACATGTTATGTCTCGGTCTCTGGCTAGGAAAGACTTGGTATTTAAGGTGGCCAATATACGTGCCGCACCTCTCTTTCCTGGGACTCCGAACATTTCATTTCCTATTACGGTCACCTAGTATTATCCTAATATATGAGATGATTGAATTAAGTAAAGATATAAGATACAATATAAAGATCGCCCCTGCGATGACGCAAAGGTCATCAATCGGGTTAAATAAGATAGGACGCCCTTGCGATAACGCAAAGGTTATCAATTGGGTTTAGTCGATGCCACTGCTCACATGGGACGAACGCAAAGGTTCCCCCGCGCAGTTCTTGGTCTTAGAACATGTAGCCGTCTGGTAACCGTATCTGCGAGCCGCTACCAGGAGTTATGGCCATAGCTTAGGCTTAGTTCTCGCAAAGGAGGGCTACGGGTGGGACGCAAAGGTTCACCCCGACATGTTCTAGGAAAGTTGCGAACGCAAAGGTTCGCTACGAGCTGAAGAAGACAGTCCGCAAAGATGATATGTTAAGTTAAGTTGATATAATAAGTACATATGTAAAGTTAAGAAGATATTATGTCCTTATTATAAGATTGATGTAATGATATGATAAGTGCATATGTTAAGATAAGAAGCTATTATGCCCTTATTATAAGATTGATGTTATGATATAAGATGAGATGTAATTATAAGATATGATATGATTAAGATAAGATTATGATAAGATATGATTAAGATTTATTAATGATATAATTTAAGAAGGGTTAAGTATAAGTTAAGGATTGAGATAATTTAAGATGTATAGTATAAGGTATAAGTTCAGTATGTTAAGTCTTCCGCTGTGTATTTCTGTATTTATGGGTATGTATGTATGCGAGTAAGGATGCATGTATGTATGAATGTTGAGTGTATTTTTGTACGTATTTCTAACCGTATTTGCAGGGTTGTTTGTACGTACATTATACGTAAATTATACGTATTCTAACCATATTTCTGCAGGTGTGTTTATACGTATTCGCATACGTACTTTTATACGTATTTTTATACGTACTGTTATACGTATTTTTGTACATTTTTTTTATAAAGACATGTATTAGATTTCTTTACAGTTTTTATGCATATTTCTATGCTATTATGTGTTTGGTGGTCCCTCGATTAAATGGGACAGCCTAGTTACTCGCCACTGACGGTGGACCCCCCCCTCAGTTTCAGGTGATGTTGCAGCAGATTAGAGCGGGCTTCGCCGGATGGGCTTGAGAGTTTAGGCCTTTATTTTAAAGTTTCTAGTACTTGCCAGAACAATTTAACATTTATTTAGTTATTATATGATCCCAGCATGTTGGGACAGTATTTTCCAGTTTTCTGAAGTAATATCAAATAATGGTTTATTATGGAATTTAGCAGCTATATTAATAAAAGATAATTCTTCCGTGTCTATTGTTGATTTATTGTTTAATAAGGTTAAGTAATGATCCCAATGTCGATTTCCCTTCGTAAATCGACAAGCTAAAAAGTCGGGTCGTTACAAAATGTGCTTTTTTTGTGATAGTGATGCATGCTCATACCACAACTACGCCTCCGTTTGAGGAACAATTTCGGTACTGTGTCAATGAAAACCACGAGGTCATCACTCCCCTTAAACATCGAACCAGTTCCGATTTCGTTCCTTGAGACAGTCCACGCAAGCAGTAGTGAGCTAATAGCCATGTGATTGTGCTAATAGGGATTTTTTTTTTACAGTAGCTAATAGGGATTAGTTAGGGGTTATTTTCTATAAATAGAGCTAATTAAGAGAGAATAGATAAGCTGGATGTAATTGAGTGAAAACTCTCGGGAGAGTATGAGCTTTTCGCATGCTTATATTTAGGAGAAAATCAAGTCTCTCAAATGCTTGATAACTATTTTTAGTTTGTTTAATTTCATCATTACATTCATAATCATCATCTTTAGTACTTGATATTCATCCATTAATCCATAAATTCCAATCACTACTCATCTTTGCAACTTTTATACTTCTACTTAACAATATTTGTCAGCCATGGTACTAGTTCCTAACAGTTATCTGAATTGTCAAAATCATTCATGGTTTCTGTAGCACCCCAAAACTTACTTTTTGAAATGTTCCAAACAGTTATTACCTTGTTCCCTCAATTATTAAATCAGCAACATAAGCCAATTTAAATGTATTTAAATGTTATCTATAAACACCTGACAAAATGAATGACCTATCTAGCTATTCCCATCTATTTATTAGACTTAAACTATATTTTAGAAGAAACATCAGGGAAACAACTAAGTTCTCACAAAACTAACTTGGCAGAATTTAACTTGGCAGCAACTGTCCAATGACTCCCAACATCCCCAAGTAATCTTAAGTAAAATTGTACAAATTTTCTTTTTAAGAAAATACCGAAATTAGGAAAACAATACAGTATTAAATTCACAAAAAGACTACAATCACAAATGCAAAAATATTAGAATTGAATTAATCAAATTCAATAAAAACAAATTTGAATAATTTACTTAGCGATGACCACCATTCATATGATAATTTGGACTAGTGAATTCATCATGATAATTTGGGTTTCACACCATCCTTGAGTTGACATATACGTAGGGCAAAGCTATTGATATGAAATTTGACTCAATTACATCAAAAATTAAGGGAATATTGGTGTTACACACAACTACAAAGATAAGTCAATGTTTATATATACATACATATACATACATATATAGTGTATATATGGATACATATATATTTGATAAAAAAATAAAAAAATACATATATACATGCGCGCGCACACACACACATAGCATTTCAAGCTTTGCAAGAAAACCCCTAGCTACCAAAATACTAAATCAATAGATATGCAAAAAAAAAAAAAAAAAAAAAAAAAAACCCACGCTCAACAAACCTACTATGTCCACCAAACTGTACAGGGTAAACAATTAATGTCTTAAACCAAAAAAAAAAAAAAACAAAAACAAAAATCCCTTCAGCACACTGCCCCCTGCACAACCACCCAACCCCTGCCTCCCCCCTGCACACCCCCAACCTGCAGACACCCCCAGCCCTTGCCTCCCCCTGCACACCCCCAAGCCTACAACCCCACCTGCAGTCACCCCCAACCTGCAAAGATAATGTTGTATATGTATGTATATTACTCCTATATATATATTTACCATAATTACCTATAATACTGATAGAAATTGGGTAGGCTTCAAGTATTCAATGAGCTAACCCTAAAAAGTAAAATTGAACTTCTTGACCAAAATTATCAGCTCGAAAAAGTAAAATTTCCCCCAAATTAAAAACTATAATTTACATCAATTAAAACCTAAAACATGGACCAAAAACAAATAAGTTTATACCTTCAACAGCCCCAAAAGCCCTTCCACTAGCACCAACCAACACCGACCAACTACCCCAAATAGATCTTCTACTTTGCACGCATCCACAACCCTAAGAATCAAATTAGCCCTAAATACTTAAATTTGTAAATAAAAATTGGAAATTAAAGCAATTCAAACCTTAAACAATAATAAAAAGCAAGATTAAGAGACAAAATAAAGCAATGACCTTACCATTTTGTAACTAGCAGCGCACGCGAAGCCAGTAGGTAGCAGCAAACAGCAGCTCATCTTCGAAGCCAGTGGTGTGGAAGCAATGGTGCATGTGTTGTAGCAGTGCGGTAGTTGCGATGAAGAGTGGTGGTGCGCGAGGCTGAGAGAGAGAGAACGTGGGTTAGGTTAGGTTGAGTGAGAGAGAGGGAGAAAGATTGTAAATGGCAAAAGATCAGTGTAATTGGAAAACTACTTTGTAACTGGCCTAATTACATAGTAGCTCATACTCTCCCAAGAGTTTTCACTCAATTACATAGTTTAATCTTGACTAATATTGTATATAGTTGGATGTAAGAGATTTAATTTTTATGCTTGACTAATTGTAGCTGGCCTTACCAATGTTACTTACAATAAGTTAAAAAAAATGGACAACTAAACACTTATTGTAACTGGCCTAGCTACGCCAGTTACAATAAGTAAACTTATTGTAACTGGCGTAGCTAGGCCAGTTACAATAAGTGACTTATTGTAACTAATATTTATAAGGCCAATTACAAAATTACTTATTGTAACTAACAAATTTTAGGCAAGTTACAATAAGGGGTTATAATTAGTGATTTTTTTACTAGTGGGTGGTGGTGGTGGTGATGAGGTTGCTGCATTTGATTTCACTACTAAAATGATTCTTCAGTATGCTGTGCAAGACCAATGGTGGAGAATGAAGGACTCTGAAGGAAGGCCTAGTGGTTTTTTAGGAGTTTTACCAAACAATGCTGTTACTTTCCTTGATAATCATGATACTGGATCTACTCAAAAGCTTTTGCCTTTCCCTCCTGGTAAAATCATGCAGGGATATGCTTATATTCTAACTCATCCGGGCATCCCATCCATTGTAAGCTTCTTATTGTCTTATAAATTAAAAACATACAGTCTCAACTATTGAGTTTCTTGTGTCTTCCGAAAACACCCCTACTGACTTTTTCGAATACCGACAATAATTGTTATTGTTTATTTTTATCAATTTTTTTTATTTATGATGACGATTTCACTATACAATTAATTGTATTTTGTACATGTTACGACCAAACAGTCTTGGTCATACCTTACACCGTACAACTGGTTGTATTGTGAATATCTTCTCCTTACCATCATAAAGCTAAACCGAACTGAATTTCTCTAAACTGAACTATTCCTTATAATTACTATATATGGGCCCGGCAGTCTTATAATGATATGTTTGTTTTGCAGTTTTATGATCATTTCTTTGAATGGGGATTGAAGGAAGAAATTACAAGATTGAGTTCAGTGAGAACAAGAAATGGCATATGCGAAACGAGTAATGTGAAAATACTGGCAGCTGATCCAGATCGTTACATGGCAATGATTGGTGGGAAAATCATAGTGAAGATTGGGTCTAAACATGATACAGGAAATCTTATTCCACCAAATTACAGAGTTGCCATTTCTGAAACTGACTACTTTGTATGGGAGAAGCACACTAAAGCTGATTGATCTAATAATTAGATTAGATGTATCTATTATCTTTTATAGTAGTCCTTTTTTTGTTCTTTGGAGTGCTAATTTCAATATTTTGTTGCACATTTCTTGGTACATGCATGTAATCTGTTAGAAAACATGATTATTAATTGTGTTTTCTAACCAACATTAATGGATGGATTGAAGTTCATCTTTTGCTGCATTAACTGTAGTTTTGATGCACTAGATAACTTCTTTTTTTTTTTAAGGAAAAGAATAACTTTGTAACCTCTAAAATAACTTTATAACCCCCCACGACAAACAAACAAGAAAAACAAAATTTTAATTCAAATTTTTTAAAGGAGATATTCAGAACAACAAGAAGAATGAAAAAAATGGAGGATGAAAATGATCAAAGAAACCATCATATAGAAAGAAAAATTTGAATGTAAACGTTTACAAGTGCATTGGGCTTACAATCATTGGGCTGCATATAATAAAAATAGGGATTGAGCTTCAAATCACGATGCACACTTTGTAAAGTAACATCAGGCTGCATGGTTTATAATTTCATTTCCAAGCATCAAAAAATTTGCATACCAAGGTCTCGGGTTCGAGCCTTGGGAACGCAACAGTTTGTGTTGGGAGAGCCTTCCCCCCAATTGGGGCCTGACCCTGCTCGAATCCGGATTAGTCGGATCCAAAATGGATTTCGAAAACCGGATAAGGACCCCTTAAAAAAAAATTGCATACCAAACATCTCTTAAGCTCGCTCTCTTCACGGGATTGTACAGAATGAATCGGATTGGGTTAGATAAATATAAGTGTTATGGATTACTACATATATCTTGAGCTATGTATAAAAAAAAATTATATTCAAAAAATACACATCGAGATGAATCAAACAAAATCTCGCATGCATTTAGAATGAATTGGAATGAATCACAGTTGATTGGAATGAATTAAAATAATTGTATTAAATTGGATTGGGATTATAAATAAGAAACCCTTGATGTATAAAAAAAACATAATTTATTGGTGCTCAACAAACATGACGGCTTGAGGTAGATATGGCCCCATTTTTTTCTTGGTAGGGGTGGGAACCCATCTCTCTCCTTAAACTCTATTTAGTGTTGTACTGTTGTGCAATTTTAGAGTTCAAAAAGTATGGTTAAATCTTGTTTGCCGTTTATTATCACTAGGGTTTTAATAACTTTATCCAAAATCTCTAATTTTCTATCGCTCTCACTAATTTCGATTTTAGTGGACACTAAAACATTATCGATTTTAGTGGACACTAAAACATTATCGGATTTACCCAATAACCACTCTAGATAAATAGGAACACTTAGCACCTATCCAACGCAAGGGCTCGCACCTATCTAGTATAGAAGTAGATTTTTTAGACGCCCCACTCATTTATACGACTGAATTTACTTTCAGGCGTTGCCCGCTGTTCACTCAAGGAAAGTAGACAATAACTCACTTGCTCGGTCTCATCAGTCCTCAACTTCTCACAAGTCATTAGGATTTCCACAACATATAAGTGAATTATTAATAATAAAATGACAAAAGAGGATAGCAGTAAGAATCATGGACTCATGGTATAGTAAATACTCAAGTGAAAACCAAGCAACAGAATTGCTCATAAACCATCAATAAAAATTTAAAATGAAATCTACTTTGTATTTTGCAGATCTCCATTTTCCAGTATGAAGCTTTCAGAGATTCAGTCTTTGTGTATACGCATGCTCACACGAGAGATGTTAGGCATCTTGCACTTTGTGTATCCATTACTCTTTTGACAAACAGAATCATAGATAATAAGGGAAAATAAACCTATGATTAAACAAATAATCAAGGCGTCTAAGCACATTTGATTAGAGTAATAGTAATACAAACCCCTCCTTTACATAAAAGCTCAGATTTCTTAGTCAATTTATAAAATTAAACAAAAATACTAATGAACTACAGATCATAGATACACCCCCACAACTCTTTCCATCACCTCTCTAGTCTCTACCCATCTACTTTTCCTGCTTTTTCACCAACAAAAATAAATGGCCCTAACAAGGTATCATGTACAAAACCCTAGTAATGGATTTTGCAACTAACCTAGCCTCAAATTAAGTACAAAGGAAACTTACTGCACATATTATCTGTTACTAGAGAATTTACAGAGAGAAATTGTCCTTGCCTGGTTAGTGAACTGTCATATATTATCAGTCTCTCTCAGGAGCATCTCCGGATGCTTTCCTCGCACTCAAGTTGCCGGGATGTGCCCATATTCTCTCAAACTCTTCGGAAAGTGTTTTTTCAGTTTTAAGGTCGTCTGTAGAGGATTTCAGGTTCATTTTGCTGAGAGTGGAGAGGGATCTTCCAGGGCTGCCATTAGCGGGAGTTAAACAAAAGCTTGGTGTAGCAAATGGTGAACCGTAAGGAGAGTGTTGAATGGAGAAGGGACTAGGCGACATGCGCTTTTGGATTGGGAGACCACCAAAACCTCCTCGGCAGAAAAGAGATTTGGACTCTGACGCTGATTGTTTAGCAGCATCATCCACAAATAATAAATCATCAATTCTAGCCATTATGTTAAATGCCAAGCTTTCTGTAACTCTTGAATAGCTTTCAAGTATTGCTTGCCCAACATCCTGCATCACAGAGTAAATGTCATTCAGTTGCATAGCCATTGATGTAAAATTTGAGTAAAAGTCTAATTCTTTCAATTTTTTCCCTAATTACTTTCCTTACAGCATGAGTTAGTCTACATAACAAATATCAAATCTGTATCATCTAAGAGCACTTCTCTCATTTCTAACTCTCAAAAGGTTATTTTATACCGTCAGATAGCTAATTATCAAACATCATACCCTTGAAATAAAAGTCAAGACTTCAAAAATGAAACTCAGGATTAGGACTCTATCTTATAAAGCTTTGTTGAAAAACCAAAAAAAAAAAAAAGCTATTCGCTCTAAACAAGTTGATCGAGTGTCTCATGTTCACCTTGAAAACCTAGTGAGAATTGTACTACTCTTACATTTGTCAGGGGCATGCACATAAAGAAACCTAAAAGAAAGGAGGCTTGGGGAAAACAAGAATAAAATGCTAATATCTACAAAATGTAAATTGTTATCTTTGTTCCTAGTAATCATAATTACTAGGAATCCGCTTCACCCAAATATTTCACTAATTGACTAGGTTGCACGGAGTCGGATTCGGGTCGAAAAACGGGTACGGGGACGGGGTCGAAAAACGGAAAAATCAAAAATTTTAAAAACGGGTACGGCTTGGGGACGGCAAAAATATTAAACAAAAAAAATTAAATTATAAATAAATTAGATTAAAAAAATTAAAACTAGAGACTTTGAATTAAAAAAAAAAATTATTTTGATTTTTAAAAATAAAATTAAAAGTTGAAAGAAATTGAAAGGGTAAGAGTGTTGAAAAAGAGAAAAAGGACCGCTATTATAAAAATATAAAAAAATGACAGTTTGTCCTTGTAATTAATTGCAACAAGTTGGAACTCCCACCTATGACCCATGTTTTTAAAATAAGAACTCCCAATTAATTGTTGTGATTGTGAGAGAAAAGAGAAACCAAACTAGCAGAGGCACAAAGCTGTTGAGAGAAAGAAGAAACAAAAGAAACTGGGATGGTGGTGGGTGATGACCGGCGACGGGCGACAACCGGTGACTAGTGACGAGCGACGAAGACACTACGACCGGAGACCACCGACGCCGACCTGCGAGGCTGCGACCTAGTGGCTGGCATGGTGGTGATGGGGATAAAATCTTGTAATTTCTCAAAAACCCTAATTTCTCAAAACCCTAATTTTTCCCCTTTTTCTTTTGAGTTTTCAGTCAAACCAACCCTTCTAAACTTTGACCCTCTCTTTTCTCCTCTTAACTTTTCATTTATATATATTTTTTTTTTTTAAATTGAAGGCAGAACCACCATGGGGACGGCGGTTTCTTCCACTTCCCGTCCCCAATGCAATACCCACCTGTCCCCGCTTCACCCTTGCCTTCCCCAGCCCCGCTAAGCCGTCCCGGGGACTTTTTTTGCCGACCCCGCACCGTCCCCGTCCCCACGCCGTCCCCAGTACGGGTACCCTACCCCAAAAGCCGTCCCCGTGCTTCCTAGCTAATTGATCAAATCCATTAAACAATCTACTCCTAGTATGTACATAACCATTTGAAGCAAGATAAGCTATCAGTAAATTGGCTTACTAAAAATAACTTAAAGCTGCCTCCACAAAGCAGTTAATAGCATGATCTGGTAAATCAAGGAGCCTCAGAAAATTTACCTGGTTATACTGAATCTTGCTCATATCTAGAGCTGTCTGCGGCAATACAGGAAAACGAAGCTTGAGGCATCTTAAAAGAGTCTCAGCACGTCTTGCAAGAAGCTGATTCTTCTCATTGTCAGTGACAAAACCTTTGACCTTGCCACCCCAGGCTGCTCGTTTACTTCTGGAGTGACCCGCGAGTCTCTTCTGATCTTTCAGTCTCCAGACATGAACTGCTGCCTCAATTCTATTAGCAACTTCCAGAATATGATGTTCTGAAGACAAGTCTAGGCAATCAAGAAGACATTCGGGTGTGAACTGCTCTGCAGTTATATAGCGGTATATGATCTCTCCTAGACAATCTTTTCCATTCTGCCAAGAAAAGTAGGATTACAATAAGTAAATACTTCCAAAGACCTACTCGGAGAAAACTAAATCCAAAGACAACTAGATTGCAAGATAAAGCTAGAAGATTCATTGACGAACAACCTAAATTATTAGATGACAAGAACAAAAATTACCACCATGAAATTTTACTCTTCCCTAAAGAATTATCAAAATAGACAACCAAGCCCAAATTTACACAACTCTGCAGCGTACTCAGTTCTGTCACAGATGGGGAGACTCACGAATAATATCAAGTCGATAAGGATTCCCTGATATTGAGGGAAAACACACACATGGATAAAAACATCAATCATAAATGGACATTGTACTTGACTCATCATGATAACATTTTGCATTTCAAGTACATTTCCCATAGTTTTTAAAGAGAGAAAACTACAACCATCTCCGAGCATCATTGCACCTCACTCTTAAATTAGGCAAAGATGGGAAATCATAGATTCTCACCTTGGGCAAGGACTCCAAATAAGCAGAAGGAATTTCCATCTCAGCAATGACACTAGTATTAATAGCCATAGCAGCCTTGAGAATCTGGTTAATACAATCCCTACATTGTTGCAACCTCTTCCTGGAATCTTCAGACAGCCCACGAGGCGGAACTTTTGGACATGGCAACCACCACTTGTCCTCCTGCCGAACAGATGGCCGACCATTACACGCTGCTGTTTTAAGAGGATCCCGATCATCATTCTCACGATCTTCGTACCAAAACTCGGTCTCTTTAAACCCTTCAAGCATACTAAGCAACATTGCATCCAACTTTTTAAGAGCCGGTAGATTCACATACAAATCCGACCTTGGCCTTGTTGCCATAACCTCGAAAGAACCTCCACCAGGAAATTCTTGCACCGAAGGGACTAATTCAACAATTGAATCACTTACACAAAGTAACCACTCCATTTCCCTGCACCACATCTTCTTCCTCTCGGGTGCCAAGGGCTCTAATCTCCACAATTCGCCGAAAACAGTTGCTACCCATTTCAATAAGCAAACGAAATTTAATCAGATTAAACTCACCCAAAAAAACATTAACACAATTAACCACTTCAAGTAGGACTATAGTAAACAAAATGTGGGTAATAATACCTGCAAGATTGGTAATTGCGTTCGAGATTGCAAGTGCAGTGCAAACACCCTTTCCACCACCACTCATGTCTTCTCCTAGTAATAACTTTGCAAATCTTTCCTTCATCAACTCTACTTCTTTTGACATCAATGAAGAACAAAACCAAAAACCCAGAAGAAAAAAAAACTTAGAACAAGTCAAACTAATAATAGCAGATGCTAAAAAAATACGGAGTAGATTGGAACACTATAAGAATAATCTAACTTTCCAAAAGACATGACCCCTAAATTATGTCATAGATTTATAACGTCGCGAATTTCGCTGGGAAAGAAAAATTAATTTCTGCATATTAGACAAAAATAACAAGCGATATTCAAGAGTCAGGACAAGAAAAATGACATAATTAAGATAAATCCAATCACATCATTAAGCATAAATTTCGGAGGGAAAAAAAAAAGCATACAGTGTAATTAAAAAGAAAATGCACAAACTACTACATAATTTCTCAAAACACACACATACAAAAGTACAAAGTGATGCCATGGAAAATGGAATGATGCATTATGAGTAAATTAGTAAATTAAAAAAAAAAATCTTCCGGAAAAAATCAACCAAAATGGAGTGTTAAATTAAATATAAAAAGGGGAATAATAAATTATGAATCAGTGAATAAATGCCATAAACGGGGGAAATAGGAATAAACGTGATGAATCAACTAAAAAGAATGCAGAATAGAAAAATTCAAACTAAGAATTAGACAAACAGAGAATGGCATGAAAAAAAGTCACAGGAAATGCAATTATATTTTTTGTAAAAAAAAAAAAGGGAAAATGAGAGGAAAGGAGATCCAAAATTGAGAATGTCATTAACGAAAAAGGGAAGAGAAGTGATGAATACCAGATAAATGAGATTGATGGTGAGAGGGAGGAGACTTGGAATGATGCCAAAGAACAGCATCTCTACCAGAGATAGCCGGAAAAACAAAGTGAGTAGCGGGGAAGTTGAAGTTAGGAGGGTGAGGAAGAGCAGGAGAAGAAGTAGAAGTGGAAGGAGCAGCATCAGGGTCGAATCGAAGGAGAGAGAAACTGCTAGAACTTTCAGATTCACTGACGTCAGCACTTAAACAGTAGCTTCCACCGCCTCTGTCGCTTTGTTGATCGAAGCCGTCGTCTTCAGAGGATACACTGGCCGCCATTAATGGGTGTTGAAGAAGGTATTTGTGAGAATGATAAATGCAGAATGGTGTAAAAGTGGAGGAGGGTGTTGAGTTTGGGGTTGAAGAGAAAGGAAGGAGAGGAAGTGATGATAATGGAGGGTGGGAAAAAAAGGAAAGAGAGAGAGAGAGAGTGGGGTCCACAATGAATATGACTGGATTCTTTTGTCTTTAATAAATTGAAAGAGAGAGGGGAGGGTGGGGTGGGCCCGTGATTTCCGCACCTAAAAATTGATTTTCGCATTTCACGTTTTTAGTATTAACCCGCGTTAATACTGAAAATATGGAGTGGGGAAATCAATTTTTGGAGTGCGGAAATCAGTTTCTGCTGCGGTGGGGTAAGATGCTTCATCTACCAGACACAGACAGGACTGTGTGTCTGTGTGGTTCGCTCTCTGCATAAAATCACACACTTGGGTCCCTCCTCCTTAGTCCGCCCTTTTTCTTCTTCTTTTTTGCTTTTTGGTTTTTTACCCTCTTTTATTAATTTACATTACATAGTATGGAGTATTTTACTTTTATTAATTCCTGATTACGAAATTAAATTTGGAAAGTTTGAAAGACAATTTTTACTTTGTAATTACGCAAATTTTTGAAATTTGAGTTAAGATGTACGCGGTATTTATTTTTATTACTTTATTTTAATCTTGATTATGAAATTAAAGGTTTGACCGATACGATACATATTCAGTATAGAATGAAAATTTTTGAAAGTATTCAAGTATGGGGCTTGGTGATCACAAAGAACCGGAGAACAGTGTCAGCTGTTATAGAGGTGGATGCTGTAAAACTATCAAAATTAAGTTTGATAGAGTCTAGAGTGGGAAGAACGCAAGAGGCCCAAACATTAGGGTGAGGAGGAGAAGGAGAAATAGTAGAAAAACACAATAAAGGGTATCGAAAGACGTACAAGAGACAAGAATAGTTAATGTATGTTCTCTTTGCCTAAAAAATTCAGTTTAGATAAGTTCAATTATAAACGTTCTCTCTCTTTGTAGTTGGATTTGAGCTATTCTTTTTGTTATTTGGGTTTGGTTGTCTTCCCGCAATTCAATCCCTTGATCTCGAGGTCAGATTTCGAGGTCAAGGTCGAGTCAAAGTCGGTTTATGATTGGGTTTGTTCAAGGGTTTGAGTGGTTGGAGGCACATTTTCGGTTCTGCTTTGAGGTTAGCTGCCAAGGCTCTTCTATATTTGTTGTTCAAGGGCCAGGAGTGGTGTTTAAGTCTATCTTTAGCTTTATTGTTCATACTCCAATTCGATTAGTTTAAAGGTTTCCCTTTGTCCCTTTTTTTTTGCAACATTTTCTTTTTCACATTTCCTAACACACAACTTTAAGTAAAAATATCTTTAAATACATATACTAAAAAATTATAAAAGTTATATATTAATAAAGTACACATCAAGCCGAATCAAAAGATATCCCATTTGACTATACTTTTTCTTATATGTATACAATTAAAGAGTTAAAATTGTCCAATGAATAGTGCAAAAAGTAATAATGTTGCAATAAAAAGAGGACAGAAGAAGTAAAGTGTTTTTGCAATGGCATTGGAAGTCATTACCCAAAGAATCCCAAATCCAAAGGAGGTTTCCCACCAAAGGGTCCATAGCCATCCATTGTGTTCAAGACTCTCTTCAAATGAGAGTGCAAGAGTTCTCCCCCAAAGATGCTACAGTCCTAGAGCTACCTAGGATGCATGGATACTTCAATTAGATAGTCGTACCCATGTCAGATACCGATACAATACCGATACTTCACATATACCTGATACTTCACTCTGTTTTTTATTACCTTATTTTAGCCAAATTTTCCATCTTCTATTTTATTCTTTATGAAGATTTTTATCATTTTACTTGATTATTTGTGTTCTTACAAATATTGTTTCCAAGTTACATTGAAGATTTTTATAAAAGTTCATATTTTTATATTGCTTATGTATTATTTTTTTATTCGTACCAATATCCTTAATTTTAAAAGTGACTTATTTCATACCCATTTTGTATCCGTTCTCGAACCCGTGTCCATATCCATGCAACCTAGAGAGCCACCAATTCTACTGACTATGTTTATGAACCAAGAATCCCATGTCATGACATTAGGTCTCTTGGATTACTCACATGGCCAAGATCTTAACACCCTTTCAATGTTCAGTTTATTTGTGGTTTCCTCACTGCAATTCTTCTCAAAGTCCTGGCGATTAGGATAGTTATTTTCTTTGTTTTGTATTCTTCTTGCCTTTGTTATGTCATGTATCTTATTAGTTTTTATTGTTGTCTTGAGAAGAGGTTTAGCTTGTATTGTCCCTTGTTATAGTAGTTTTTTTGAAAAAAAATTGGAAAAAAAAATTCCAATAATTTCAGATAAGATTTAATCAAATGTAATAAAATCAATAAGGGTTGATCAGGTGTAATAAGATGTGATAAGGTCCAATTATTTACATAATATGGGCTAATCAATTCAAGTCTAATGAGGTCCATTAAATTCAATAAATTTTAATCAGAATTAATACATCTAGATTAGTTCAGGTTTAATAAATTTAAGATAACATAGGAGCTAATATAATCCATGTCATATCAAAGGAAACCACAACAAAGCAAATTGTTGCTTGTCAAGGTCTCTAATTACAGAAAGTTAGTTATAACTAAAGTACTAATTAAACATCCAAAAGCTAATGTTCTAATCGAAATCATCAAAAACAAAATACTCGCCAATTGGTTTAAACCAATCAATAATAAAGTAAGGAGGGCAGGAAATAGTAACTAAGTTTGGATCACAATCATTAGTGAACAAAAAATTACAAGCATTTCTTACATATTTAGCTAGTCTATCCGCCAGTTTGTTGAGCTTCCTATCCTCGTACTGAGTCTGAGAAGGTGAACAAAGATCTAGTAGCTCCCTATAATCACAAAACAAGTTAGCCAAATTCATATAATTTTTGGCATAATCACTATCGTTAATACTGTCCACCGCATTCTTGCAATCGGAAACAATCCTGCACCCTTTGTGGTTGGAAGTACTAAGCCATTACAAAGTGATTCTAATGGCTAAGACTTCTGCCATGATGGCTGAGGAAGAGTAACAGAAGCCCCATTGACCTGTTATTATCTATCTAATTTCCCCCCTTTTAACAAAAAAAAAGGTCTCTAATTCAGAACGGTGTTCATGTTCTAACAATGTGCAATGGAATTTTGTTAATTTTACATACTAAAATCACCTCTCTTTGTGTGACTAGTGTCATTTGTATTTACTTATATTTTTATAAAATTATCATTATACATGGCTTATCTTCAGCCTGCGGTTTTCAGTTTTCTCCCTACAAAATTAAAGTTTAGTTAAAAAAATAAAAAACTTATATTTACCCGTTTTGTACCCGTTCTCGAGCCGCTTCTATATCCATGCAACCTAGAGAGCCACCAATTCTAGTGACTATGTTTATGAGCCAAGAATCCCATGTCATGATATTAGGTCTCTTGGATTACTCACATGGACAAGATCTTAACACCCTTTCAATGTTCAGCTTATTTGCGGTTTCCTCACTGCAGTTCTTCTCAAAATCCTAGCAATTAGGATAGTTATTTTCCTTATTTTGTATTCTTCTTGCTTTTGTTAGATCATGTATCTTAATAATTTTATTGTCTTGAGAAAAGGTAGTTTAGCTTGTATTGTCCCTTGTTATAGTAGTTTTTTTAAAAAAAAAAAAATTAGGTTGGAATGTTTATCCACAGATGGCCTTTGGCTACCCTCTACGAGCTTTGTTTATTTAATGCACTTGCCACTTTGCCAAAAAAAAGTTCAAATAATTTCAGATAAGATTTAATGAGATGTAATAAAATCAATAAGTGTTGATAAGGTGTAATAAGATGTGATAAGGTCCAATTGTTTACATAATATGGGATAATCAAGTATAATGAGGTCTATTAAATTCAATAAATTTTAATCAGATTTAATACTTCTAGATTAGTTCAGGTCTGATAAATTTAAGATAACATAGGAGCTAATATAATCCATGTCATATCAAAGGAAACCACAACAAAGCGAATTGTTGCTTCTCAAGGTCTCTAATTCAGAACGCTGCTCATGTTAAAACAATGTGCAATGGAATTTTGTTAATTTAACATACTAAAATTACCTCTCTTTGTGTGTGACTCGTGTCATTTGTATTTGCTTATATTTTTATAAAACTATAATTATGCATGGCTTACAAATGCAGCACAATTAGTCTCCTTATTATGTACTCAGCCTGCGGTTTTCAGTTTTTTCCCTACAAAATTATAGTTTAGTTAAAAAAAATGGAAAAAAACTCCACCGGCCCAAACCCCCATGCAGGGTTATGGTGGGTTCCATAGCATGTCTAGTATTATAGGGATATCTCCAACAGATTAATAATTGTGTGATTTTAGTCAAATTAATCGACGACCTTTATTATTATTGGTTTTAAACTTTTAATAGGCACGTTCATTTTATTATTAGATCCTTTATAAAATTACAACAAGAGGATTAAGAATACAATTAGATGCATGAACGTAACATTATTCTATAATCTATTGCAGGGGAAAATAAATTGTTGTTAAATATTGTGATTAATTATAATAACTTATAAGGATTGAGAACGTATTGAAACAATTCTGCCCTACTAAACAGTTTATGATTTGGTAGTTTCTGACTAATTAGTTTTTGACTTATTAATTAACATCATAAATCCCTTCAAACAAAAAACTTAACAACATAAATAAATAAATAAAGGGTTTCTCACTAGTACCTTATGTTTTTGCATTTTCTCAAATGTACACACTTTTACCCAATTTTTTCAGAGGCACTCATCAGCTCATCTACTATTAGTCAACCATAACCTGATTTGCATCCTCACTGACGGTGTTAGATGAGAGTAATTACATAAGTTAGTTAAGTTAAAATGCATAATTAAAAAAAGGAAAAATAAAAATAAGAGGGAATTAGGCACTGTTTCCTTGGACTGAATTTTGTTGAACTGAATTTTTTTTTATATGTTTCCATTTTTTTCTTATTTTCTTTTAATTTGAATATTCTTTATTATTTTTTTAAAAAAACAATCCGATTAGCCTCGATTTGCGTTCCCGATTCGCCTCAATTTGCCCTTATTTATATGTGTCAAAAAATTATTTTCTCAAGGTTTTACGGGTCACTTAAACTCTTAAAGGTCACATTTGATATCGAAATTTGCAAAAAACGATTCGATTA
This sequence comes from Salicornia ramosissima, assembly GCA_951394345.1. NCBI lineage: Eukaryota > Viridiplantae > Streptophyta > Magnoliopsida > Caryophyllales > Amaranthaceae > Salicornia > Salicornia ramosissima. Next base: position 46,358,348 of record OX596233.1, on the reverse strand, counting down.
GCCTTAATTTTCGTTCCTGATTCGCCTAGATCTGCGTGCATTAATCTATTTGTAAAAAATTGCTCTCTCAAGATTTTATGCGGGCAATTTTAACCCTTAAGGGCCAGATTTTATGTCGAAATTTGCAAAAAAAATTAACATGATTTTTGCGTTCCTGATTCGCTTCGATTTGCGCGCATTAATTATGTGTAAAAAAATTTATCTTTCAAGGTTTTACGGGTCTTTTTAACCCTTATGGGTCATATTTGAGTTCGAAATTTGCAAAAAAAATCCGATTAGCCCTGATTTGAAAATAATAACTAACGGCGTTAGTATTTTGAGTTGGCAGTAATGACATTCTGGCCGGAAAAGTCAGTCGAAAACCGTTGCCAAAAAGTCGGATGGAAAACTATCACCGGAAAGTCGGCCGGAAAAAGTCACCCGGAAAACCGTCTCGGAAGAATTGGCCGGAAACCGTTGTCGGAAAAGTCGGCCGGAAAAATGTTGCCGGAAAAGTCGGAGAGAAAAACGATGATGAAAAATTAATAATAATATTAATATTATTATTACCATCTTTAGTTAACGTCTTATCATTAAATTGGTTATGTATAATTAACGATCATAAATTGATAGGTACCCCTGAAAATGTTGGATAAAATGGATACATCTGAGAAAATGCAAAAATACATGAGTACTAGTGAGAAAAACCCATAAATAAATAATGGTGATATGACATTTTTTTTCCATTCACTTGTAAAATCATTTGGACTTTTATAGTTGCCACATGCTCCATAGTCCATACATACGTTTTCGTAATAATGTAATTCCCATTTTTTTTTTCTATGTTTGGATACAAATATTTTATTTGAAATGATGAATTTTGGTCAAATTACATGTTTGATAAGTAAAAACAATTTGGAATTGCATTTGGCCCAATTCCCAACCCAAATGTTTAACAAATAAATGTTGTGCATTTTAAATAATTAATAAAACCATTTCATTTCAAAATCTAAAACAACCCAAAGAAATAATTGTCATTTGAATTGTAACATTTCAATTTCCGAAAAGAAATAATTGTCATTTGAATTGTAACATTTCAATTTCCGAAATTGAATTCATCATTATGAAATGAATTCCACATATCCAAAACTAGGGTTTTAAAAAGTTTACTTTTTAAAAATAATCTTTTCATTTTAATTAAATTTAATACTCAGTAATACCATAATTTTTCCATCATTACTTAATATTATCGAATTTTGATCATATTTTTCACTTTTAGTTTTATTAAATTGAATATTACCTCCGTATTGCAAAACTCGGAACTTTTGCAACAAATGTATTTATTTTGTTTATTGTATTTATTAAAAAAAACTAGCTTTGTGTAGCTTTTTTTAACTTTATTTTTGTTGTGGACCCAATTAATTATTCAATTTTTTCACTCTATCTCTCTCTTTAAATTCATTTATTTTTTTTCTAAGAGTGTATATTGTATACTTATGAAGCGCATATTGCGATACAGAGTAGTAACATATATACATTAATGAGGTAGTGTAATCTTGCAAGCTACTCAAGTTACTCAACCTTTCTTTAATCTTGCAAACTTTGATCTAATATAATCTTCCTCCCAAAAAAAAAAGTTACTCAAGTAAGCAATATTATCATATATATAAAGAACCTATAATTAAATGGGCAAGTTGCCTTCTCCGGCTTGTACGATTTAGGCTCTGTTCTTTTGGACTTAAAAGATACAGTAATCAGATCAGTTCAGATCAGTCCTAAAGAACAGGGCCTTACTCCATCTATATATGTTATGAGATGAGGCCTTTTTTTTTTATAAAAAGAGAGGGAAATAAACCCAAAAGACAAAATAAAAGCACTAAAAAAGAAACAGGAAAACAAAAGAAAAATAAAAACAGAACCACTACTAACTAAACATGGTTAACACCAACCATCCTAGGAAAAGCTATACCACTAATATCCTCCAAGACAATAGATCTTAGTTTTCCTGGGATGTCCTGTAACTCTTTGAATCTGTCTTCCATCTTTACCCCATAATTGGCCAACCAATCCGCCGCTCTATTAGCTTCTCTATAGTAATGCTTAACTCTTACTTCCCAGCTCTTATTCTCAATCAACGCTCTACAACGCCGAATGATGTGTGTAAAAGGAGAGTTAGTAGGCATATGATCTACTAACATTCGAATAACATTCTCGGAGTCCACCGAGACCAAGAGTTTCTTGAACCCCATAGTCCAATCTAGATGAATACCTTTATACATTCCCATGAGTTCAGCTCGAGTAACCGTGCATATGCCACAAGGGAGAGCATAAGCTTTTATCACCATTCCATTGTCATTTCTGATAATACCACCAGCCCCTGCTAGCCCCGGGTTCCCTTTCGAAGCTCCATCAGTGTTTAGATGGACCCAACCTGCTTATGGGAATTGCCATTGCACTAGGCGTTCTTGCCTTTGTCCCTGCACTCCCATGTGGCTTTCATCTTCCATAGTCAGAGCTCTAGAATATTCTCCTACCTTTGCTAAGATGAAGCCCATTTGGTCTACAGGGATAGAAGGGTTTTCATTAAAGCTTCTTTCATTTCTCCATTTCCATAACCACCAACATGTTGTTGAGAAGGTCAAAGGCCAAGCACTTCCACTTCCAGCACTTCCACTGTGAATATTATCCATCACCCAATCAAAGAAATTATCTTGTCCTTCCAAAAAAGTTCTTGAGCAGCCCAGTTTAATTTCTCCAAACGATTCTCGCAGCAGGACAATTTCGAATAATATGAACTGAGTTTTCCTCGACTTCTCCACATACCAAGCAACGTGGATTATTTGTGACCTTCCTTATAAATCTATTAGCATTGTGCATAAGTCTATCTTGGACTGCAAGCCAAAGGAACATGCGAATCCTTTGTGGGGCCCAAAGGGACCAAACTCTCTTCCACTTGTGTCTTTGTTCCTCTTCCTCATCACATTCATCACGAATAATTTTCAGAGCTGATTTCAAAGTGAAACCCCCCGAACTTGACCCATTCCAAAAGACTTCATCCTCCCCATCTTCATCTGCAACTAGTTCGTAAGAAGCTAGTTCTCGAAGAATAGTATCAGGAAGATATTCAGCAAAAATACCAAAGCGCCACCCTGTATTCACATCCCACATTTCTTTGACTGTTGTATCTTGTAGCTGAATTGGAGGTTAATTCTTGCCCTTAGAGTTTGGGGTTCAGCCAAAAGACGCCATCCCAATTTAGCCAAAAAAGCCTTGTTTGTTTCCCGCATATCTCGCAGCCCTAATCCTCCATTCTGTTTATCTTTCGTAACTTTACTCCAAGCAACTAAATGCATTTTTCTCTTTTCTTCATTTCCACCCCATAAGAAACATCTAGATCTTTTGTCCACTGCATCACAGATGGAGCGAGGTAAAAGACTTGATTGCATAGTATACATTGGAATGGCAGATAGAGCTGATTGGATCAGAGTTGCTCGACCAGCCAGAGACAGAGTTTGCGCACTCCAACCCTCTAATTTGTTGTTCACTTTCTCTACCAAATATTGGTAATTGCTTTTAGAAGTACAACCATGGAGAGTTGGAACTCCTAGATACATACCCAGATCTTCTGTACAATCCATTCCCAACTGGTTGCAAACGTCTACTCTTGTATTACCATCTGTATTTGTTGAGAAATACACCCATGATTTTTCCATGCTTACACGACTTCCCGAAGCTTCACAGAATTGATGGAGACACTTTTGGACTATTGTGGCCTGTTCAACACTTGCCTCCCCAAAAATGACAAGGTCATCTGCAAAAGCCAGATGTGAAATTGGGGGGCCATTTCTACTAGCCCTCACAGGGACCCAATTGCCACATTGTATTTCCTTTTCAATAAGTTGAGCTAATATTTCCATACATATGACATATAGGTATAGGGACAGAGGGTCCCCTTGGCGGATTCCTCGCGAAGGGGAGAAGGGCAGCAAAGGCTCTCCATTCCACATAACCTGAAGCTTGGCCGAGGTAATACACAACATAACAACTTCAACTAGGTTCTGAGGAAGCCGAAGTTCCATAAGAGAGTCTCTAATGAAGCTCCACCTTAGCCTATCATATGCCTTTTCAAGTCAATTTTCAAAGCCATAATTCCTTTCTTACCTTGTTTGTATCTCATAGTATGCATTAGTTCTTGCATAATAATCACATTGTCGGTAATTTGTCTTCCTGGGACAAAACTGCATTGGGTAGGTGAGATCAAAGAAGGCAGAACCGGTTTGATTCGGTTAACAATCACCTTTGTAATCACCTTGTAAACAATGTTGCACAGGCCGATCGGCCGGAACTGGTTAGCTCGTTGAGGAGTATCCATCTTGGGAATTAAGACCAGAAATGCATTGTTTAAACCTTCTGGGAATTCTTTGCCTTCGAGGACTTCTCTAACAAGTTTCATCAGATTCGGTTTAATCACCTCCCAATATTTTTGAAAAAATATGGGTTGAAATCCATCGGGGCCCGGAGCTTTAAAAGGTTTCATGTCTTTGAGGGCTTTACGAACATCACTTTCCACCACTGGTCTTGTAATAATTTCCATGTCTTCACTAGAAATATGAGGAAAGAAATTAGTCAGGAGGCTTTGGTTATTTGTCTCTTCATTCTCTTCTTGGAATAGCTTTTGCCAATAGGACGAGATTAATTCTTTAACTCTACTGTCATCTGAATGCCATATACCATTCTCATCTTGAAGCATATCCACCTTATTTTTCTGTCTTCTAATTATTGTTGCAAGGTGAAAAAATCTCGTATTTCGGTCTCCATCTTTTATCGACTCCATTCTCGATTTTTGAAACCATAACATCTCCTCTTCGTTAAGGACCTCATCCATTTCTCGTCTCAACTTCGCCTCCAGTTTGATAAGATGTCTTTGATGTCCCATTGCTAGGCGCTTCTGAATTCCCTCCAGTCTGGCCCATAATTCTGATTTTTTGCGAAATATATTATAGAATTCTTCTCTACTCCATTTAGTCAATTTCTTCGCAAATTCACCCAGGAAAGGGACCAATGGAGCATTAGTACTCCAATTAGAATTAACAAATTCTTGAAACCTTTCTTTATTCATCCAAGCAGCCTAGAATCTAAATGGCTTGCAGCTTGAGGGGATAGGGGCAAAACCATTCGTGCTAATGAGGATAGGGCAATGGTCAGAGCATGCCTTAGGGAGGTTTCTTAGGGCTGCAGTAGAAAACCTCGTTACCCAATCTTCATTAGCCAAGCCTCGATCCAATCTTGCTGATTTATAGGTCTCCGGACTCAGACCCCTAGCCCAAGTATGTGATGGGCCTGAATAACCCAAATCCACAAGACCCATATTCCCATATTAGCTATCCAATTAGAAAAATCTCTGCATCTTCTTTGCATATCTGAGGAATCAGAACCAATTCTCTCATTCATGGAAGTTGTGTCATTAAAGTCTCCTGCCACTAACCATGGACCATCATAAGAATTTTTTAACTGATCAAGTTCTTCCCATAATTTCTTCCTCAATGAGTTGTCAAGGCTGGCATAAACAGCTGAGAGCATCCAAGGGGTGTCTCCCCATTTGCTAACTTGTACTGTCAAATGTTGAGAATGGCTCCCAACATAGGTAACACTAACTTCATTCTTATTCCGGAACATCCAAATCCCACCACTAAAACCTTGAGCTTCTACTCTAACATTGTCTGAGAAACCAATGGCATGGCCAACCTTATTGGCTTGCGTACCATTCATATGAGTTTCAACTAGGACAACCACCGAAGGTCCATTGACACGAACCACTTCCTTAATACCAGGAATTTTGTTCCCCACTCCCTGAACATTCCATACTAAGATTTTGATTGACATATTAAAATTATTAAAGATGGGGTACCTATCATATATGCTCAAAGGCATTTCAGGGAGAAGAGCCACATAGGCCCTCTTTAGCGCCTCCAACGGACCTCGAACTTCCATTGGAAGGTGGAATCTTTCCATCATATCTGGACTCACACTGTTTTGGGTCAAAATTGACTCTATTTCTAAAGTCACCTTTTGGGCTAGTGGGTGGGCCACCACCATCGACGGTCCCTCCGTAGGATAGTCGATGAACATTTCGTATTCTGGAGGAATCTTGACTTTTAGAGTGATTGGAATCATTGCTCTCGATAAAATGATCTTTTTTGTTCTTCACAAGAGAGTTTTTAAGAACCAATCCTAAAGTAGAATTGACCTCTAAGTGGGGGATCAAATTCTCTTTTCCAGGTCTGTGAGATGAAAATTTTGTGTGGGATGGTTTACGAACTTGGGCTCCAGCTACTTTCAAAGCAGATTTACGTTTAGGGTTTTTTGGAGTCGTCTTATGATCTGTTCCAGGATGTACTTGGACATCTTTTCTGCTAGGCTTAATTGTAGAATTATCAAATTCCTTAATCCTAGGAGCACATTTACCATTATTATCAAAACCTTCTAAAATATTTGTCTCCAAATCCTCCCCAGTTTCCGTACTTTCCTTACTCATAAGAATATTTCCTATATTATTGGCCCCTACAACTCCTTCCTTAACATTTCCATTATTTTGAATTTTCACGTTGACTTGACTACCATCTATTCCTTGAATAGGAACTTCATCCAATGCTTGAAATCCGCCACCATCCAAATTGGGAACTACACTTTCCGGTCCCAACATTTGCCCATCCTGTCCTCCACTTTGACCATCGTCTTCCTCTGCTAACGCTGCAAAACGAGAGCCTCCAGTCTTCTCAATCTATTTTTGCTCGATCAAACTACCAGTTTTCGGATCTTTCCTTTGGACTTTTCCTAGATTCTCATTATTTTGAACCTTATGATTAGGATGCCTTGAAGCTGTGGGTTTTTCGAGCTGCTTCGTGTTTGATCTTCTAGAATTCTTTTTGACTATCATCCATTCTCCATAGGAGTTTCCTTCAACTGTACGTAACTCTTTGGCACTTGGACCTACACCTTCTGACTGGTCTTTAATATTACTATTAATATCACAGACTAGGCAGTCTTCATCTTTATGCCCGAGTTTGCCACAATTGAAACAAATCATCTTCAGACCTTCATACTGTATCCCCCAAATGCGCCCATTCAAACGGAATTTTGACAATAAAGGTTTTGTGATATCCACTTCCACACATAATCTAACATATTGTCCTCTATCTTTAGATTTTGTATTTCTATCTATTTTGATTACTTTGTCAATCTTCGATCCTATACGCATTAGGAACTCTTTGTCGAAGTATTCATCCGACAAGTGGGGGATACGAACCCATGCTGCTAACTTTTTTATGGGAGCTTCATCAGCAACAAAATTTGGTTCCCATTTTCTGATAGTAAGGTAACTATCACCAATCATCCATGACCCCTGGGTTAAGACAAATTCATAGTCTTCCTGGTTATTGAAGCGCACTACATAATAGTGATGTCCCAAGTCTGTGAGTGCAATGTCGCCTTTCAGTTGCCACTTAACTTTAAGGCTACGCATTAAAATTGCATAGCTCAATTTCTTATCAAATAATTTTATTATCAGGGATTTTCTCCAGGGGGCACGCAGTCTCCTCTTCTCATCCTTGGATAAGACAATAAGAGGACAATCTTCCCTCTCTTCTCCACCTTCAATTTGGTCTTCCTCATCATCCGAAATTTCCTCATCAGACGACAGACCTTCCTCGAACAAAGGGTTAGAATCCACCCTATTTCCCTGCATAGCCCTCATATATGACCAAGCTTGAGGGGAGTTAGAGTTTTTACCTTGACTATCTCTTACAAAGGAAACTACCACCATATCATCTTGATTAATGCGTAGATCACGAAAATCCTTTTCTTGAGAATTGAGGGCTTCTCCAAATTTAACTTTCTTTATAGATCTTTGTAAATTATCATTTTCCTCCAAGGAGATCTTTCTCTCTCTAGACTCACTCATCTTTTGTTACTTGAGATGAGGCCTTATTAACAAATCGTTCCAATAGTTATGGGGGCCTGTGCATTATTGATAAATGAGCCCTAAAACGTTATTGTAGAAAAAAATATTCAAAACAAATAATACAAAAAATGTTAATTTTAGTAACCTTAGTTATATTCATGAATTATCGATTCTCTAACTTTGTCAGACTATTAAGTACATTTGGAAAAGAGGATAATATTTGTCTATGTAATATTTGTTAAAATCAAAAGGCAAAAACTAACAAACACTCACACGATGCATGCTAGATAAGATGATAAAAAATAATTAATTAAGCATTACTTATTCTAATTGATGCTTGATTTTAACATGTATCCCAATGTTAATATTATTTTTCAGAATTACATTTAATTCCTATGCATGAAAATATATAAATAAAAAGTATGTTGGGTTTGGGTGGGTTGCTATGTGTGGTTGTAGTGTACTCAATACCATACATATTGTTTTGCATATTACTGTATCACTCTTGCATTTGGGCTTTAAAAAAATGAGAATATTGTTGGATAAAGAATTGAACCCATGACTCTTGTAACTTTAAGAAAAACATTATGTATGTACTACCACTACTCCATCCTCTCTTTTCTATTAATGAAATACATGTAGAAATATACGAGTATATAGTAATTTTCAACAGGAGGCACCATTTAAATTGGAGCCCTGTGCAATGTGGCTGCTTGCACAGCCCCAAAAATGGGCCTGCTTATTAAGGGTCCGTTTATTTTGGTATAAAACATTTTCGATGTAGATACAAATAATGCAATACTTTAAGGTTATAATTATAAATTTTCAATACATATTACCCATGTAGAGCCTAAAAATAGAATTAGTGTCTGTTCAAAACTTGTTGAAAATCATAATTACTACTCATATTTGAGCCTATAGTAAAATTCTAGAGTAATTATTACTCCCTCCATCCCCTTATGTTCCCAATAATGTGACTTTTATCACTATTTACTGGGCAACTTTGACTCTTTTTAATTTTATACACATAAAAAAAATAGTCAAATGTGATCTTGTTTGATTCGGCTCAATGTGTACCTTTTTAATATATAATTTTTATAATTTTTTATTATATGTATTTAAAGATATTTTTATTTAAAGTTGTGTGTTAGAAGATGTGAAAAAATAAATGTTGCAAACAAAATGGGAAAGATAGACTATTTACTATACAGTCAATCATTTGAATAACGCAAAAGATCTGGGCTAAGATATTGATTGCGTATGGTATTTCTGAGTTAGAATAATGCTATTTTTGTGAAATTCGTGCTGATTTTTTAAGTTTGAAATTTTTACAGCATCTCAGCCTCAGCGATTTCTTTCCCTCGCAGTATTATTTAATTTTAGGTAACAAACTTTTACACACTATGGAGCATCTTCTTATCTTTGGCTATAAAGGTTTTGTTCATAACCAACTAACCAAAGTATGTGGAAAATAGCCACAGCCCCATAGTTTTGTCACTATTTTAACTTTAACTCTTTCAAATTATATATATATATATATATATTTCCTCCGCGACGTATTACTAACTACATTTTTTAATTTTGGTTTTAACATAATAATAGCAATATTTTTTCCTAATTTTATTTTATTCTGTTTTTTGCAAAAAAAAAAAAAAAAAAAAAACAAAACAAAACAAAACAAAACAAAGTTACATGCAATGCCTCATATTAATTAACACAATACTAACACAAATAGACCCACGTTTTTTTTTCACTTTTTTTTAATCTGTTTTTTTCTTTCTTATTTTATCATAATGCCTCATTACCTTATTTTGTAATGGAGAGCGTGCCAACGCAATTGTTGTTACTATTGAGTTACGGAGGGAGTAGGAGTAGTTAAATTAGGTTTTGTTTGATTCGGTTCAATGTGTACTTTTTAATACATCATTTTTATAATTTTTTATTTCACATGTTTTGACAAAATCAATTGAACGGTTTGGGGCTTCTCATTCATTCATTCACTATATATATACTAGATTTCTATGCACGTTTTGCGTGCAATGATATTTTAAATACATATATTAATCTGTCTAAACAAAATAAAATATAATAAAGTTTATTTGTTTGAAAAATTGAAAAATCTATCAAATTCACACCCATTCATATAATCATAAACAAACGTTTTTCCTATCATTTGGTCATCCCACGACAATGAACATAAGAAAATGCTTAGTTTATTTTGTCATATTCTATTAGCTATCAAATTTTTATGATAATCAAAATGTAAAATTTTTATTTGATGAAATATATCAATATGGATGCCTATTTATAGAGAATTTTAAAATATAAATTTTGGTATTTTTGTTTTATTTTTTTAATTTTATATTTTGTACTATTTTTATTTAGAAAAATACAAAAAATATAATATATTTCCTTAATAATTATGAGTAATAGAAATTGAGATTTTGGAAAGTTTTGAGGGTAATATGGACTTTTCGAGGGGGACACCATGGCTCCCCCCTTGGCTTATATAATAGAGATATTGCAATATTTCCTAAACACCAACACAATAGTTTAGGAAGAAATAATTACTAACCATATTTAGGATAGTCAAGAACATACACAATAATATCCTAAATATATCTTAACATGTTGGAATATATTTTAATTTAAAGTTGGACTTTGAAAGATGTGAAAATGTAAATGTAATAATCTTAAAGATGGATGGAGTCCCCCATATTAGGCCCTGTTCTTTTGAACTTAAAAGCTATAGTAATCAGATCAGACTTAGTCAGATTAGATCAGACATTATTACTCTTTATTATTATTATTATTGTAACGACCCGAATCGACAAATGGATCATTACCAACATAAAACTTAACAATATTACTATATTTAAAGTCTAAAATCCTTTTATTACTCAAATACTGAAATAATAATCCCAAAAGTAAATGAATAAATCCTTAAAGTACATAATAATAAAGTACCATCCCAACAGGCTGGGAACAACTAACTAATAAATCGAAGAAAATATTCAAAACAGACTACGGTTGCACTAATTAACTCTAAAACACACAACCCGAGCCGACGCCATCCCATTCTATACCTCAGCATCTTCACATGAAATGGGGGGGGTCCACCGTCAGTGGCGAGTAACTAGGCTGTCCCGCTTAAATGAGGGACCGCTAACCACATAATAGCATAGAATCAACCATAAAAACCATACAAAATACAAGGAAATATGTACAAGACTATAAACGGAATGCGTATAAAAATGCGTACAAAATACGTATAAAAAGGCGTACAAAAATACGTATAAAAATACGTAGAAAAATACATATAAAAATACGTAGAAAGATACGTATACAAATACGTATACAATACCTGTAGAATACGGTTAGAATACATACAATATACGTATACAATACAAATACAAATACGTTCAACATACGAATACAAATACGTACAACATACATATACAAATACATTCAACATACATATACGAATACGTATAACCTACAATCACTCAGAAATACACATATATAATACAGACTTACCAGACGTATGCAGCGGAAGACTTAATATTACAACATAATACTTATATATATTCGAAATTCACATAAATACATACATACAATCAACCTTCCATTAAATACATATCATATCATTTCGTTTCATGTCATAAATATTTTATCTTATCATATTCAAATCATAATATTGGACCGGTCTTTATAGCTCGTTGTGGCTCCCGTGTGCACCACAACTTTCCTAAAACATGCCGGGGTGAACTCGTGTATTCAACCCGTAGCCCTCCTTTGCAAGAACTAAGCCTAAGCTATGGCCATAACCCCTAAATAGCAGCTCGTGTACTACTACTTAGACGACTACATATTCTAGAATCAAGAACTGCGCAGATACCGCAGTCTGGCAGTGGCAACGACTTAACCCGATTGATGACTCGTGTATCACCAAAGGGGCGTCCGTAATATATATTATCTTTTCTAAAGGCCATCGTGAGACCCCTATTTCTTTTAAAGTCTTTTCTAAAGGTCATCTTAAGACCACTAATTATTATCATATTATATCCTTCCCTTCATATTGCTACTTCCCTTCATATTGCAACTTATCCCTACTGTCCCTTTTAATTATAATAATTATAATAATAATAATAATAATAATAATAATAATAATAACAATAATTCCTAAAATTATTCTAATATTATTATAAGTAAAAAATTAAATTAAAATTGATCAAAATCAAAGAGGGTCCATTTGACATTTTTAAATAATAAACATTAATTAAATGAATTCATATAAAAATCATGTAACATTTAAATAAAATCATTTAAATTACAACAAATCATATAAATCAACAATTATCATAAAAATTAGATAAAACATGATAAAAATTTTATTTTCATAACTTGAACCACTCGAAATTTTTGAGAGAAAAATACCGAAAATTATACTATTAATTCAATAAATATAATTAACAACAATTAATCATATAAACTTAACAATAACAAATAATTCATGCTTAAACCTTAAATTACCAAGATTAATAAAAACAAAGTTAAAATCAATTCTTTTAATTTATAGATCCACACGGCATTCTTGGCATAATAACACTATCAAGATTAAATTCAAGATTCAATAATAACATGTTTTAATTAAAGAATAAATCATATTAATCCAATATTTATCAAGATTAACCATAAAAATTAGATTTTTAATCCCCTAAATAACTCTATACCACTCGACAATCATGAGCATGAACAAGAAAACATTTCTTTTTAATTCAAGACTTAAATCATACATATAAATAAATAAATAAATCATGTATATGCCTTTAATTCAAGAAAAATATGCATAAAAATCATCATTCAATCTATCATGCTACTCGACATTTACATAAAAATTCAAGAACAAGAATTTAAAATTATCATACAATTATTCATTGAAAGTACATGATTAAATAAATAATACATGCATAAAAATCCATAAAACAATTAAAGATTTATGAAACATCAAGAAAGTAACACATTAAATTATACTATATGGTTCGAAAAATACTAGGTGAACATGATTCTATTCCTATTAATTTTCATGATTTAACCCTAATTAATTATATGGAAAACTTGTTCCAGATTTAAGAAGGTAAGTCTAGTTACCTGGATTAGGATAGAAATCAGAAGAATCACCCTTTGGAATTCGAAAATACGCGGCCAAGCAAGGAAGAAAAATTTAGGGTTTTTCTTTGAGTTTTGTAGTATGAAAAATTATGTAAAAGAAAATAGGTTAAAAAGCTTGTTCCCTATTTATAATATAAGGAACCAAAGAAAAGTAAAATAAAAAGAAAAGGGGAGGGGGCCGTGGGTTTGGAGGAGAAATAGGGTGTTTGGGCTCCTTTGATAGACTTAGTACAAATTAGGTACCATTAGGGTTTTTAATTAGGCAATTAAGATATGGGCTTACCTAATTAGCAAGACCCAAAATGAAGCAAAAGCAAAATAACCTTTGGCCATGAACACAAGGGGCCGGCCAAATGGAGGGACAAATTGGGTCATAGGCCCAATTTCAGAATAAGGTAGAGAGATAAGGATTAAACAGTCCAATTAAATGGGCCTTTGGACTTAGGATAATTAAAATAACATTAATAACCGCGAAATTTTCTGGCCCTAAATTTCGGGTTATTACAATTATTATTATTATTATTATTATTATTATTATTATTATTATTATTATTATTATTATTATTATTATTATTATTATTATTATAAAAAAAAATTAAATTTGTCATACACGAAAACACAAAATGTCTACAAGAAGTTAGTGAGAACCCTAGATACAATCTGGGCCCCCAACCCCCTAGCTATAGCAAAGCCAACCCGAGAGAAGATGTGAGCAGCAGCCCGCGCGCCAATATCATGCGATTTAGAAAACCTCTGGATCCGCTTCAGTAGCGCAACTGCATCCTCCTCAAATTCGCCAAAAGTAGAAAAGGAGAAAGGAAGGAAACCATACCCCAAAGCAGCACACTGATCTGCATACTTACCCCGCTTCCAAGAAGCCGCATCCATCACAGCACGACCAGGAACAAATTTAGTCATACCAGATTGAGTCAAAGGCGAAGACCCCGTCAAATCCAAACAAACATCTCGACCGCGATCCCAAGAATAAAGCAACAAATCAGCAGTACGAAGAGCCCTAGTCTCCGAGCCTAACCCAATGTCAACCTCCTTACCAGCAGAAATCCCAGAATGAATGCAGACATCATAAAGAGTGTCCCGGACAAGATTATGCCGGTGCTTGACGCCCACAATCCCAGCACAGGACACAGCATGATCCCCGTAGATGTCACCCTCAAAAACCCTCGAACAAGCAGAACAAGGCCCTGAAGCAGAAAATAAAGGTACACCCAGCCTGTAGCAGAGCACACAATGGTACGTTTTACCGTTTAGTGTCTGACCTAACCCTGAGATCGGAACCACCCGAAGCCAATCAGAAGCATGATCCCGTTGTTGCTATTTCCAAAGAGCAACCTGTCGTGGAGATAAGTAATAAGAGGTTTCAACAGTCTGAGTAACCTTTGTGAAATATTTATCTGCCAATTTCTTCATGAGTTTGGGGGCAGCGATCTCACTAGGATTACCAAGAATGTCATCACCCACAAAACCAGTAAATGTACGTAATGCATCATCAAAGGCAGGTCCAGGATCCATAACGCCAGCACGACGGAGAAGCTTAAGCTGCAACCTAGCAAACTGCAGTCGCGACGCAACGAAAGCATAATGCAAAACATCCGCAGCTGAATAGATCCCTAAGCCACCAAAAGTAAAGGGTAAGGTGGCCAGCCTCCATTGCCAATCACCAAAACCTGGCCCAGACGCAGTGACAATACGCTCTAAAGAAGAGCGGAGTACACCATCGAACTTCTGTTGAGCCGCCGCAAAGATGCGAGGAGGACAAGTACGCATCATAAAGTAAAGTTTTGAAACCCCAGTGCACGCACTAAGAAGCAACAACTCACACTGCGGATCTTCAAGCCCAGCTACCGCATCCATAAGCTCAATAGTCTTATCCACACGCTTCACCACCAGCTCACTACTGAAATCAGATTCTGCACTAACCGGCCCACTAAGCAGCTTAGCACCACGTAAAGGCCGAGCAATGTTGGGTGGGAAAACCCCAGCTAACCTACTCCGAGGATCCTCTGTCGACCAAAACACTTCAGTCTTATCAACATTGAGATGGAGGCCGTAAGAGGGCCCGTCCTCCATAATCAGGTCCAAAACCTCACCTACCACCAAGGTGTCACCAACAATAGTCCCGTCATCCAAATACCATGCATGGAGACATAAATCAAAAGAGGCCCTAATCTTACACACCAAGGGATGCAAAACCAAAGCAAAGAGCAAAGGACCAAGTGGATCGCCCTGCTGCACTCCCTGTGAAGACCATAAGATGTGCTCACCATAATACAACCTAGCCGGGCTAGAGTAACAGAACTCAACCCATCTCGAAATAGCTGGACATCGGAGTCACACCTCACGTAACATCACTTCTCGATCCACCAAGTTGAAAGCGTTCTTAAAATCAACCAATAGCATAGACAAACCAACAGTGTCCCCTCGATCCTCAACCAACCGGTTAACAGCATGGAGAATAGCCTCACTACCCCCTGGGATACCAACACCGAATTGTAGATCATCAAAATAACCACTCAATAACGGGCCAGCTGAAGCAGCACAAACCTTAGAAACCAGTCGCCTCCATACAGTACCCACAACTATAGGACGAACACCACCTCCAGGCTTCACAATAGGTGTAAGAGGAGCACTAGCAATGTACCCACCCAATTCCTCAGGACATTTCCCACATAGAAAAAGATTGACCACATGAGAAATAGAGTCAACAAATTCATCAGAAATGGCCATAGCAGCACCACCCAAACAGTCCATGAGGTGCTGCGCACGCAAACCATCCCTTCCACATGAAGTGCCACGTGGAAAACTCTTAATTTGATCCAAAACAACAGCAGGGGTAGCATGTAGTGGATGGTGATCAGTAGAGATATCAGGTAAGGAGGGTGGTGAAGAGTATGGATGCTTAGCCTGTAAATCTGCAAGAGTAGCCTCGTTATAAGGAGCAACACTGGAAGAGGAAAGAACACGGACTGCCACAGTATAATGGCCATCATGAATCTTCCTCTTGCACTGCTTAATGTTACGATCACCGGACCCTAAGTCCTCGTCAACATCCACCCAAGAAGGTGAATCCACAGCCAAAGTCTCCTTAAAAAGCTGTAAGCTTCCCCTAGGCTCACCCCAAGAACGAATCGCAGTAGTAATACACTCCTCCTGTCGCTGACGCCTGGTAACAGAACGACGCTCCACATTGCTTCTCGGACTGAATGTCTTAAGAATACAAAGTGGTAACACAAGCAGAGCAACCCAAGCAGAGACGTCCGAAGGCCTACTAGAAACCTTATCAAGTGCCCCTTTCAAAACCCGAGAAAAACCCAACCTACATTTGGGCGGAATAGATTTAACTGTACGTAAACGCTTAGAGAGTAAACGGTCTAAAAGCGCAACAGTAAATCCTTGATCTTGCTCCACACTTATAGCATGTTCAGACGGTCCAGAAGAAGGTGCTTGTGGTTTAGGTAAACCGTATAGCACATACCAAACAACCCCATCTCCAACATCAGGAGGCTCCACAAACGCTGAACCCGGGCCATGTCTACATTTTGAACGATGAGCGTGAGTCTTAAAACACACCCCACAAAGCCAAATCCCCATAAGCCGAAAGGTCACCTCAGCCTCCGAAAAAACATCCAAGTTAGTAGATAGAGCTTGTTTAGTAATTTCTCGGGCATCGCCATTACAATGTCGATCACGTAGATGAGTGATCAATGAATTTTGCGTAAGGCCATTCCCACCACCATCGCGACACCCACAAAGCCCCACAAAAGGACAATGAAACCGCACAAGAGGAGTGGACATAGGATGCACCAAGTCGAACCTGTTGAAAACCCCAAAACTGTACCCACGAACCTGCTGAAAACCCACCCGAAAACACGGCTAGCTGTGACAATGGAGGGAGGCCTGATGCGTGGAGGCACCGGCAGCAGCGGCCGCGAACAGAGTCGCCCCCCTCGAACCAGTAGAAACAATTCGAACACCACAAAATCGCCACTAAAAAACGAAGTTGGAACCACCACCTACACCACCTGCACCACCTGCACTGCCCAGAAACCACCTGCAGAAAACCACGAAAATACCCACCTGCAGTGCCCAATTCCAGTTGAACCGAAAATGCCCAATTTCAAACCCTAAAATTGCTGATTCGAACCCTAAATGCCCAATTGCAGTCCCCACTTGCTTGAAGTCCAATTCGCGTGAAGTCCCGACGACGACAGCCTGAGCAAAGTCCGACGAAGCAGAGCAGACGCGACTGCGACGGCGTGGGGGGTGGTCGCGTCCTGATTCGCCTGAGACTTTCCCTCTTCGTATTATTATTATTATTATTATTATTATTAATAATAATTTCGAGCATCGTTTTTTTGCTCGACATTTTCCGACGACAGTTTTCGGACTGACTTTTTCAGCGTTGATTATTCAGCCGACTTATCCGGCGACAATTTTCGGGACGACTTTTCCGACGACGGTTTTCGGAATGACTTTTCCGGCGATGATTATCCGGTCGACTTTTCCGGCGGTGATTATTCGACCGACTTTTCCAGAGACGATTTTCAATTCGAGTTTTTCGACGACGATTTTCGGGACGACTTTTCCGACGACGATTTTCGGAATGACTTTTCCGGCGATGATTATTCGGTCGACTTTTCCGGCGGTGATTATTCGACCGACTTTTCCTGCTACGATTTTCAAGCCAAGTTTATCGGCAACGATTTTCAGGACGACTTTTCCGACGAAGGTTTTCGGACTAACTTTTTTCGGCGGTGATTATTTGGCCGATTTTTCCGGCGACGATTTGCAGGCCGCGTTTTTCGGCGACAGTTTTCGGGATGACTTGTCCGACGACGATTTTCGGAATGATTTTTCCGACGGTGATTATTCGGTCGACTTTTTCGGTGACGGTTTTAGAGTCAGATTGAATGAAGGGTTTGAAAATAATGAAAATTAAAATACTGAAGAGGTGAAATGAAATGAGCTTGAGGCTTTGGGCTCATTAAATTTTTGTCCCTAATAAAAAAAATAAACATAAAAATAAAAATAAATAAAAATACAAAAAAATATATATATATATAAATATAAATATAAATATAATCAAATCAGAAAACTCAGATCAGATCAGACAAACTCAAAACAAATCAGATCAGATCGGTCCTAAAGAACATAGCCTTACTTCATTTTTTACTCTTTTGTTTTTTTTTGTCATTTTCACTTGCCTTATTCTCGATTTTAGGAATTGTGAATTATTTGCATAAATTGTTTTGGCACATTTTCTGTTTATATTATATTCCTCATATCACATGGGCCGACCCACTTTTTTCTTTTCTTTTTGTTGAATTTTTGTGCAAAAGTTTTATGTACCTATAGTATAATTCTTTGACACACATTTTGATTGAGGAAGTATTTTAAAGGTGTAATGGGAGTAGATAAGTTTAACATAAGCTAAAGGGCAGTAAAAGTTATTGGTGTTAAAAAAAATTAATCAATTTTCTTATTTACACCTTCAAATCTCTTTCCTAAACTAGGTGCTAATAAACGGGTATGTTGCAACAAATGTTAATGGGAATGATATAACAATAAATGTAAAAGAAGTACTCCTTACTACGTATCTTAATAAGACTGTAATATAATAAATGCAACAATTCATATCTTTCGAAATTTGGTAAAATTTTACACCTAAAATGACAAAAATAACCAATACTTCTAAATTTTACACATTCTTCAAAAGTATTTTGCACATTATTTTTTCTCTCTTTCAATTTACCATTTAATATTATTCTAACCTTATTTCAAAAAACAAAGCTATAGGGAGTCGTGTTATTGTTACAATTAAACCGATACGGATAGAATATTGTATAATACAAGTACCACTATGGGCCTACAGCACTGCCGGTAATTATAAAAAAAATGGAGAAATTATACTCCCTCCGTCCCAAAATAATTGTTCCACTTTTTTTTTATCCGTCCCAAAAAAAATGCTCCATTTCTTTTTTTGGCAAATGGCCCACATTCAATTTTACATTTATACTCTTTACTTACCACTTAATACCACTACTTTTTATCTACTCTTACTTACAACTTTACACTTTTACCCTTACTTTTTTTACAAAAAATAGATCCAATAAAAATATCACCCCAAATCTTTATGGAGCAGTCTTTTTGGGATGGAGGGTACTCCGTATACAACTATACATTATTGCCATTTCCATGGACAATCTATATTGTTGGTAATCTTGGCATCATTATAGCTTTAAGTTAAGGACCCAAACAGCAGTGGTCCAAGCACTCCCACAATCCAATAATGTATACCTAACCAAAAAAAAAAAAAAAGATGAAAAGGAAAGCACTTTACACGATTGGTAACAATAAACTAAAAATAAGAGATTTGTTCTTTTGGTTTGCTTCCAAGAAAAAAAAAAGATTGTTCTTAAGTTTGTATTAACTTTTTGAGGTTTGTGTGCAATTTTTTTTATTGTTTGCAAAAGTTATTGAGGGTGTTTGGAAAAGAGAGTTATTGAGGGAAAAAAGAACTTTGAATAGAGTTTTGAGTTTTGGCCTTTTGGGTGTGATAAGATTAGTTTAAAAGAGAGAAAACTTATTGATTCTCTTTGGAAAAAGTTGGGTTAAGCAGCTCTTTCTTTAGAGTTTTGGAGAGAGAAAACTTATTGGCTTAATTTGTCCACCTATTTAAAAACCTAATAAGTTATTTTTAAATGTTCATAAACGTCATTTTACACAAAAAAAATGCTAAGAAATTAGCTATGTGTTACCATACACTTTTACACAATTAATTATTTAAATCAGTAGTCAAATCCTCTAAACAAAAAGTAATCCTCTAAGCACAAACATTAAACTCTAAACCATAATCACTAAACAGGGTCACTATGAACCAGGTTACAATTTAAAACAAATCACATGACTAACCCGAACACCCTTAGTAACATGTTTGTTTCAATGCATTGTATGATAACTAATAAATATTGATTGAACCCGTATCGAGTGGAGTGTTAGAGCTCGTATTGCCAAACACCGCATTGTTTCGCCATCTACAAATCCACCAAATTGTCGTACCAAACAGTGCATACCATTTTTCAGCATAATTGAGTCCTTTTGCTTTCAGATTAGTACTTAGCCACTGAGTTAGATTTCCATTATAGAAAGCATTATAAAGAGTTGAGCCACCCACACTCATCCATATGAGTTTGGACATAGGGCAGTCCCGTAGCAAATGGAGAAGATCCTCTTCATGATGGCCACATCTTTCGCAGTTGGGGTCTGAGGTAAGGTTTCTCTTTAGCCTGTTAGCATTACACGGAAAACGATCATGGTACACGAGCCAGAGGAATGCTCGTCTACGCTGCTGAACAGGGGCTTTCCAAGCTAGATTCCATTGGTTATTTGTTAGAGAATCATCATCTTCCCTGATACGTTTTAGAGCATGCTTGATAGAGAATTTGTCATTTGGAGTGCGTTTCCAATATAATAAATCACCCACCGTATTGTCTTCAACCAAGGAATGTGCAACAATCTGTTTTAGAATTTCAGTAGGGAGTATATGTGCAAATCGATCCCAACACCACTCACCATTAGCCCATAATTCCTCCACCGTAGCCCTTTATCTTTGTTCGTTGGCAGGCCCCACAGTCTAATTGGTTGGTGCTGAATACAGATGGGGTTTCTAAAGGATCAGCCGGCCTGGCTGGTGGGGGTGGAATTCTTCGCGATAGTATGGGGGGCTTTAAATGTACTTTCTCAGCTCAATTCGGGATATGCACGGCCTTCCGGGCCGAACTAAAGGCGGTGGCAAAAGGACTCGACATGGCTATGGAGTTTGGTTGTGAAAAAATTTAGATCCAAATGGATAATGAAGCGTGTATACACATTCTCTGAAACCAGGACTTCCAAGGAGGGGAATGCCACCACATAATCAACCATTGCAGGCTACTACTGAACTCAAGCAACTAGTAAACCAAGCTGGTACACTGTTATAGAGAAGCAAATACAATAGCAGATAAGCTCGCTAGGCGTGTTTAATGGGGCGGGGGCCCATTTAAAACCCTGACCCGAACCATTAAAAATTTGTGTGGCCCAACCCTTTTTAGAAATGGGGCGGGTCTTAATAGGGTCAACAATTTAATGGGCCTAAACGGGCCGGGTCGGGCTTTTAAAGGGCCACTTAAATTTCTTCCCACATTTCCCAAAAACTTCCTTAATTTCCTCTTAGATAGGGTGGGCCGGGCCGGATCAAATAGGTCTTAACCCGGCCCGGCCCGTTAAAGAATGTGTGAAGCCCGGCCCGTCCCGACCCACCAAATAATTGACCAGCCCCGGCCCTGAGCCGGCCAGTTGAACAGGACTAAAGCTCGCCAACATAGGAATCCACCAAGCTGACCAATGTTCATACTATGATGCTCCTACTGATGAGATACAACCTTTGTTAAGGAACGATATAATGGGTGTTGCAACACCTCGTTTGATTTAATTTGTATTTTTTCTCTTCTCTTGGGTCTTTCCTTCATTTGCACCAAAAAAAGAAAATAAAAATAAAAAATATCGATTGAGAATTCTATTAATTAATAAAAGGAAAATTTGTAAAAATATAAGTCAACCTTCTCACATTAAGTAAACTTAATATTCGTGTATTCTCAAGCTAAAAATTTTAATTATTTTTTACTTCTTGATTAAATTAACATTATCAATGAAAAATCATATGAACAATAACATATTAATACACCGTTTTGATTTTTCATTATTGAAATCGTTAACTTTATCCATTAGTAAATCGTAAAAAAAAAAAACTGAATTTGAGCGGATATCTGTAATAGTTTGACTCGTTTTGAGTTAATGAAAATTGAAAAGGTTAACTTATTTTAAGAAAATTAGCTAAAGGTTGTTTTATCCTTTACCGTCCATTTTTGTTTGTCTCATTCACTTTTTTTAATCTGTCGAGACACATCTTTAAATGAAAATATCTTTAGATACGTGTAGTTAAAATTACATACTTCATCCGCTCCATAATAGTTGCAACACTTTAACCAAATATGTGAGAGCTTTTTGGTCAAAGTGTTGCAATTAATATAGAGCGGAGGAAGTATTAAAAAAGTACGCATTTAGCTGTTTTTTTTTTATTCTATGTGAAACACTAGAGAGAATCAAAGTAGTCAAATGAATAGTTATAATATTCTTTATAGGACAAACGATAAGACCATAAGGGACGGGAGTAGGGATGCTAGTGGGGTGGGGCGGGGCAGATATTGCAATTCATATCCCCATTCCCACCTACTTATAAAATCCTCATCCCCACCCCCATCCTCGCGGTGGGTATAATTTTTATCCTCATCCTTGCCCCGATGAGGATATATAGGGAACCATCCCCGTCCCATCACCCAGGTGGGTATCCATACCCGCTTGATACTCATGTTTCCTGCGCCACCACCCGTCAAATACTCGCCTCAAACCCATGTAATCCTCACTACAAACCTGCTTAATCCTCACAAAACATCTAACTTATACGGATGAAAACATGTCCATAAGGCCAAAATACATAAATAATAAAATGAGCACAAAATATGTTATTTATTTATTTTACAATGTGTTTAAGTAGTCCATTAAAAAAGTAAAAAATAAATTCATACAAAAGGCAATGCGGGGTGAGGCGAGGTGAGTAGAGCTGGCAAAACGGGTTAACGGGTCGTGTTCGTGTCAATTTTCATGTCAGTTTCGGGTCGTCCATTAATTATGTTAAAAGTTACACAAATGTAAAATACATACTTTATAAGACAATCGTGTCAAAACGGATCAGTTTCGTGTCATTTCGTGCCGTGTCGTGTCGGTTTCGGATTTCTCTCAGTAAATTCGTGTCGGGCTCTAGAGGTGAGGCGGGGAAGGGATGGGATAAGGTGGAGGTAGCCTAAAAACCATCTCCATCCTCATCCCCACGATGGGTACAATTTTCATCCCATCCCCGCTCCATCCCTGCCTCATTGAGATGGGAATGGGGCATATCTCCTACTTGATCCGCCCCACTTGCATCCTACACTAGAAGAAGTACAAATTTTGGTTAATAAAATGATGATGTGCATAAAAATTTGGGTGTACAAATTTTAAAAATAATTAGTGCTGAAATTTGACAATAGTAGTGAGACAATTATATAACAAGAGAAACAAATTAAAGCCTATCTCAATCATAACAGTGCACTTTTGTCCTTTAACACTCTTTTGAAGAAACTCTGCAACAGCCAACAGGGCAACAGGCTATGCTAGCAACAACAGCAACGAACGCACATGGGATTCCCGGCCGATTCCTTTTCGGATATCTAATCAACAAGTACGGAGTAGTTGTAGTGAGTCTATACCTTAATAGCTAGGCTACTCCTACAGTCTTACGTCGGAACTCGGAACCCTACCGGCCGGTTCACTCTGTTCTTGTTCTGGAACTTCTCTTGTAAAGTCAACGATCTTCTGGTGTGATGATGTGGACTCTGGATGCTCCCTGATGAGGCTGTGATCTACAAAATAATCAGAGGTTGCTAATCCGGGATGGTACCCGAGAACGCCTCTCCGATGCTTGAGTCAGAATACTTTGTGAGTTTGTGAGCTATGAATGGCGTACCTGAAAAGTGATTGGACTGATCCTTATATAGGCGTAGGTTATCCGATTAGGGTTTAGGCTGAGTCAGCCGTATCAATATATGGGCCTGGCCCATGACACGTGTCGCCATGTCATTTGTGTATGTATATCTGATAATTATTCAACCCTAGTTTTATTAGGCTTAGGGCTCTTTCTATTATTTTTGGGCTAGCCACCCTGGCGGGCCGGAACACACTCCATGAATTGCTGCTGATTGTTGGCCCACACTTTCAAAAGGTTATCCTCATTGTACATAAGTCTAAAGTGATACTCCTTCTCTCCCAATTTACTTGCCCTAGTTTGACTTTGGGCACTGTTCACGTGTGAACTTTGACTTTATTTGATTTAATATACGTAAGAAAAAACATAGCCATGATGTATCTAGTTTAATTCGTCTCAACATGTACTTTTCAAATATATAATTTTTTTACTATATATAATTAAAGATAATTTTATTTGAAGTTGTGTCTCGGAGGTGTGAAAAAGAGAATGTAGCAAGTAAATTGGGACGGATGGAGTATTTCCATTATTACGTTACCCCCAAGAAGTGGCGGACTCAGGAATTTGACGGTGGGGGGACAATTTACATAATTATATTTGTTAACAAAAAAATCGGATACATAATTATAAAAAATTTGAGTATATATTCAATGGCTAAAATACCATAATAATATTACAATTTGGGTACATATTACTAAAATATCGCCGAAATTACCGATTCTTTAAAGTTAGATGATTAACAAACATCTAAAATGACAAAGTTGTAAATAAATTGAACTTGACGTATCCTATTAATTAAAAAAAAATATGAATCAATATTCAATAACCTAATTGGCTAACAATTCAAGATTCAATTCACAAACTAATTTCTAACAATTCAATTCACAAAAAAAAAAACAAAAAAAAAATATAAATCCATAATTCAGTAAATTGACTAACAAAATAACTCTCCCAAATTCACTAAGAAATAACAATTTAATATTTCAATTCACAAACCAATTCATCCTAACAATTCAACTCACAAACTAATTCAACCTAACAATTCAATTCACAAAATAATTAAACAAATCACATTTTAATTCACAAACATTAAAACATTGACAATTGATGAATTCACATATTAATGATTATCTAATTACATTTTGTAAAATAGGATATTAAAAAATAAAAAACATTCACATAAATAAAAATAAAATAAAATAACTGCTAGCTGGTGGGTTGTGGACCGGTGGTGTGGCATGTTGGACCAGTAGTGTTCGACGTTGGATGGGTGGGTGTTTGGTGTTGGATTGTTGGGTCGTGATTTGAGTTAGCCTATGGTCATGAGAAATGAAATAATGGTTGAAAGAAATAAATGCCAAGGAAAAAAAAAAACAAATTGGTTGTAAGGAGAATTGAAGCCTTAACTAGGGTTTTTTTTTATTCAATGGGCCCACATGTGCTTCCACTAACTGCTAAGCTTTATTCTTGTTTAGAGGTTACACTCTTTAATATATATTGCATTTTTTCCTGATTTTTTTTTTCCGAACATCATTTTCCTTAGTGGGTCCGCCACTGCCCCCAAGTTTTTACACATTTATCCTATTTGTTTATTTAGGAGGTAGAAATTTGAGCAAATATAGATCTATTCTAGAGAAAAAACCAAAAAAAAAACCGCTTTAGGATTTTCATAATTGTGAGCCGCTAGTAGTTGTAAGCTTGTAACGAGTAGAAATTTTAAAAATTCGGTCTAAATTGATTTATTTTATGCTACAAAAATGGCAAGAAGAAGTGAGAATTCTTAAATATTCATAGGTTGTCATGTGACCCATAATATTCCTTAATGGGGACGTCACTATATACAACATTACGACTAATAGTGAGGTGTAAACTATAGAGTAGTGACTTCACTTTCACATTAATCTTGTTGATCACATATTTAAATTCTCATCACAACTGAGTTGATGTATTGTACAAAGTGACTTTTTTAAAAAACATTTTTTTTAACAAGGAGATTATTTATTTATTAATTGAAAGTCAGACGACATATACAATAAAAATCAATAACAACCAAATACATATCATAATGGATCAAATTAAATTCAACTTTGACAAAACATATATTGTTATTCGAGATATCTTGCTAATACAATTGCTCTTTCACATAGATGTTTCTTCATATAACTTTTCGCGAGGATTCTATCGATCTGCAATAGTTTTGAAGTAGATTTTGATTTGATTCTTTAATGTAGTGGAAGTACAAAAGTCTTTTTGACTGTTGTGATCCCGCGCTAATCCCCATCAACAAATTAGGGCATATTTACTTTAGCTGAATTGAATTGAACTGAACTGAATTATGCTGAACTGAACTAACTGAATTATCCTGAACTTAATACAATTGAAAGTAATATTTTATAAGAGAAGGAAATTGAGAGCTGAACTAAATTGAACTAAATTTAAGCTGAAGTAAACAGACCGTTAATTTCCAGAGAAAAACAATCACACATGGCCGAAAGATCTCACAAAGGAGAATGATATATAAATCCGATATAACAGAATAAAAGGTCTCACGAAGAAAGTAATAGATCTCATGAAGAGAATTAAATATGACCTTTAGAAGATTGATGATAGTACCAAACCAATGAAGAGGAAGAAGGTTTTTTCTTTGGAAAGAGACTAGGTTAGCACCCGTGCGGATGCACGGTTTTAAAAAAATAATTGTTAAAATTTATTTTAATAATGATAATTTATATCGTGTAAGTAAAAGTCAAAATTAAGTAAAATGAACAACAATGCCCATATGTATAGATAAATATTATTATTGTTAGTAGTTTCTGTTTTATTCTGCATAAAGGTTACACTTGAAAATGTATAATCTTGACAAAAATAGTTTATTTTTATTGCACGTATATGATTTTAATTTAATTGTATAAGTGTAATGAAATATATATACTTGATTTAAAAAAATTAGTGCAACAACTTAAACTTATGAAAATGTTAGTAAAATTGAATATTCTAGAGGTGATCGTGGGCCGGGCCGGGTTCGGGCCAGGCCGATGCATAAAAATCAAGCCCATAAAGCGGGCTGGGTTCGGGCCCAAATTTCTTAGCCAAAGCCCGAAAATTTAGTGCGGGCTTGGCGGACTTTTCGGGCTTATTCGGGCCGGGCCTAAAAAAGTAACCAAAAATTCTAATTTTAAATGTCCAAGGCCCGCACGAAAAAATAAAAAAACGGGTCGGGCCGGGCCACTTTTGATCAGCTCTAGAAATTCTTATGACTAAGTTGAAACTAAAAACACATATTTATATTTAAGCACAATAAGAGTGTATTTGATTCAACTTATTAAGCAATATAGACATATAGTACTTATTTTAGAAAAGTTCAGATCAGATAAAAAAATTCAGACCAGATAAGATAAGATCTGGTAAAATTTAGATAAGATCATATCAGAAAAGTTAAAATAATTATAAAAAAAAAATATAATAAAAAATCACATCAGATAAGATTAGATCAAATTAGAAAAGTTCAAATCTGATCATAAGAGTTCAGATAAGATCAAATCAGAAAAGTTCAGATATAATTTTTTTTGATGAATCAAACAGACCCTAAGTATTAACTTTTCAATAATATATAGAGAAAAAACTTCAGAAAATAGAATATTGGAAAGGAAAAAAAAACCAATAAATAGAGGGTAAGTTTTTAAAAAGATAAAAAAATAAAATGAAAGTTTGGAGGGAAATTTTTTAATGAGAAAGTGACATGTGGCAAATGATGATGACATCGATTTTTTTAGTAATAGTTATAGAAGATTAGAGAAACTGCTAGGAATTTTTTTTAGGGTTTTTCAAATACTTTGTGAATTTTAGAAGTTTTTTTTTTTTTTTTTAAAAAAGCTTTTTCGTTATTAGCTACAGGCATTAACTAAATCATTAATACAATCACCTAGTAAATTCAATTAATTAATGATTAATGAAAATTGATTTTGACACTTTTCTATATAAATAAAATATTAAAAACTATATGTTCACAGTTGCACTGCCAAAATAAAATTTTAAGGTGACAATTATTTTTCACAACTAATAGTTAACCAATATTTTATCATATTGATATTTTTGGCTTGACAGCTGTCCGATTGCATGTTATTGTCTGCCATCTTCAACATGCAAGTGCAAATTTCGCAATTTTCAGTCCCTCTTTGGATTTATGGGATCCTCTAATCCTGTGTATTTATCTTAATTCTCTGGCTAATCTGGTTCACTTGAGTGTTTGCGCCCCTTTTTTGGTGAGTTTTATCTCTAATAATCTAGGCTTTTGTTTAATTAATATTTGTAAGATTTATTACTCATTTTTTTGGAGGTTGATTTGGGGTCTTTTCTGTGTTTTGTTTCCTCTTGACACATGTTTAGGGTTCTTGTCTAGATTTCATTGGTTTATTTTTCCTACAGATCTCTCTTGTTTGTTTATTTTTAATTTTTGGTTTATTTGTTCTATGCTTGTATGTAGCCTTAAATTTGTTTTTCTTTTCCCTTTTTCTTTTTGGCGGATGGGTTGTCTGACCCTGTTTAAGTTTCTTACCTACAAATATGAGTTTTTGCAAGGTCTTCATTTCATTATGCCTCTTCTGCTCTTCTTTTCGTTCTTTCCACTACTTTCCTCTTTCCCTGTCTGATATCACTTCTCCTCATCTCAATTATGCTTCTGCTCTCACGGGCCTTCCGAGTGGAACTTCCACTATGTCCACACCGCCCTCTAATTCCGATCAACTTGGTTATGGAACTTCTCCTCCAGTCCCACTCCCATACAACCCAATTGTTGGAATTACGTCCGAGAATCCTCCTACCCTCTCCTCGGGGACCGGTGATACTGACCACGCTGTGGTTCAGCCTCCCGTCCTCGGTTTAGATGCTCCCCCAATGGTGATCCCTCCAGCCCCTGATGAGTCCCTTCACTCTTCAATCTCTTTATCCTGCCTTGTGGGGAAGATTTTTGGGGAGCCGCCCCAAAAACATATTATTGAAGGCAAGTTAAAAAGATTATGGATTGGGGTTAAGGGGCCTGTTGAGTTTCTTCCTATGGGTAATGGTTGGTTGCTGGTCCAATTTGCTAATCTAGAGGATCGGGATGTAGTCTGGAATGGCCGTCCTTGGTTTGTTTAAGGCTTGAATTTCGTTCTTCTTCCTTGGTCCCAAACTTTCTGTCCCTTCTCCACTACTATCACTCACATTGATCAATGGGTAAAAATCCATCTTCTGCCAATGTGCTATTGGTTCGAATCATGCCTCTCTAAAATCCTATCTCCGATCGGTCGCTTCGTCAAAATTGATGATTTCACAAAAAATCTCAAAAAGTACGGTTTGTTAAGGTATGCGTCAATCTCCCTGTTAAGGACCCTATCCCTGGTTGTCTCTCTCTTAACCTTCATGGTACGGTCCGACGTTTGCATCTTAACTACGAGGGGATGATGGAAGTCTGCCCCATGTGTGGGACGGACGACCATTCGCTAGAGTCCTGCCCTCTTAAAGCTTAGGCGGAAATGCATCTGTTGGTCCAACGGATTCAGTCAGCAACTACCCCTCCTGCTGCCTCGGGAGGGGCTGAAGTTCAAACAGTTCCAGCCCCAACTAAGTGGGTTAAAGTGGTTCCTCGGCATCAAGCCACTACTCGTCAACCTTTGCGTCGAATGCGTCCTGGCCACTCCACTATCAAACCAAGCTCCCTTCTACACTCTCCCGGTCCTTCTGCTCATGTTATTCCCCTAGCTATGCGGTCTCCTGACCTGCACGCTGAGGAAAATCTGCCCTTGTTTGATAACCAAGAACTGGATCAAGAGGATCCCCTTGATCATGGTAATATGCAGGATAATTTGTCCCCGGAGTCTCATGTCTCGACTCCTCCCATATTTGAGTATGGTACCAATATGGACATGTCCGACGTGGAGGAAGCTCAATTTATGTTGGACATCAGTCTTGCTCCTCCTCCACTTCATGATGGGGGTAAGAAACGTCGCCTAGATGGTGGGGAGGGCGCGTCACCCTCTGCTTCTCATGAATGATGTCAAGTCTGTGTCCTTGTGTATCTCCTTTCCTAGTGTTTTCTTTTTTGTTGTATATATGGCTCCTAGGAGAGTTTGTGATACACTTTTTTTTGTACAAGGCAGTTTATAACTTGCCTTCTTCAGCAGCCTACTCTTTCATGTATATCTTTTGGTCTGTTGTTTAATAAATCTTCTCTTTTTGTGTACTTTGCTTCTTTTCTGATCCATGCTTACTTAGTTTTTATTTTGTTTGTATTACCTTTTTTATGGGACTTTTGGATCTTTTTTGCTCTCTCTTGTTTGGGATTTTTTCTTGATTTTCTTTTGTTCCTATTCCTTCTCATTTGGTCCTTTTTCTACTGTTTGGTCTTGATTATTTTTCTCTTTCCTATGGTCGTTATTTTGGCTTCTTTATATTCTGCCTGTGTTATTATCTCCTTGGCAGTTTGTTTTCTTACCTTGTGTTCCCCATCCTTCTTGGGGATTATTGTTTGCATACTGCAGGTTCCATCTTGGAACTGTATTGGGTTGTTGGATATTGTTGTTTCTACCTTTTGATATGTTTTTACTTCATCTGTCTCTATGTTCTGCTTTCCTTTGTGGTTTGTTGGGCAGTGATGTAGTCAGGACTTGTTTCTTATTGTGGTTGAAACCCCCTAGTTGCTGCTGGTATGGGTACTTCTTCAAGTTTTTTTTTAGGTTGTCATGCCTTCTCGTTGGTGGGATTTGCGGGCTTTTAGTTCGCCTTTTGTCGTGCTTTCTCCACCATTTTGGATCTTGCTCTTCCTAGTTTGGCAGCAGGGGTTGTTTTTCCCATGGAGGTTACTCTTCCACCTGAGCCCCCTTCCCTCCTACTTTTTGTATTTTTTTGCTTTTATTTCTTATTGTTTTTTCTTCTATTTTGCCCTGTGTTTTCTTTTTATTTTGTCTATTTGTTTCTCTGTTCTTTTGTTTTGCAGGATACTTCCGCCTTTTCTCACGATGTGCTCCATCAGCTTTTCTTGTGTTGCCCTTGCTCAAGTCAGGCTTAATTGTCCCCTTTTTTACTCGGTGTTTCAAGAGTTCACTTAGAAGACCATTCTTTTGATGTATCTTTATGTACTTTTTTTTTATGACATTTTCTTTTCCTTGTTTGATCATTCAATTTGTATTACCCTTTTTTCTGTTAAACTATGTGTTGTGTTATTTCTTCCTTTGTGTTATTTTCTCCCTATTGTATTCTAGGTTATTCCTTATACACATTTTTCTCTGTTGCTACCCATTATTGCCAGTTTGGTTTTTTTTTTTCTTTCCATTTTTGTTTTTAACTTGGCATATGGCTTAATTTATTATTAGCTATTTTGGGTCTCATCCCTTTTTAGTGTTGAATTCTTTTTATTTTTTTTATTTCTCTCTAATAGGCCTAGGTGCTTCACACCCTAATTCGATCACCCTTTTCTGGGTTTATGGTATTTTTATTGGGTTTCTTTTTAAGTCTCTTACCCCAATTTAATTTTTTTATGAAGATTTTATCTTGGAATATTAATGGGGCTAAACGTCAACATTCCTTGAGCGAGGTTTTGTTTCTGATCAAACGTCGTTCCCCGGATATTCTTATTTTTACCGAAACAATGCTTTCTAACCGTAATAGTGTGCGTTTATAAAAGATTCTCAAGTTTGAGCATATTTGCATTATTGACCCCTTGGGTTATTGCGGTGGTATGTGGATTTGCTGGAATACTTCCCTTATCCAGGTCCAGGTATTGAGTCTTCACCACCAGCTAGCCCAACTCCAAGTTACTGACCGACATACCGACTTCACGTTCATTTTATTTCCTATTTATGCTCCAGCTCAGGAGCATGATAAACCAGCATTTTGGCGCGAACTTTGTACAATTATCTTGGGCTTATCCTACCCATGGTGTCTTATTGGTGACTTTAATGAAATGCTTCTCCTTCAAGACAAAGTCAGGGGTGTTCCACTCTCTTCCAATCGCACCCAACGTCTGTCCTCCTTTTGTCATCAAACTGAAGCTTCTGACGTTCCTTTGACTTCTAATCCATTTTCTTGGAAAAAAATAATTCGAAATCAAATCATTTACGAACGTCTCGATCGTGCTTTATCTAGCGCTACTTGGCTCTCGGCTTTTCCCCACTGTCTTCTCTTTTATGAACATTTCTCATGTTCGGATCACGCTCCTATTATTCTGAATACTAATCTCTCAATCGAATACCCAACTCAGCTCGTCAGTTTCGTTTCCAGAATTTTTGGGCATTAGATCCCGAAGCTAAATCCATTGTTCAGGCTAGGTGGTCACATCGTTTTTCTGGCTCTCGTCTCTTCTGTATTTCACAAAAATTACGTCATATTAAAGTCAATCTGCGTCGCTGGAACTTTTGGAAATTCGGTAACTCCCATCGTCAATTATGTGTTAATCAGGAAAAACTTCAAAATGTAGAATCTCAGCTTCAACAATTCCCTTCGAATGTTCACATTCGTCAACATCTCGTTCGCCTTACTAAACAACGGGAACGTCTGCTACTATTTAATAAAAAATATTGAGGTAATTTTAGCCGCAAACGATGGCCCTCTCAGGGTGATCGTAACTCTCGCTTTTTTCATGAATCCGTCAAATACAAACATCGCAGGTCTTCGGTCCTCCGTCTTCAAAATGATGATAACCAATGGGTCGATGACCCTGATGAAATTACCACTCTTTTCAAGCATGATTATTCGACATGCTTCTCGTTTTCCCACAGTAACCTGCGTCTCCTCTCTCTTCCTTGGATTCCCAATCTTATTACCGATGAAAATAACTCCATTTTGACCGCCCCGTTTTTGGATGATGAAATCAAGTCCGTCTTTTTTGAGATGTCTCCTTATAAAGCCCCTGGCTCTGATGGTTTTGGCCCTAAATTATTTTAATTCTACTGGCATATTATTGCTTATGACATTTGCGCTGCTATTAGAGGGTTTTTCCACAATGGCATTCTCCTTCGACAATTAAACCACACTATTTTAACCCTGATTCCAAAATTTGATACTCCTTCCCGCACTTCTCATTATCATCCCATCAGCCTTTGTACGACAATTTATAAAGGTATTGCCAGGCTCTTAGTTAATCGGCTCAAGCCTTTTCTTGCCAAAATTATTAGCCCCTACCAAAATGCGTTTGCACTAGACCGAGCCATTCAGGATAAGATCCTACCGACACATGAAGTTTTAAATATTTTTTCTAAATCACAAAATTCCGTAGGTTGGGTTGCTCTTAAGTTGGACATGAAAAGGTTATGATCGCGTAGAATGGGACTTTTTATGGGCCGTTCTGCACAGTTTTAGTTTTAGTCAAACTTGGGTATCCTGGATTCGTGCTTGTGTGACCTCGGTTTCCTTCTCCCCCTCCATTAACAGTCATACTTCTAGTCTTATCTTTCCTTCACGGGGTATCCGTCAAGGTGACCCTCTCTCCCTTTGCCTCTTTATTATTTGCATGGAAGTTTTCTCCCATAAGTTAACGGCCTCAGAATCTCGCACTCCGCCCCAGTTCTGCCTTGTCTCCTTTTTGCGGATGATACCCTGCTTTTTTGTAAAGCTTCTCAGTTCGGATGTCAGCAAATTCGGTCTCTCTTTATGGAGTTTATTCACCTGTCCGGTCAACTTATTAATTTTAACAAATCCTCCATTATCTTCTCTAAGATGGTTGAGAATTCCCGGAAACGTTCTTTAGCTACTATTTTTAATATGACCCCCAAGCATTTTCTCGGTCGTTAAATCAGAGTCTTCTTTAATTCCTCTGTCTCTTCAAAGGTTAATTTTTCACATCTACTTCATAAAGCGGATGCTAAGCTTAATATCTGGTCCGCTCAATGGTTATCGAAGGCCGGTAAGTCGGTTCTTATTCAAAGTAACCTTGAGGCTCTTCCGGCCTTCGCAGTGTCCTCTGCTCACCTCCCCGTGTCTATTACGGATTCTTTAGATCGTATTAATCGGTCTTTCTTTTGGAAACAAGGTCCTGACAAGCCTGGTCTCCCGATGATTTCTTGGGAAAAAATATGCCGGCCTAAATCTTTAGGCGACCTTGGTCTTCGTAAGACGGCAGCTGTTAATAAGGCCTTTCTCTGCAAACTTGGTTGGAAAATCCTAACCCAACCTGACAATCTCTAGGTTCAGGCCATTTCTGCTAAGTATCTTCGTTCTTCCTCTTTCTTCCAATACCGCGCTCGCCCCTCGGACTCATGGATTTGGAAGCAAATTCTACACATTCGCCCTCTTCTGCATCGCGGGATTCGCTGGAAGGTGGGGAATGGTTCGCAGATTCTCTTTTGGCATGATAATTGGGTTTTCCAGGTTAGTCTCCTTGAACACCTTAGTCTAGCTGCCCACTCGTTACCTTTCCCAGACCTTACTATTGAACAGGTAATCCACAATGCTCATTGGGATGTTCCTTTCCTGGCTGACCTTGTCCCCCCGCTGATCGTTCAGCTTATTATTGGTATCCCCCTCCCGTCTTCGCCTCTTCCAAATGCCGCTTGTTGGGGCTTTTCTTCTAATGGTTCATTTATACAGTAAAGTCTGCTACCTGGCTCGCTCATAACATCCCAGCTTATGCTCCTAAATGGGATTATGCCTGGATTTGGAAATTGGATATCAATCCTAAACTTCAAATTTTTATTTGTCAATGCCTTCATAATGGCTTGCAAGTTCGTCAAAACCTTGTCATTCGCGGGGTTCCGAATGCTCCTACTTGTCCCCTCTGCCAGTCTTATGATGAATCTTAGGACCACCTCTTTCTTCACTGTCCGAGCGTTCGTTCAGTGTGGTCCCACTGCCAAGCCATTCGTTGGTTAGCCCTGCTCTCCAATATGTACTCCATCCCATATCCCCTTTTGCATCTTCATGTTTCCCATTATCCCTCCCTGCTTAAATTCTTCTATGTCCTCTGGAGTATTTGGAAAGCCAGAAACAAGTTAGTCTTTAACAACTCTCCCTTCTCTTCCGTCTCTGTCTTTTCTCAGGCGTTCTCTTATTTTCAGGAATGGAAGGTTCGTCTCTCCATTGACTCTCTTGGTGCGTTTAATTGGTCCACTCCTCTGCGTTCCCACTCTACGTCGCCTCGTTGGGTTCGTTGGTTTCCCCACTCCCCTGATACCGTTAAATTAATTTTTGACGGCTCTTCGAGAGGTTCCTCTGCGGCTGCTGGTGTTGTTCTTCGTGACCCTCAAGGAAATTGCCTCGCTGCCCGTTCTTTCCCTTTAGGCAACACTTCCCCCTGGTTGCTGAAGCTTTCGCCCTCCGCAATGGTCTTCTACTAGTTCGGGAGTTTAATTTTTCTTCCATTTTTATTGAAGGTGATAACCTCACTGTAATCAATGTTTTGCAGGGTAAATTATGTTGTCCTTGGAAGATTCAGTTCTTAATGGACGATATTCGATGCATTCTCCGCGACTTCAATGATTTTTCTTCGGTTCACGTCTACCGAGAAGGCAATCATTCCGCTGATTATATTGCGTCTCTCGGGCACTGGGCCCCTACACATGTCGATATAGATCCCTTTATGGATGATAAGTTCTCTTATTTTTTAAATATGGACAAGTCGGGTTGTTTTTTCGAGAGGAAGTCAACCTAACTGTTACCTGTTTACCTTTTCTTAAAAAAAAAAATGTACTTGTAGTTTATTTGGCTATCATCTTTACAACTTACAAGTATAGTCTTATACTCTTATAGAAAGATTATGGTACTAGATATGAATGTTCTGTGTCACTCCTTTTTAGGTTGTTGCTTGATTTATAAGCATGGTCATTTTTATTTATATAAAAATAGTTATACTAGTATTATTAGAGATGACAATGGGTCGACTTGATCGAGTCTCTTATTAAGAGAATTTTCAAACCGATATCTATTGGTTTTAATAGATTCTAAATGGACCTTTGTTATTCTTAAGCTCTTAATTACCATTTTCTATCAATTAAATTGTTTCATCGTATTTTATTACATTCAACTAATGTTAATTCATTATCTCAACCAAAGAGAGAAAGAACAAATAAGGAGTGAAATGCTTAAAAAAAAGTCAAGTAGTTTATTCACGACTAATAGAGGCTAATGGTAGTGAAATCCAACTCAACTGAATAAATATTTTTTAATATTCTATTAGTGGTGGGTAGATGTACTCATGTACGGAAAAAACTTGGTATACCCACTGGATTAGTAATATAGTGTTGTGGTTAATTAATGTTAGTAGTGAAATCCAACTCATAAGTTTAATAATATTTTAATGTCCCAATTAGTAGTGGATAAATTAACCACCGTGTAGGTGTAGCAATGTCTCTCACGTATGGTGTCCTTCCATGAGTATGTATTTACTATTAGCTCTTATATGCATTTAGTAGCTTTCCAACCAATGATATTGCTCTATTTGTGTTAGAAATAAATGGAAGTGGTCCCGCGTACAAGTGAGGCCAAAACAGTATGTGAACAATAAACGACACATTTGGGACAAAATTGTGTTACACGGGACAATAATTATGACATTCATTCAAAAACTGCTAAATGCATATAACAACTGATAGTTTATTATTACTCGCCCTTCCATATTCCATAGTCCATACTCGGTAATTTCATGAATTTAGTTTTAATTTAATTCCTAGCAAAATGAATCCAACACTTATCACAATGTAATTGGCTTGGCACCGCAATCCACAAAGACTAGTACGGTAGTAATAGGCACACGCTTTTTCAGTACACCCTCACGAGTAGATACATCACGGCCGTTAATTATGTACAGTAAATCATTATCAAATTTATTATAGTAGAGTAGGTGGTTAATGATACATCGTACATCACGTGCACGATTGCGCCATCTCAACTAAAGTGCAGTGCATTCTTTAAGGGTGTGTTTAGTTGTCTCTTTTTTAATAGATTGGAATGGAGTTAGAATCCATTCAAATCTATTTTTCTGTTTGGTTGAGCTTTTAAACAATGGAATCTCATACTCAAGGGGTTTTAACTTCATTCCATACCCTAGAATCCCATACCCACCTCCCCCCATAAGATTCACATTCCATTCTTTTAATGAAGTTTAGAATCCATTCCAACCAAAAAACCAAACAACTTTAAAGTAGTATGGATTTTAGAATCCATAACCATGTGGTATGAGATTCTATACCAATCCATTCCAACCTAATGAACCAAACACACCTTAATTGTGTGTAATACTCTATTACACAATTAATTCTAGATTGAGAATGAAGTCATAGTCTAATGTTTAGGGCTTCAGAACTCTAGGCACGAGGTCTTGGGTTCGATTCTCACCGCACGTATTTGTGAGGTTTCCTTATTATCCCCCTTAAAGATGCGTGTGTTGGTTAAAATTGGGTCGGGTGACCTACAATAGGGTCCAGTTCCAAGGCTTAATATCCCACATATTATCCTAAAAAAAACAATTAATTCTAGATTCTAGGGTTCTACCCTACATATCACATGGTAACGAGGGACGTTACATACACATTTTACTAGCCAGCCGGCCGGCCTAATCATAATTATTAGGAGAATGGGCTCGCCATTTATTTATTATGTATCTCGTGATCTTAATTCCTACTTTTAATTATACTTCTAAATTGTGCTTTGAAAAGGTCAATTATATACTTAATTACTTATATACTCCACTTGTTATGATCAATCTTCAGGAAATATTCTTGGTTTCATGCGCCTCTATGATATTGATATCATAGTAAACTGACGTAAAGGGTGGATCAACCTTATGCACGCTTTTTTCTTTATTCTCATTAATCATCATTGTATTCTCAAGCTTCACTTCATTTCCTTAGGGTTTTTTTACCCTTCTTTTTTTTAAAAAAACATAGATAAGTTGACTTTACAAATTAAGCACCAACCTCAACAATCTCAAAAGATGAGAACAGTAGCCATGAACCGGGAAAAATAAACATTGAAGGGAACAAACATTTGCCAAAAAAACTTTCAAAATTTTATTTTGCGAAAAAAAAAAAAACCTTTTAAATTTTTGTTAAAACCTATTTTGTAGTTTTTTCTCACAACAAAATTTTAGCTTTGAGTTTTAACTTGCCAAACAAAATTTAAAAGTTTTTTTTTTTTCACAAATTGAAAATTTTAAAAGGTTTTTTTTAACATTTTTTTTTTCAGGTCTAGGTTGAAGTTAATCAAGTTATAGTATACCCTCAAATTTTATATTTGGAGGGTTATAAGGTAGAAAAATAAATATCTCACACTAAAAAAATTTGATCCATTAACGACGGATACACATTAATGACGGGCCTAAATCCCGTCGTAAATGTAGATCTTTTGCGAGGTTTTTGAGCCCGTCGCTAAAATTTACCAAATACCTAACCTAAACTCTATTAGAAATGAGTTATTTGCGAGGGGATTACTACAGGAAAAATCATTTACGACACCCTTTTTTACGACGGGGTCATATTTTCACGACAGGAAAAATCATTTGCGATCCCCTTTTTTACGACGGGGTCATATTTTCACGAAAAGAAAAATCATTTGCGACCTCATTTTCTACGACGGGATCACATTTCTGCACTGGGAATTCCTGTCGTAAATAACATCTTTTCTAGTAGTGTTAGGGCACTTGATAACTTGGTTTATTATGTGTTTTTCCTCCTTATTTTGTATGGTTTTATTGTGCTAACCGTGCTCTTAGGAGCCGTTTTGCCGCTAATAAGTCGGTTTGGAGTGTTTTGTGTCTTTTCCATGTTTTTGCAGGTTTTTGATAAAAGATGCTCTAAATGGGACAAAAACCATCAAAGTACACCAATCTAGGCAAAGGAGAAGCATTAGGATGTCACGCTGAGTGTCGGAGAGGTTCTGGTGACAATTAGTGAAGAATTGGCTTGAAATTATTCGATTCGGTTCGATTGATTTTGACTACATCTTACTATTTTGGACATAACTCGAGCTATGAATATCGGATTCAAGCGATTCTAGCGGCATTGGAAACTAGATTCAACGATCTTTCCAACGGTAGATCATAAGCTCAATTCCTACTTGAAACGAAGGAGTTATGGACGTTCGAAGTCAGTGCATCAAACCAGACCCCGGTATCGGGGTTTGTGCAAACCTTACCGGGGTACATGCACCCCGGTACTAGGGTGGTTGCTGCCCCTGCTCCTCTCCTTTGCTTTGAAGCTAGAGTTCCCCCAGCATCGGCCCCGGTACCGGGGTACATGTACCGCGGACCGGGGTCTCTACACACCACTTCACTCGACTTTTTCAGAAGCACGTACCTGACTCCAGCAACAACCCCGATACCGGGGTGCATGCACCCCGTACCGGGGCCGGCGTTACGGGCTACGTTTAAGCCCAATTTTGCCTATAAATACCTGTTTTAATCCCTTGTAACTCTCTTTATGCTTTCTTTAGGATTGTTTCTGTTTTCTAGGGTTTAAAAATTAAAACTTTCTCTTGTAAACACAATTTAATTCTTTTCAATTCAATTAATCAAGTGAATTCAAGATTCAATCTTTCTCTCAATCCTGGTATTACTTTCTTTCTTATTTGTTTTATTTATGCTTTTGATTATGATAATGTTTATTGCTTTGATTCTTTTAAGTATGTGTGAGTAGTTCTTTAGATCTAGGGTTTGGGAAAATTATGTTTGAATGATTAGATTAATTGAATCTTTTGTTCTTTAATTCATGACTAGTTTTAGTTCCCTAAAATCTGTTTTGATCATATAAATTTGAGTAATAATCTAGTCTGTAGCCGAAAGGTGAAAACTTCATCAAGACTTAAGATTTTAGGCAGATTTATTTAATAAATTGCGAGAGCCTGTTATGTAAATCTGTAGATCTAATAAATTGCGAAAGCCTATTAGATCTTGGTTAGAATTTGTTAATGAATTATTGAACATTGGAATTCAATTAGTTTATGATTTCATTCATAAAACCCTAAACCCTAGAATTTCCTTCATTCAATTAATTACAATAAAAATTCAAACTTTATTTTCTGTTCTTTATTTATTAGTTCTTTAGGTTAATTCAATCACAAAGGCGCTTTACATAGTTCATACTTTTTAGTAATAAAAGGAATTAATTTGCTTCTCTGTGAATTCGATCCTACTTATCACTGCTGCATTAGTTATGATATTTAGGTTATTTTTGACGGGTTGTGACGCCCTGTCAGCACCGTGTAGAAAACCCAATTATTTTTAGGGTGTACGTGTTTGATTCAACTTAAATAAGTACATCTGTGCTTATTTTTAGAAAATTAAGATCAGATCAGATCAAATCAGAAAAATCATAACTATAATAATAACTACAATTAGAAAAATTCAGATCAGATAAGTTCATATCATATCAGATTAGGTATGAAAATTTCAGATCAAATCAAACCAGATCAGAAAAATTCATATCAGATCAAAAAATTAATAGACGAATGAATCAAAGGCACCCTTTGTCATACAAAGTGCAGTAATTAATTTGCCCAAGTGATTAAATTTACAAGCCTAAATTTGTCCTTAAAACAAAAGATCACTAAAGAAAAATGTTAAGAGCTTTTGTATTCTGATCTCTCAATTTAAGAACACAATGGAAACCTGCATCATCACCTGCATGTTGGACTTGTTAAGGGTTTAATTTGCATTATATATTGATTTGAGTATATACGGTTGGCATAGACAAAACAGCTAATGTTAATCATTATGTAATGATCAACATTAGTAGCATATTAATACGAACCTTCACAAGATAGTGTTTATGACAAAAACAATCTGGAATATTGATTAAGTTCGTATAAATAAAGCAAATGCCTTATATCCTCTAATGTCCAAGCTGTACTGTTTAGAGTGTAACATAAATAATGAAGCTAAGGGAATGTTTCTAGGGGTTATTTTACTTGTCTTTCCAAAAGCTAACTTCTTGTGGACGACTTCGTTCTATCTTCTCCTCCAGGATTTTTCGACTTCATTGTTGTCAATTGTCGCATTGCGGACTATATTGTTTCCCTAAGGCATTAGACTCGTATGTATACAGAGATTGGCTTTTTTATGGATGTTAAATTTTCTTACTTATATACCGATCCGATATATTAGGATTTTTGTTCGAGAGAAAGAAATCTTAATTTCTTTTATACTTTTCGTTTTAAAAAAATGATTGTATAACTAATAAAAAAATCATGTATTTCTCATAACTTCAACAGTAATATATATATTTCAATTTATTTACATTGTAGCATATCTTTCTGACACGCATTTGAGATAGTTAGATAGATGATAAAAAAGATAAAATTAATCAAGATAATTCCTAATACACTCATAACATATCTATGTTATTCTCACTAATCTCTTTCTGGGAAAAAGTCTAAAGGATAAATAGTTAGATGGATATAAATTCGAAAGGTATACACATGAGTACCAATGGAACGATACTCATGCGATTTATATTAGTTCAACCCCAATAAAAATTAGTATAAAAATCAATCAACATCATTCAAAATTAGACCAAATGAATACTATATAGTACATATAATGAAAACTATTAATGGTAAAAGTTGTATATGTGCATCGTTGATCATAAAATTCTAAATATTAAAATAAAAAAATTAAATCTATAATATTTTCTCAATTTGTCACACATATGGAACATATCTAATATATTGACTCAAAAGAATGATCATAATTTATGACCAAAAATATTTGACAGTGAGTTTGCTACCCTAACCACTAATAGAAAGATATAATAATAGGGAGAAATGGAGAATGAAGACAAGAAAGTTATACCTTGTTCTCCTCACATGATTTTTAGTTAACAAA
The DNA here is from genome assembly GCA_951394345.1 of Salicornia ramosissima. NCBI lineage: Eukaryota > Viridiplantae > Streptophyta > Magnoliopsida > Caryophyllales > Amaranthaceae > Salicornia > Salicornia ramosissima. Next base: position 46,316,816 of record OX596233.1, on the reverse strand, counting down.
ACTCATAAAGTCGAGCTTATTTCCATCAAATAAATGGAGTAATGGAAATTTATACGATTCTCGCACACAAAACTTCTTCAAATGTCAAACCTATGACCTCAAGAATCACAAGATGTCTAGAACAATCGCCCTAAACCTATTGGACACGAAAGGAGTAATAATATATATATGCTCTGATACCACGTTAAAGATTATCTCAACCAAAATCTTAAGCTAATCGTTGAAGCCCAATAATATGTTATATAGTCTATTATCATTCATGAAGTATATAAGTAAGCCTTGGTGGAAAGTTCGAATGAGTAAGGCCAACAATACGAACTAGGACTTTGCAAAAAAAAAAAAAAAACGAACTAAGAGGTAGGTATAAGAGTATAACTATAATCCATTTAAAACTTGATCCAAAGTATTCTTTCAAGCCCAACTTTAGTTCTTGTAAAAATAAAGCCCACGTTTAGTTGGCGATCAATCCAACACTTAAAGATAACGTAGCCCAAACATCATTATCATCATCAAAATCTTCATTTCATACGCAACGCAAAACACTTGTTTGCTGTTCATCGATAATCAACTCCCTAAATATTCCTTCTTTCTTCTGGAATCCTTCTCATTCATCCGTAAATTGTTCAATCTGCATACACTCAATACCCAATAATCATATCATAATTAGCTAAATCATCATCCAAAATGCCGCCGAAGAAGATGGGAGTTAACAGCAAGGCGGAGGAAGCGAAAGCACGCAAAGCAGCCGCAGAAGCCGAGAAGAAAGATCTGGAAAGGAAGCAGAAGGAAGACCAATACTGGCGCGAAGCCGAAGGGTCCAAATCAAAAGCGGCTAAGAAACGTGAAGAAGAAGAGCAGAAACGCGCCGAAGCCGCCGCCAAAAAGGCGGAAGCGCGCCGATTAGCCGAGTTAGAGGAGAAGGAAATCGACAAGTCACTGAAAAAACCCGACAAGAAAGCCAACCGGGTTTCGGGTCCAATGATTGTGACCAAGGTTACGGAAGCGGAGCTCCAGAAGCGGAGGGAGAAAGAGGAGGAGGAGATTCGCCGAAGAGCGGAGGAAAACAAGAAGAGGCAGAGTAGAATGGCGGGAGAAGAAGAGTATGAGAAGATTGTTCTGGTTGAGAATAAGAACAGGGATGATGGTTTGATTGAAGCTCGTTCTGTGGAAGAAGCTCTTGCTCAGATGTCTGTTTCTGAGACCCTCCCTGTTGATAAGCATCCTGAGAAGAGGCTCAAAGCTTCCTTTAAGGTACCTTTTTTTGGCTTCTTGTTATGTTAAAAGGATTTTGGTTCTAATTTATCTGCTGATTATAATTATCATGGTACTATGACTGAGATATTTATCCATTTGTGTGTATGTCAAATTTCCATGTTATTTTGAGGGTTGCGTTGGTAATTAATTGTTGAGTAGTATTTTAGTATTTGATATGATGGTTATGATGATTGGGTTCTAAGAATGGAAGTCACATGTTGAACATTTATGAGGTTGCCTTTTGTGGGTTTGAGAGGTGTTTAGGTTATTTGGGGATTTTAGTGTTTTTGAGCTGGTAGTATGGGATGCTATAGTTGTTATGGTTGGTCTGAACTCTGAAGTAAGATTAGGTTTTTGGAGTTTTTAGGATTTTTTTGTGGCTATGTGAAGGATTGCAGAAGTTCAAGCTGATCTTGTGGATTTTGAGTTGAATTTTGCTCACCATACTAGGTGATTGCTGGGTATATCTATTTTTGATAGAACCCTCACCGAAACTCATTAGTGTAATCAATGAGAAGTGTACACACATACAAATATACATTGAGGTGCGATGGAGATGTTAATCAAGTACTCCAATGACACCACTTGTATTAAATGTTTTATGGTACTTTTGGATAGGACGAAAGGGGGAGAAACCGAAAAGTGAATGGAAGGGAAAAAATTGGGAGTAAATTCCCTCATTTGGATAAACATTTGGGGAAGGAGAGGATGGACATAATACTAGCTAGTTTATGAAAATGAATAATCAATGATCATCCAAATGAGGGACTTTACTCAGGGTGAGAGTTGTACTCAATGATGTGTCCAATTCAGTAAGATGTTTATGAAAAAATGTATTGTCAATGATTTATAACCTCACACAAACTCTTACTTAGATCATATTGATCATCTCTACTCCATATGTATGATAGGTCTAGCTAGCCATTGCGATCAATCCCTATTCTAAGTGACTTGAGTGTACACAAGGGTGGGCGGTGGAGCTGATGCATAATCAATACCCAAAACAACCTATGAAATCAGAAATTTTCATAGCTCAAACAAGCACCACCCAAAACACCCAATAAACAATAATAAAACACGTATACGAACTTGAAAGTAATCCACAAAGTATTATCAACATTTAATCAGTACACACAAACACAAATTAAATGCACAGAAAATGACTCATAATTACCAAGTTTGAGAAATTTGTTTTCCACAATAGAAAAGGTTCACTTAGCACTACAAAAGAGAAATTCTCATTAAAATATTAAGCAAAAAAGATAACATTTAAGGGCTGATTTATGCTATTTATAAATGTAGGTTAGGCCTAATAGGAAGCTTAATCTCAGCCCTTGATGCAATCAAAGATACGGTCCATATTTAAATATCATTGAAAGGAAAATTGCCAAAACCGTGTAAACTGTTGCTTCTCAACACTACCATACATTTTACATGACACAGTTCTGCAACTCTTATGACAAGGTTGAGCTATGTAAACATGCACGGGTGTGTGTTTGTGTCTAGGGCAATCCAGACCTATTGAAATTTTCTGGAAAATTTCTGTTCCTTATGCATGAACGTGGAGAATTGTGTAGCACGGTCGTGTTGATATCTTGCATGATGTTGATACTTTTTCCTGCGCGGTGCAGATGATGCTATGCTTCTTCCAGTTTTCTGAACTTCTTGCACGATCGTGTCATGACATTGTACGATTGCGTGAGTCTCATAAACAGCTATTACATGAGTTTTAAGCATCCAATAGAAAGTAAAAACAACTACTTCCTCCGTAACATAAAACTTTCAACAATTGGTTTTGCACGCATTTTGAGGAAGTGATTTAACGGTGTAAACGAAGGAATTAGTCAATGTAATTTTAATATTAGGAACTTATAATCAAATTCTTGCTTGTATTAAAACCATTTTGACTAATTCCTTCGTTTACACCCTCAAATCGCTTCCTCAAAATGCGTGTAAAATCAATTGTTGAAAGTTTTATGTTACGGAGGGAGTATAATTTTGAAGCTATTACATGAGTTAAGCATCCAAAAGAGTGAAATTAAACTAAGGATAGTAGATTTTTAGGCAAGAAAGAGCCATGACATGAAGGGCGTTCTATAGAAAATGTCATCAACAGTCGGTACTTGATCTTCCTCCATAGTGATGGATGCTCCCGAATCTGGTGCCTACCATTATTATCTAGAAGTAACACTTCTATAGTATATTGTAGATGAGAAGGATAGACCCTCATGCTCTCTAGTCTCTGCACAAAACTTCATCCTCTCTGCCTTGCGAGCAAAATTATCTCCACTCTTGGCATTATAAGATACTATATAGCATTAGCTTATTGCTTACTTTCCTTTTGGTGCTCGACTGTTGGTAATAGCTTCAAAGTTTTGAATTTTCCTGTGTGTGATATCATGTATAGCTTGCGTTGATTTTTTGGAGCTTCTTTACACCAGATCAATTGAGAAGTATAAATAAAAAATAAAAGTGGGATTAAAAAAAATAAGAACTGTCACAGTGCAAGGCAGATTTTGCAGTCGAATTTGCTTAATTCAATGCCTTTTTTTAAAAAAAATTTTGGTCGAGATTAAGTAATTTTTTTCACTGTATTGAGTGTATATGATTAGGTTTAGTCATTTGCGGTGCATTGAATGTGACTGATTCTCAGAGTGTTATTCTTTTGTGCGCCACCTTTTACTTTAGTTATGTTATGTATGTTTATTATTGGGACTTATGGCCCTATGATTTAGACGGTCATTATCTATTATGTTCACAGGCTTTTGAAGAAGCTGAACTACCGAGGCTGAAGGCAGAGAAACCAGGTCTTACTCACACTCAATATAAGGAAATGATATGGAAACTATGGAAGAAGTCACCTGATAATCCTCTCAATAGAGTAAGCCTTTTTGTTTCTGTGGTATTTCCTCAAATATTTTTTGTTTCTAATGCTTGCAAGTTGCAATTTGTACCTCTTTTGCATTTGTATCTGTTATGTTCTTTTTGACGACGTTGACTTGTTTTGTTATGGGACAAAGCCTTCTCTGAATATGTGTTTTCTGATTTGTTGTTTCTGAGCATTCTGTTTAGAAGTTTGGACGTTTGGTTCATCACGCCAGTTACAACTGCATAAACTTTTCCTTTTTTTTTTTTTTTTTTGGGAAGATTAGTTAGATTCTGCAGCATTAATATTAGGAGATAGTATGGATCTGGTCCTAGGATTTGATCTCATCAGCTGTTAAAAATGTAGCTGGCAAGGTTCTCATAGCCATAGATGCATTGGATAATAGATATAGCTTAACAATAATCTGTTTCTCAATGATGTTCATTCTTGTTCATGTATAAAGCAAATAATAAAGAAACAAGCAGGAATTACCGTTTCAGATTCTAATGCTGTGAAGCGAGAAGTGTACGTGGCAATTTTTTTCTTCAGGTCTAAAAAAATTGTTTATTAGGGGCTCCTATATCTTTGGCCCTTATAAACTTGTAATGACTGTAGAGGCACGAGGACTTGTATTCTAAATACTCTTTGGGTTTGTGATCATTTGGGTTTTCAGTCTTATAAGCTCTAGTTGATGCTAGATTAGGCGTTTCCGCTTCCTGCACATAGCAAAGGCTTCAAGACTGCTACTTGTGTTTTCTGTTGATATTCCTAGTTTCCAACTATTCCCGAGGTGCATTTGTTTTGTTGGGGACCAATTAATTTTGATAATATCTTAGTGCTAATTTCTTTGTTATACCCAAGTATTTGACACATGATTATGTGACAATGAAATTGTTGTGGCGGGATTTGCTAACTTAATTATACTACTCCGTACTACATTATTTAGTTAGGGCTCGTTTACATTAGCTGAATAGAGATGAACTGAACTGAACTGAACTTAATAGAGATGAACTGAACTAAACTTAATAGAAATGTTTTAATTGAACTTAATAGAGATGAACCGAACTGAACTGAATATAATCTGAAGTAAACAATCCCTTAGTTCTGTGCAAATGCTAAATCAAAAAAATATGGTTGATAATTCTGCTGACATCATTAAATATTTTACGGCTTGAGCAGGTTGCCGAGTGACAATAAACTGCAGCTAATAAAGTGAACTGGAAATCTTTAGAACACTTCCAACAATTGCGGCTCATGTTCTGTACGAGTAATCTGCACCTGGGGCTACTGTTTGCAAAGCTGATCGTCTCTTTCAAGGTTCTGTCAAAGAATTTATGTGCATACGGCATGCCTAAATTAATGGTTATGGTTTTTCCTCATCTTTGGACAACTTCCTTTTTGTAATAGTTGCAAATTCTGTTGTAGTGGGATCAGCTATAAACAACGGCTGACATGTATATGATTATCTGATGCAATCGCTTCCCTTGTATCATACTGATTACAGATTAAGAAGTTTAGCTTTACTGTGAGTGGCTGAATGTTGTAGCGTTTTTTTATGTTCAAATTTTTTAGCAAGTGTTGATATGAGGGTGATATTTGTATGAGTTTATTTCTTGTTATCATCATTTATTGATCAAGTGTGCTGAGCAGTGTAACCTTTAGGTTGTGATTTCCACACAAATTATTAATAGGGGTTGGGTGCTGTGAGTAACATGTATGATTTTCTGTCACTAAAGATTTCGTCAAAATAGCAGAATATTCCTATGATTGAAGGAATTAAGAATTCAAAATATAGCAATATTCTTCTATAGTGACAGAAATCATTTATGTCACTTACAAGACTTACAACATCCAATGCCCAAAATTTTTGGTGTGGAATGCAATGTGTAAAGGTTGTGTTACTTAGTGCACCGTACTAATATAAATGGTACTATTTCGACAAAATTTGCCTTTTGTTTTGGGTATATTAACTATCTTCTACAATTGCCGGAGCATTTAGGCCTTTCTTTCAAAGTGTTTGATCATCCCACTACCGTGGATACAAAGTTGGTAGTGTAATACGATTGTGATATATTATAACAATACAGAGTATAATATATGTTTTGCTGACAATCAAGGTTTGCTAATCAGTAATTACCCATATGAAACAAATTAAGATTGTATAAATTAACTTTGGTTCCTCACATGAATATATATGTGGATTTCTTTTTAGATTAGTGTTTTGTTTGGCAAGTAAAACAGATACTTCATCACTTGCTAGCCCTGCCACAGAGAAGGGCGTTATCAGGAATTGGGTATTCATCCCTGACTGAACGTGAAGTTGTGTAAACTCTCAAGTAGAATTGTTGTCCCAGGTATTGGCGTGCCCAGTACTGCGTCCTTAAATTCCACATGCCTACATTATCCAATGATAAATACACCGCGGTCCAAGATCTTGGATACACCTACAACGGAGTCCAAAATGTGAATGTTTTGTATGTCTGAACTCTTATTTCACTTATTCTATGAAACTTTAAACAACTTTGAGTATCTTACCTGTACAGTGCAACGTGAAATTGCATCATGCAAGTTGTATTGGTTTCGCTTCTCTGGCGACCATTTCCCTCCATCCATCCTGCATCATTTTATACATTGAATGAGTAATGAAACGCCTGGTAAAAGCAGTAAGCCCATGTTCTTTTGGAGTTAACATGGTCTAAGTCCCTGCTTTTTTGTTCTTAATTCCATACAAATTTCGTTTAGTTCAGTACAACTATTGATAAGTCTAGGATTTAGCTTAGCTCACTTTACATTTATTTTAGTCCAAAAGAAGAGGTCAAAAGTCGCAATCGCAAGAAAAGTGGAAGAGTTGATCTACTCACCCAACGACGAAAAAGTTGTAGCCATCAAGGTGCCAACTTTGAACAATGCGCTCTTTGTTCTCGAAAACGATCTCTACAAAAGTCCTGTAATCAGCACCCATCACGCCTGTGTCGAGGTACATGGATTTACCGGTAGGGTGATCAGGTATGCTGTTAACATGAAATACGCCCTTAATGTTGAAGTAGTCTGCTAGCTTAAGAGGAGTATCTGCAGGAATGAAAGAGACACTATTGACAGCATATCTTTGCTTTCCATGGACTTGAGCTGCAGAGCTAACCAACTTGATTGTTCTGTTCAGTGGGATTTCTCCATAGTGATACGACCCTTGTGGGTTTGGCCTTGGTCCGCTTGCTGTTAAATTCGTCCTAGTAATCATAACATTCCATATCACTTAATTAGCTTAGCAAAATGATTGATCCCTAAACCTTGTAGCTACACATTTTATCCAAGTACATGAATTTTGTATTCAACAAAATCAATATTGTATCCAGGTGTATAGATATTAGTCAAGTGTATCCTATTACGTACTCTATCGGCCCTTTTGGTTGTTGGTTATATATTGTGGTAATGGTAATAAATTTTATGTGTAGTTTGTTAAGGAATAACTTCATAACATCCAAAGAATACATAACTTTCATTCACAAACTTGAAATTTCTTCTTATTGAGTATGACCTAATGGTTAAGTACCTTATAGTACGTGCTTGTTCAAGAGACCAACCAATTTCAGTGGTGGGCCCACATGGAGGAGGGCCGGATACAGGCCGGGTAGAACCTTGGTAGTGGAGGACCGCGGTGGTTGTATGAACCAGCTCGTTGAATCGGGTGGATACCACGATATAGTAGTCTCGGACATCGTGATCCGCTTTGACTAGGACAGAATAGGATTGACCCACATGGATATCCAACGATGAGTATAATTGTTGCATGGTGTGAGTCCCCTCCACTTCTACTAGCTTCATTTTATGGCCTTGAAATCTGATGTTGAGTGTGTTTTGTAGTCCAACATTTGATATCCTAAACCTGTATGTTTTTCCTGCAAAATTTTCCAAAGTATAAAAATTATAATTAAACTTGCCATGTAACAACATTCATTCACTATTTCTTGCTTGTTATTAAGGCATATTATGGGATGTGTATATATACTATATAGTATCTAAGTCTCGTTCTTTTGGACTGAATTAATTTGAATTGAACTAAACTGAATTGAATTAATCTAAATTATAGACTCAGCATGAGTTGAACTTATGGGTAAAGTTTTGCACCCTTTTGAACTGTGAAAGTTGCATCATTGGGTCGTCTTCCGTTGATGTGTACCCCATCGGCGTAAGGAAGCCTCTTTCCATGGTCCAAAATTGTCTTCAATTTCTGCAAATATATCATAGCATGGTAAAAGTTACCAAGAAAATTAATGCTAGTTCCATAAAGGAAATTAATTTCATATAAAAAAGACTTGTACTATTATTTTTTTCAACTCCCAATTGTTTGTGATTGGTATTAGAAATAAATTCACATGGATTTGGTATGATCATCATAAATGGAATGAAAAATATTTTATAGATGAGCAAAGAAGATATTAATGAAAACATATATTTATTAATTGTTTAATTTCTTGATGGAATGAAAACAATTATAATTGAGGGACGAGACGTGATTTATTTCCACTAAGTTGACAAGGATAACATGATTGGAAGATTAAATTTCCTCCTTAGAATAAAAAATGATAATGTAATTGTGGATGTTACCAAATAACAATGAAAACGTTTTTCTTAATCCATTTCTGATCCCTAAAAATTTCATACCAAATATATCCTAAATGGTTTTCATTTCTTGTCTTAAATGTAACTTGTATATATAATGCTGAGGATATTTGCTAGGTAGCTAGTAGTATTATAGGTGCATCTTTCATATTCAATTTGAAAAATATGATATATAATTAAAGATATTAATGGTCAAAACAGAGTATTTGACAAATATAAAACTCAAAATGTATAAAAAATAAAAGTAAACATATCATACCTTGTGGTCTTTAATGTACCAATCGCCAATAAGAAGGGTAAAGTCTTCAGCAGGGGGAGGAAATGGAACGGGAATGAGAGGTCTGCTAAGAACTCTAATTCCTCCAAATCCACCCGCGGCCTTATGAAAGGCTGTGGAAGGAAAGTAGAAGAAACTCCCAATTTGGTCCTTCACTTGTAGTTTGTAGGTGAAGTTTTTTCCTATTGGAATTGGACATGTGGTTCCATACACTCCATCTTCATATGAATTCTTTCTTTGTTGAACTCCATCCCTGAAATACAACTTCCAACTTAAATTAGCAAGCCTATCTATGAAACAATAAAGCCAAAATTAATTCCACCGCGTGTCCCTGCCCCCGAGTTTTCTTGTGCACCTCTCTAAACATTGTAGCAAATCTATGTCTAACTGGATAACTTTTATCTAAAGCTTAACTAGAACGGTAAAAAATTAAAATTTCATGATGTGAAGCTACGAAATATAATGCTCTATCTAAAAGCTATATCATACCGTCAAACAGTCTTTGCAAGATAACTGGCATAAGTATTAGTGTTGTTGATGTTATTATTATTGGATTTCAAAAGTGGAATTAATTATTTGTATCATGTTTTAATTTATTTTTTCATGGCTTGCTCAGTAATGATAACAATTTTCTTACATTGTGAAACAGTAACACTATTAGTTATTCCAAATTATATTCAATTCTTTGTTAGGATGTTAATTTGACATTAAAGATTATATTATTCAATTCAAATGCTAAAATATTTTTGGATGAGTCAATCATTTTTCATAGAAAAGAACAACAGTCCACACCTAAAGTTCCTATCTCAAAAAAGTGCACCGGAGGGCATGAGGACTCGAACCGGGTCACCATTCCCGGAAAATGTTGATGGACAATTATTATACGTAAAAATACAGTATATATAGGGAGTATGCTTAGCTAGGTTTTTATTTGTGGTGGGTTAGTTACTTGCTTTGAGAGTGAAGTAATCCATCCGTAACATAATTCTGGCAACAAGTTATTTTTTACGTATTTCAAGAAAGCAATTTAAGGGTGTAAACGAACAAATTAATCAAAATGGTTTTAATACAAGTAAGATTGAGATCATAAATTACTTATCTTAAAAAAAAATTTGATCAATTTATTCGTTTACATCCTTAAATCGCTTCCTTAAAATGCGTGGAAAAAAACTTGTTGCAAAAATTATGTTAAGGAGGGAGTATAAGCAATTAGGGACTAAAGTGAGCACTTGCTTACGCCCATGTGAATCGCGAAGCCTTTTGTTTCAATTGTTTTACGTCACGCACCCGCAATTCTTGTAATTATTTTAATAAATCTTCAAATGCACATCTCATGATCCTTGTGATTTGTTATTTTTTACTCCGTATTATTTAATGTAAATGGTGAGTCATATAACAGGTTATCCAGATCAATTTAGTTGACTCACAAATCTAAAAAGAGTAAAGATGAAAAATCTACGAATGAATGAGGTGAAGTACGAGCTTAAAGAACTCAGATTTGACATTCACAAAACTTAATCAGTAGATTTGTACCTGCTTATGGTTTGTTACTTACACAAGAAAGTTTTTCCATACTTTCTACTATGTACCATATATATAACTGTTGAACCCCATATAGTGCACTAGTGAGTGTCCCATATTGGAAGATAAAGAGAGACTAAACTAACTTATAAGTCTAGGAGTTAAAATTGCAAAATGCATATTTTAATACCACACTAACCATAGCGTCAATGTACATTGGTACATACTCCCTTCGTCCCTTAAAGATTGCCCCATATTTACTTTTGCTACTGTTCATTTGGTAACTTTAACTCTCGATAATTTTATACATGTAATGAAAAATATAGTCAAATGGGATCTCGTTTGATTCGGCTCAATGTGTATTTTTTTAATATGTAATGCTTATAATTTTTTATTATACGTATCTCAAGATATTTTCATTTAAAGATGTGTTTCGGGAGATGAGAAAAAGTCAATGGAGCAATCTTTTAGGAATGGAGGGAGTAGTACATAAGGATTTTTTAAAATATGAATGGCAAGGTACACTGGGGGTAGGTTCTTACACTGGTCTATCTCCGGAAGCCAACATTGAGAGGGGGGTGGGGAGACCAAACATAACATTGGGGGTAAGAATCGATCCCGTGACCTCGACCACTGTAACACTCCTACTTTTGGTAGGTTGCATTGAGGTATCCATCTCTATATAAAGAATACTTTGTTCTCCTTAAAATAGTACACAACGATTAAAAACTATGTGTAGATATGTACTTCAATTGACTTTCTTTTCTGCCTAATCATATGCAGCTTTTAAGATTGCAAAATATAGAAATGCATGCCAATTGCCAAATTTACTCCTCGGTGTACTTAGGGCTTTTTTTTTCAAAATTTTAGTTAAATTCAGTTCAAACAAATTTATTTCTATTATTCAGTTCATCTGCTACTGACACTACTAGAAAATATGTTATTTACGACGGGAATTTCCATCACAAAAAAGTGATCCCGTCGTAGAAAAGGGGGGTCGCAATTGATTTTTTCCGTCGTAAATAAGTCATTTTTAATATAATTTAGGTTAAGTATTAGGTAAATTTTAGCGATGGGCTCAAAAACCGTCACAAAAGATCTACATTTGCGACGAATTTAGGCTCGTCACTAATGTGTATCCGTCGTTAATGCACCAATATTTTGTAGTATGAACGAATTTAGAATTTAGAATAATTCAATTCAATTCAGATTATTTAATTCAGTCCAAAAGTATACATTTTATTTCCACTTTTAACACTTTTATTGGAAGCTTTAAGGACTGGAATATATATATACACAGTATATTTGTTATTATCATCATTATTTAAAAATTGCATGAAGGAGAAAGAAAAGAACGAAACAGCTGTATGGGTAAAGTAGATTGTTGAGTGCGGTGATGATTAAAACCCACTCACGTTTTTCCCTTGATGGAAATTTGTTGGGGCCAACACTACAATTGAGATTGAAGCATAATTTATTGGTTCAGTTTCGAAAAAAATACAACAATTTCTATATTTGGATGTTTAAAAATAAATGCAACAATTTTAATTTTCCATTTTTGTAAGTTTTTTCTTTGTATCTCCCACATCATCACATATCCCACTTTCTCTCTCTATCACTTTTACTCTCACAACAAAAAATTGCCTAGAAGTCCATGATACCCCAATTGATGTTTTTTTTTTTTAAATGGGGGAAGTATTACTTTTGCCTTATTTAAACACCTCTATCATTGTCTTTATTGTCTTCAGATCAGATTTACTATTAACTCAGCCGCTGGAGCAACTTTCAAACTTGTTTTTAACTTACTCCCTCCCTCACATTTTACTTGCTACATTCCTTTTTGGAACAAATTTTTATGCAAACCAATTTTCATATGGGACCACCATGGATAAAGCCATAAAGGTAAGTTGAAGAAAAAGATTAGTTTAAAGAGGATAAAAATGACAAAAAGGAGGGTAAAAATGTAAAATATGTATAGGGCCCATAGACTATAAAAGGAAATGTAGCAAGTATTTTGGGACATCCAAATAAGGAAATTGTAGTAAGTAATTTGGGACAGAGGGAATAATTTTTAACTCCTAATTTCGTAATGTCACTAGTTTTACCTAAACATTTACCACATACTCCATCCGTCCCTTAAAGATTGTCCCATATTGAATTTTGCTACTGTTCATTTGGTAACTTTGACTCCCTATAATTTTATACATGTAAGGGAAAATATAGTCAAATGGGATCTTGTTTGATTCGGCTCAATATGTACCTTTTTTAATATGTAATGCTTACAATTTTTTATTATACATATCTCAAGATATTTTCATTTAAAGATGTATCTTGGATGATGAGAAAAAGTAAATGGGACAATCTTTTAGAGATGGAGGGAGTATTAGCTTATGTTTACCACATCTTAATTACAAAAATATGTACTCTCTCCGTAACGAATTACTAGCAACAATTTCTATTATTAGGTGTAACAAAATACTTGCAACAATTTTTTCAAATTTCATTTTATTCCTTTTTTGATAAAAAAAACAACCACAATACCCCACTTACTTTTCTCTCTCTTACTTTTATCATATTACCACATAATACACCATTTACTTTTCCTTCTCTTACTTTTCTCTCTCTTACTTTTATCATTATACAAACTATTATCTTATTTCATCTAGAAATTTGTGCTAGTACAAATGTTGCTAGTAATTCGTTACGGAGGGAGTACTTATTTAGCGACTACTATGTTTTAAGTTTTAACACATAAAACAAAAATCCAGCCTATTGTTTCATTTGTTTGGTTAATTAGGTTATGATCAAGTAGAAAGTAAATGTTTTTATTTTTTATTTTTTTATGTATATATTTAATAAAAAAAAAAAAGGAAATCATAATATTCGTATCTCTTAGGATAAGTTTGGAATTTATGACAAATTATACACAAATTGGTATGATTGATTAATAACATGTTTTCATTTTTATTTCTAATATCAGTTATTTCTTATTTGTAGTACTTCATATATCATTTTTCTAAATATTATAAGAATGAGGTTTTCATGTCACTTTCTTCATTTCAATTCCCATCTATCAATTTTATTGATTAATGAACATCACATTATTTACTAATGCCAAACTTTGAAAAGCTATAATCATACAACAAATCTTTAGAGAGCTAATAATTCATGAACTAAATTAGCATATATACGATCATATATACATACTGTATTTAATTCCTTAAAAGGTGTCACTAGCTTAGTTACATGTGAGAATGTGACCTATATAAATATGGCTATAATATAGAGGCGAAAAAAGTATGTAAGCGTTTTAATAGGACTGTTTCGCAAATATAGATCCAGTTATTTTAATTTATTATTAACAGTTATGTGATTACCTTACAAAGAGTGTTTGGTGCTATGTTAGCCGCTTTACTGCATTTGATTGAACATACTTCAATCTCCTGCCTTTTGATTAAATGTAATCACTACAAGAAATTTATATAATGAGGGCAATTTATCATGATTAAAGAGGGCAATATGAGTATTCTTTTACTTAATGATGCCTACAAGGGCAATTATTTTTGCACTCATTGATATTAACTATGAAGACAATATGATTATTTTGCCTTCTTAGACTTTTGAAACTTTGCCCTATTTGACAATAAATAAAGTGTTTAAATCAAGGAAAGCAAAATGTATTGCCTTTGTTGATGATCAATGAAGGCAATTTTGTTTGCCCTTTTTGAATTGAATCAAAGAGGACAAAACATCTAAAATTGGCTTTGAAACCTATCCTACTACAACAGGGTTACAAGGGCAACATGAAGGCAATACTAAAATTGTCATTATAACCTAAGAGGACAAATTTTGTATCAAATAGGACAATTTTAATTGTCTTTCTTGAACACATTTTTTGTAGTGAATTACTCCTTCCACGCTAGATTATATTAGATTCATTTTTTCATAAAGTAAATTTGACTCACTATCATATCACATACTTATCCGTTCCAAAAAAAAACACAACGGTCAATATTTTACGCATGTCAAGATATTACTTTGACCCTTAATAACTATAATTATGAATAATTATAAATTATAAAAAGTTGATATTAAGATATATAGTATTTTACAAGACGAATCTAACAAGATTCCACTTGACTATGTTTTTTATTTTGTATAAAACTCAAAACTTGGTCAAAGTATATAATGTGAATAGTGCAAAATGTTGACTGTTGCGTTTTTTTTTTAAACGGAGGAAGTAGTACTTATATTGCAAATATAGCGATGTAGTTTTTTGTTTGATTCGTCTTAATTGATATTCCCTTCGACCTTTTATTTTTCACATTATCTTTAATTTAGACATGTGTAATAAAGAAATATATAATAAAAAATATCCATCGAGCTGGATTAAACGAGATCTTATTTGACTATTTTTATGTATAAAATTAGATTTATGTATAAAATTAGAGAGAGTCAAAATTACCAAGTGAATAAAAACAAAAGTCAGCATGGGGCAAAATAAGGGGTGAGTGAGGCAGTACTTTCTAAAAATTATTTTTATAACATTGTTAAAAATATTAATGTTAAAGTTTGTCTTGACAAGTATACTCTCAGGTTTTAATAGATGCAACAAGTTAACTTTTGAAATTTATCTAAACAAACTTGACCACCATTAATTTTTGTTTTTACGTAAGGAAAAATATAACTATGTGGTATCTTTTTTTAATTGTTCTCGACATACACTTTCTAATATAAATATGTTTTTAATGATATTTAGGTTTATATAGTAAGATATTATTGACCAAAATTATATCTCGTCAAGTGTGATATTTAGGTTTTAACGGAGGGGATATTTTTTTTTTTTTTTGCTTTTGTGTGGGCCGGTGGGGAAGTAATTCAGAAAAGGTATTTCGATGAATACTTAGAAGAAAGCACCCTATACAATTTACGATAAATTTGAATAATGTTCATACAAGTTGAATTAATGCAAAAGGTGTGAGTATCATTCTATTTGACGTATTTAGGGGGGGTGGGGAGGGTGGTTGTGCATATATTATATAGTGATGATCTGAAAAGGAAAAAGAATTGAAATAGCAAACCAGCTAATGAGGAAGGGCTCATCCAAGTGATTAAACACATTGATAATAAGATTATCATTTGTCACAGCAATTATATCTGGTCCAGGAAACTGTTTGTTAATAAGGATTCCCTGCCATTTTAGTGAAAAAAAATAAATTTAATCAACCATTAATTACAAATTTACAACAATTGTTATACAACTAATAATAAATAATTACCCTTAAAATATCTTGTAAAAAATTATTAAAAACTATTATTTAGTTATCAACAACTTCATGAAAATAATTATTAGCATTAAGGGCCCGTTTGGTAGCCGGTTATAAATCATGGTAATGGGAATGAATTTATAACTAAATTTGGAAGGAAAATCAAAATCCATTCCCATGGTGATGCTACCTTAGCTCTAATTTATCTAATTTTTCTTCACAAATATCAATTCCCATCAAATACCATCCTCCCCGGCCCAATGATAATAGATGGGAATGAAAAATGAGAAGAAAATTAAAGCTTAGGAATGAAAATTCGTTTTCATTCCATGGAGATTATAAGGTCCTTTCTTAACAAAGTTACACTATAAATTCATTACCATTACCACAATTTATTACCAACAAACAAACGGGCTGTAAAAGTCATTACGATCATGATCAAATCATCAAAGCTTTTAGTTTTGTAGCTTTAGGTTTAATTTATGAAATTTCAGTTCAGTTCAATTCATCAGAACTTATTGAGCCTAACATTTAGTATGTATAATTCAATCTATTTCAGACAAATCTAGTTCAATTCAGAATAATCTAGTCTAAAAGAACATGGTCTAATTTAAGGGACCAGCCAGTTTATTCAATGTAGAAACAATGGAAGGAAAAGAAGAGAGGAAAAATGAACCTGTTGTCGAACGGCGAGGGGATAGACATGGCCATAAGTGACATGCCAGTCGAAGTATCTGTAAGGACTTTCAGCAGAAACAAAGAAGAAGAGATGAACAACCAAAGCAATGCAGTAATGCAACCAGCATTTTGGTGGACTCATTTTTAATTATTTTATGTTTGGTTCAAATGCAAAACAAAAAAGGGGAGATCGAAATAATGGCTAGAGATATATATAGTAATAATGTATGAATGATGTGGCCGGTGATAATTTTTATCAAAAAATAAGGGGAGAATTATGCATTTTTCACTTGCGGCATTGCATTGGTGTGTTTTTTTTAAAGAGTACGTACAGAGAGGAATTGAAGTTAATTATGGGGGTTTGAGGTGAGGTGAGGTGAGGTGAGGTGATATCAAGAAATAGGGGGTATGGGAAGTCCTTTTAATTAAATGGTGAAGAGTTATGTAGCTAGGTGATATCAAGCTATGCGGGTAACCGAAAGAGTATTTTAGGTTTATTTATACATACATATATGTAGGTGATGTAGTGCTTTCATTTACATACACACTAATAGGTGTGAGTCTTAATCTAGTGGTTAAGTCTTGCGAACGTCGAGTTTGAATCTCACCGCACGCATTTGCGAATATTATTTATCTTCTCCCTTGCGGATATTAGGGGTACGTACGTGTTCATAAACGGTTAACCGAACCGTTAAGGCTTAACGGTTCGGTTAACCGTTAAAATGGTTACTTATCTTTCCTTTACAGATGCACGTATCGACCAAATTGGGTTAGGTTACTTGCAGTATTACCTCTCAATCTTTGCATTGTGCTCCCCATTTTAATAAAATAAATACACTTTATCTCAAATAAATGCTCCATTTTTTTTTTAATCCGTCTAGATATAAATGCTTCATCTCTACTTTTACGTAATATGATTCACATATAAAAAGACATTCGTATCCTCAAAATCACATTAATCACCAACAAACAACTTCATACCCCTGCTAGTTGACAAAAATTGGTATTACCATAAAAATGAGCAAAAAAAAATATTTAGAGCATTTTTATGGGATAGAGGCCGAGGCAGTTTTAGGATGTATACTAGCATAGCACCCGTGCGATGCACGGCTTAAAAATCTTAATATTAATTTTGTAAATAGTAATATAAAGATTTACATAATTCATTAATTATGTGAAATATTTCTTTTTCTATAAAAAAGTACAATATTTAAATCTTAGACATTACAATATTATCAATAATATATTTGGAAATTAAAATCTTACTCTATCACTACACCGAGTACCCCCGCAAATACAAGAAAGTAAATGTAGGTTCAGTCACGTGCTTTCAACAATAACAAATTATGAGAAAAAAGCCAAGTTCAATAATTTTTTAAAAGGTATTTTCTAACAAAGTTTCATAATATTAAATAAAACTTCATATAACTTGTATATATTTCATAAAATTCAAAATAAGTTTGTTTATATCCGTAACCATATAAGATAGATTGTTTTAAATAACACCGACTATTACATATATTACGTAAAAAATGGAAATTAAAAATAAATGTGTGAAAAGTCAACGAAATCAACAACAAAAAATATAGTCAAAGGTGGTACATTAAATTTAATGTAAAATGGTTAAAAATTTTTAGGTAACATGAACAAATTTGGGCCAACAAATTATTGTAGTATATGTATATAAAATGATAGTCATCAAACGATAGTCATTATTTTTTAAAGGATAGTTTTGATATACAATAATAAAATGACTTTTATATACATTATGAGTGTTCATTTAATGAAATAGATCTAATATTAAACATGAAAATTCACGACTTAAAAAATAATGACAAAACAATAAGTTTTAGGTTGTAGTTTTGCTTATAAATGCTTCTCTTTTAGTAGATTTTAATATATAGATTAGTTGTGTCGTACAATTGTTGTAAATACTCATAGTATCAAAGCTTTGTCATAATTAGAAAAAATGAATATTAGAGAATATATGTTAGCATATCATATTGAATATATTGTGTATTAGATTTTCATGTTAACTTGCCCTATAATTGATGTAATTTTTGTAGAAAATATAAAAATTAGCCCTTACCATGAATATAAATTACACAAAATATTTTTACCAAAATGAAGGATTATGGAAAAGAGCGGGAAAATTTTTAACCAGAAGGTGACATGTGTCATCCACAGTTTTAGTTGCTTCTCTTTTAGTATATATATTGATTTGTGAATAGCCTCTTTTGTTTCCTGGCCTTATCTTTTTCTTGGACCCAACTTTTAGGGATTTGATGTTGTGAGGAAATATATAAATACTCCTTGTATACATTGTAGAGGGCCTTATCTTTTCTTAGACCCAACTTTTAGGGATTTGGTGTTGTGAGGAAATATATAAATACTCCTTGTATACATTGTAGAGGGCCTTATCTTTTCTTGGACCCAACTTTCAGGGATTTGTGGATTTGGTGTCCTAAGGAAATATATAAATACTACAAGTCCAAGTATTTTTTTTTTTAAGTGATGATGAAGTCATAGCCCAGTGGTTAGGCTTCAGAATTCCAGGCACGAGGACATGGGTTCGATTCTCACCGCACGCATTTAAGAGGATTCCTTATTATTCCCTTTACAGATGCGGGGTGTAAATGTGTGCTATGAGATTTGATGCAAATAGTCGAAATAGACATGACGATCCATATTTTCTATCCAATGTAAATAATCAACTATGCAGTTGGATAATGTTGTCTTAATGGTAACAACTAGCTAAATCGAATTAGAAGTGTTCGAATGGCCTTAAGGTCTAAAAATAAACCTGGATTTGTGGATGGAAGCCTAACAATCCAAGTAATGATGACAAAAATTACTCACGGTGGATGAGAAATGATTATATGATACTCTAAGATGTTGGCTTTTCAAGACAAACACTTCAGAGATTAATGATGTTGTCATGTTAGTTGAATATATGATAACTTGGTTTATTTTGCATGGTTTTATCGTGCTAATCGCTCTAGCAGCATAGTAGGAGCCGTTTTATAACTAATCTATTTGTTTGGAGTGTTTTTGTGTTTTCTTATTGTTTTGATAGGAATTGACTAAAAGTCTCCCTAAATGAGCCGAAAATCATCAAAATAAGTTAAGCCAAGCACTAGAGTAATTTCAGGAAGTCACGACGCGATTTGAAGAAAAAAACGAAGGAAATTGGATAGACTTGGTCCGGGGTGGTGGGCCCCAACGTCGATGCCAGTCTTGGGCTTGTTGGGTCGTGTTTGTGGCAGTGTTTATTCGACAACAGTTAGTTCTTCGTAGCTGGCTCCCAGGTGAAACCCCGGTCCTAACGTTGTTGGCCCCGGACCGGGGCCGAGGCTGATGCTGGCGGCTCGCGTTGGCGCTTACAATTTGACATTTCAGCCCAAACCTTGATACTAGGGTCGGGACCCCAAACTGTGGCCGCTCCTACCATTCGGAATATTTTGCCTACCTTGCCTCCCATCCAAGTCAAGATGCTGGTACCGAGATTAGGTGCCTCAGACTAGGGCCGGGCTCTACAGAACCGTGAGCTTAATTTTTGTATAAATACCAACTTTATCCCAATTTATTCTCTCTCCTTTTTCCCTTTTTAATCATTGAATTTATTATTCAATTCAAGTTCAAATCTTTATTGCTTCATTCCGGTAATCTGTTTCTCTTTCTTTAATTTTTTTTAACACAATCTGGAGGAATTTATTCATTACTTTAAAAAATCCAGAACAGACAACTCTGACCATTGCTCAAGCCAAATACGCTCCACACTAGCAAAAGGAGTAAAATTAGCTAAAAAATGAGCAACCTAATTACCCTCACTAGGAACAAATGACCAAGAGAAAAAATCGAACTTACAAAACCTAATTAAAATATCCTTAATGGTCAAAGCACAGCTATTACGGGGACGGGATTTTTTCCTTAAAAATTAAAATATCTTTGATTTCTTTATTGTTCTTAAATGAATATATATATATATATATATATATATATATATATATATATATATATTTTAATTATGTGTGAGTAGTCTTTTTAGATATAGCCTATAGGAATCGGGTGTGTTAGGAATTTGACTCGTAATCAACTTGGATTAGAGGATATGTTTGGATTCACGTGCAAGAGGAAGCTCAAGTCAGAAGAAACTCGCGAGTCACGACTTGGACTCGCGAGTCGCGTGGTGGGCCTGAGCTGGGTGCAAAATTGAAGGATCGAGGCAGAAGCAACTCGCGACTCGCGAGATACAGTCGTGACTCGCGACCTGGGTTTTTCACGTGGCTCGCGAGTCGCGACCTAGGTCTGAAGTCAGACCCTGTTTTTTCCGCGTGTTTTATTTCTCGATCGTGGGTCTATAAATACCCTTGTACTCTTGTATGGCTGTTAAATTCAGATTAAACAAACACATAGCATTACTTTAGAGCTAGAAACATCAATCTCTTGTGCTCTAGAGGATTAGTGATTGTAAAACACTATTAACATTGCAATAATACATTTCTCCTTCTTGGGTAGGTTTTATAGTCTTCAATCACATTGATTGAAGGATTTTCTCACCTTCCAATTCTGGTTTTGTTATTTGTTTCTTTACAATTGATTTCCAATTTCATTTTACTTCAATTATAATTACAATCAATCAATTTGCACCCACAAATTGGTATCAGAGCTTGAGTAAAATCTTGGGATTTCTTTGTTTTTTCTTGGTTGATTGGAGTTGGGTTTTGGTGATTGAAGGTGAACATGGGAGATTCTAAGTTTGAGATTGAGAAATTCGATAGGTCTACAAAATTTGGTTTGTGGAAATTGAAGATGAATGCTATTTTGGTTCAAAATGGCTTGGATGAAGCAATGGGTGGAATTGGAAAGAAACCGTCATCAATGACCAATGATGAATTTCTGAAAATTGACAACAAGGCGCTAACCTTGATTCAATTGAGTCTTTCTAATGAAGTTTTATGTGAAGTGGCGAAAGAAACAACGGCGGCGGGGTTATGGTTGAAGCTAGAGTCGCTTCACATGACAAAATCGGTCACAAACTGGCTTTTGTTGAGGAGTAAATTACATGACCTCAAACTTGAAGAAGGTAAGTCATTGAAAACTCATCTTGATGATTTTGATTCCATTGTTATGGACTTGCAAAATATTGACGTTAAACTTGATGATGAAGATTTGGCTATACATTTGTTGTGTTCTTTACCTCCGGAATACAAACACTTTAGGGAGACACTATTGTATGGTAGGGATGAGTTAGCATTTGAAGATGTGAGGAGTGCGTTATTGCAACGGGAGTTGATTGAGAAGCAATTGACTCGACATAGTGATCTTGAGACTAGCGGTGAAGGTCTTTATGCAAAGGATAGACAAAAGGGCAAGAAGAATTCTGAAAATAAAAAGTGGAAAGATACTATATGCCATAATTGCTGGAAGAAGGGTCACATTCGAAGATTTTTCCCGGTCAAGGAGAAAACCGGAAAGGGGAAGGGTGACAATGGTACTTCGTCCAATAATGATTCGGCGGCGATAGCTCATAGTGATAGCGACAATTCGATACTTCTTGTGGTGGAACCGGGTACTAAGAAGTTCAATCATAGGTGGGTTCTTGACTCGGGGTGTTCTTATCATATCACGCCCAATAGACATTGGTTCTCTACATATGACAAGGTTCAAGGTGGAGTGATGCTAATGGCCAACAATGCGGGTTGCAAGGTTGAAGGGGTTAGGACGGTTCGGATAAAGATGTTCGATGGAATGGTTCTCACTTTGTCAAAGGTTCGTCATATTCCGGATATGAGCAAGAACTTGATATCTTTGGGTACTTTGGACAACAATGGGTGTAAGTGCACTCTTCAAAAGGGTGAACTTCGTGTTTCGTTCGGGGCTCAAGTGGTAATGAAAGGCAAGAAGGAAGGTTCGCTTTATGAGTTAGTAGGGTCGACGATTGAGGGTTCAACGACGGCGGTGTCCACATCAACGACCAAATCTGAAAACACAAAGTTATGGCACATCAGGTTGGGACACATGAGTGAAAGGGGTTTGTCAGATTTTTCCAAGAAGGGTCTATCAAAGGAGACACCCTTGAGTGGGTGGTGACACTCTTAAGTGAGTGGTTACACTCTTAAGTGATTGGTTACACCCTTGAATGGGTGGTGACACCTCTTGATTGAGGTGGTTACATCTCAAGGTAGAGATGGGGACACTCTTGAGTGAGTGGTAACACTGTAACACCCCATAATTTAGGAACCCTTAAAAGAACTGTCCAAGGGCCATCCGTCCTACCTTGGGTCCCAAACTACGGGATTGCTACTCAAAAGAACCCATTCACTAAGGAAATGGATACTTATTTGAAAAATATATTTTAAGAAGAAGGAATAAAGAAACATTTAAACCCGCAAAATACTAGACCATTTTACATCTAAAGTATGCATCAGAAGTTTCAAAGTTACAATGTTTTTAACCAAAACGAGAATAAACTAACTTATTACACCCAAGGAAAAACAAGTTTCAAAGTCTTAGACATTATTTATAGTAATAGAACTTCAAGCCAAGGTAAAGGTCAATTCTCACTCAACGTTGTGCACCAAACCCACCTGCACCAAATAGCGAATAGAAAACAAACAAGAAGGAAACAAAAATCAGAAAAACTGAGTAATTACGACTCCATCTCGTAAAACAAGTAATTTTATTCTGAAACTAATTTTTAATTGGGTTATTCCCAGTGGTACACCTGAAAATTTAACAAATCCCACTGGTACACCTGAGTTTTTGAAATTCCCAATAATAAACCTGAGTTTTTGAAAATTCCCAAATGTGACATTTATTAACCAAAACCGTTAACTACTTGTCTCGATTTATGTGCAATCGGGTTGTGTGACAAATAAATTACATAATCAAAGGTTTTTAGGGTCATTTTAGCCCTTAATGGATCAAATTTGAGGTCAAAATTTGCAAAAAACGACAATATTCATCTTCAAATGCATGCTAAAAACTAAGATGAATAGTAATTTAACGGAATATTATGTTTTTAAACGGAATATTCCTTAAATGAATAGTAATTTAACGGAATATTATGTTTTTAAACGGAATATTCCTTTTAAATGTCACATTTGGGAATTGTCAAAAACTCAGGTTTATTATTGGGAATTTAAAAAACTTAGGTGTACCAGTGGAATTTGTTAAATTTTCAGGCGTACCAATGGGAATAAATAAATAAAATAAAATAACTAAAATATAGTAACTCAATATAGCAAAAGAGAATAAAGAAAGAAGAAAGAAGAAATATAGTAACTTCCGCTATTATTATCATTATCGTAACTCAATTAGTCTACCAACGAGAAGAAAGAAGAAAGTAAAAGAGAATAAATAAATAAAATAAAATAAAATATAGTCCTTGAACAAAGACTTCTGCGGCCCTCATTGTAGGAAGAAGTTTTGATAAAATAACCAAATAAATAAAAAGGTAAAAGAAATTCAAGTAAAAGTTAAAAAAAAACATTTTGGGAACCGAGCAACGGGAAGAACCGAGCAACTGTACCCTTCCTTGAAAGCATGCTCATTTTTATTTTATTTTTTTTTTTAAAAAAACTCTTAAAACAAGTACTCCAAATTCATTTTCAAGGAACCTAAGATTAAAACCTTTTGATATTGAGAAAGCTGGAAATCTAAAGATTGAAATTTGGTACTTCAATTAGATAGTTGGAAAGCTCAAGTTATTCAACAATGGTGGGTTTTATCTTCCAAAGAACAAAATCTACTTCGGTGTCTTTTTTTTTTAAAGGGTATGGAGAAAGATAAATTGTCTTACCGGTGTTACTGAGATGTGGAAAAGATGATAGATAGAGAAGCATGAAGAGTATATATATATATATATATATATATATATATATATATATATATATATATATATATATATATATATAAGGTGTGATTTCCTTTATGAATAAGTAGTCTGTTTTAATAAGATGCAACTTCAAGGGTCACAAAATTTTGAGTTAATTCCACATTGAAGCATTGTAACTGTTAGGGAGCTGAAATGAAGGATTGAGTTTAATATTAAAGGATCTGTTGGATTGGGCATTGAAGGAAAGAAAAACAAAAATGGAGTCTCTTAGTTTCCCCCTTTAATTCCATGCGTGAGGGTTTGGAAATTTTATTATTTTGTTTTTGTAAATTATAAGTGATGATTAGTAACTGATCAATTAATTATGTTAAAATATCTTTTTTTTTTAAGTCATTTGAAATTATATATATAGTTTCAATCAGATCTATTAACCGCATTACCTCAATTGGTATTGTACAAAATATCTCGTTTAAAAATATAATTTTACGACTTTAAATGAAATAATAGGCTAAAATTCTTTTTTTTTTAAATAAGGGCAATACAGACGTCGCAAAAATACTGGGTATTACAAACACCTCTTGATTGAGGTGGTTACATCTCAAGGTGGAGATGGTGACACTCTTGATTGAGTGGTAACACCTCTTGATTGAAGTGGTTACAACTCAAGGTGGAGATGGTGACACTCTTGAGTGAGTGGTGACACTCTTGATTGAGTGGTGGTGTAACGACCCGCATTTTAGCAACGTTGTTTTCGGACAAAACAACAACGCGGATACATCTACAAAATATTTTTTAATAACAATCTTTTAATACATTTACAAAATATTTTTTTAATACATCTACAAAATATTTTGTAACCTAATAACCACAATCTTTTAATAACAAATTCATTAATAACAGCGGAAGCTCTAAACTTAATTCAAATTATTCAATATAAACAATAAATGAACCAAAATAGCTATATTATCAAAGTCCAAGGTTACTAATCAATTATGGGAAAGTCACTAAAATTGTTACAAAATCTAGAAATTGACATCAAAATAGTTAAACTACTATTCTCGCTTGCTCACAATCTCAGCCCTTGCGTAGCCCAATTAATCATCTCATGTACCTGAAAAAGGATTTTTGGGGGTCCACAATCAGTGGGGAGTAATTAGATTGTTCTACTTAATCAGTAGAACACAATTAGAAACATAATACATAGAATAGATCAACAGAACAGTCAACAAGAAAATCATTCAAGGACATTCAAATTTAAGTGCGTAGCGGAAACAAATCATAATAGAATATCCAATCAAGACTCTCAAGACAAGCTTAACCCAATTCTAGACTTCTAGACTCCATTATTGACTTTCAATTTCTAGTTCAATTCAAGTGCTAATCCGTGACACAGTCATATGCTCGTAAGGGAAACATTAACTCTTCCCCAACTTTCCTTGTCTCATGCCGGGTCAACCACAAAGGATCTACTTCCCGAGCACTGGGATCCAGAACTGCCCCAAAACCGCAGAAGGGGCAGTGGCTTCGACTATACCTATGTTCGTGGAACTTTAGCCACTAGATAGGCGGTCACTTCATAGGTTATTAATCTTTTCAAGTTCACATTTCTAGTTCACAATTTAACCTTTAATGACATGACTTGACCTCTAATCAATTCTAGTTCATCTTAACTTGACTCAAGACTCTAGTCCAAGACTCATATACTCGACAAGTTTGACAACATCACACGGTAATTCGACATTCATAAATAGTCATTAAATTCAACAAGTTCATACGTAAAGGCATGCAATAATCATGATTCAACAACATAATCCAATCATAAACACAAGTTCAGAAATCGAAATCTTACCCAATGCTTACCATAGTCATACGGCTCCTTGTAATAATATCAATACAATAATTCATCATCATAATTCATATAATCCATTATATTCGATCATCAATATAAAATACAAGTTTAATCTAGTTAAAAATAATTCCAGGAACATAATCAAATTCTAGTCTTTTAATTAATCGGACCATAACAATCTAACCTTTTATTCTTCCTTATTTTACTCGACATTTTCGAATCAAACTAGTCAAATAGTCCAGTTTTAATCTAATTGAAAAATATAATCTTTAATTTATTAATTAAAATAATTTCAAGAATAAGTTCAAACACTAATCTTTTATCAAGAAAACAACTAAATATCACTCTTTTATTTTAAATGCACCACTCGACTTTTCCATAAAATTAAGCAAGATTGATTCTTTCTTTTGTAATTCTAGATAAATCAAGATTTAATTATTTATACTAAATTAATAAAATAAAAATTAATACTTTATTCTATTATTCAAGATTTTCAAGTACGAGTTGTCTAAACCAAAACATCACACGGTTTTAACCAAACGAGAAATCAAGATTAAATCTTTATGTTTCAAGAACTAAGCTAGATTAATAATTAATTCAAGATTATTATTAAAGACTAATAATAGATCAAGATTTTAACATAAAGATCAAGTTTTTATTATGGAAAATATTCGAACAAAACAAGTGTTTCACGGCTCATATTCGAACAATATATATAATCATTCAATAATTATTTTCATCAATTCTAATTAGCAAGAATCATGGAACAAGCTTGGCTTATTACAAAGAAGCTTGAAAGCGACAAATTTGTCCATAAAATTAGGGATGGATTTCATATATTCGTCTATAATGAATCAATTGTAACAACAAACATTAGCGACATAGTTATAAAAATCCATCCCTAAATTAGGGACGGATTTAAACATTTCCGTCACTACATAATCAAAGCAACCCAATCTTTATTTCTAACTTTAGAGAAAGAATTAGGGAAATCCGTCCCTAAATTAGAGACGGATCTAACACACTCCGTCTCTAGTTTAGGGACGGATTTCCCTAATTCCGTCACTAAATCCTCAAAGCAGATAATTTTTCATATTGATAATTAGGGACGGATTAATTATTTCCGTCTCTAATTAGGAACGGATTAATTATTTCCGTCCCTAAATTTAGGGACGGAAATAAATAATCCGTCCCTAAAATATTAGGAACGGATTTTGCTACGGTTAATTTGTGGTCTCTGATTAGAGACGGATTTCTTGTTTTCTGTCGCTGATTCAAATTAGCGAAGAAGCATTTAGAGACGGAATATTTCCGTCCCTAATTCCGTCCCTAACTGTTATTAGCGACGAAATTTGCTTATTTAGGGACGGATATGGTCCGTCGTTAAAAACGTATTTTTTTGTAGTGGAACATGTAAATAATTCTATAAAACATCATGGAATTAAATATAAACCACTTGGCATTTCCTATAATATGCCAACAATTAATTCAAAATATAATCAACACGGTTCAAAACAATTCTAAATAGTTCTAAACCTATTCAAAAAATTATATAACTAATCTACCCTGAAGATTAAGAAAAGCAATCTAATTACCTAACAATGGATGACAAGAGTTCGAATTCTCTAGGTGGCCGTGTGGTTCAACAAGTTCCCTTTGGTTCCTTTTGATCCCTTTGCTCCAATCTTTGGGTTGAGTAATTAATAAAACAAATTAGGAGTGTAAAGAATTTTGTGATTGATTGATAATTAAAAAGGAAGAAAGGATTATAAAACTTCCTCCAATTCTTTGGAGGGCCGTGTGTTTTCAAGAGGCAAGAATTGATGGTCTCCTAAATTTTAGTAAAGAAAATAGGAGGACAAAAGTTAGATTTTTAGAAAGGTCAAAATAGATGTAGATCCATAATTAAGGTTGAAAAAGAATCAAAATAAACAAAAGAAATCAACAAGGGTGGTGGGTTTCCTAAGGGTGAGGGATGTTTGGTACTCCTAAAATCTAGTAGGGTAGTTAGGAGATAAAATGTGAGTTTTTTTTAGGATAAGTCAAAATAGATATGATTTGCTATTTATAGTTAAAAATAGAATAAAATAAATAAAAGAAAACAATAAAGGGGGCCGAGTAGTAGGACATGCAAAAAGGTTAATGGGCTTTGATTTGGCAAGGCAAGGTAAAAGGTTTGGGCTCGAATTTTAAGATTGAGATAAAGTAAGGTTGTAAGATTAAATAAATAAGAGGAAGGGGAAAAGAATAGGGACAGATTTAATTAAAAGGTATTAAAAGAAATTAAAAAGGAATGGTTAATATAAATAAAGTAAATAAAATAAAACAGGATAAAAGAATTAAAGGAAAATGAAAGGGAAGGTAGAGGGAAAAATGATGGAGAATTAAGATGATCATGATCCAATTAATTGTAGGGAGGAAAAAGGGTAACAATTTAGAGAAAAATAAGGAATGATATAATTAAAGAGTATTATTGGGTTAACAAATAAAAGGAAATAATTAGGATAAATGTGTAACCATCTTTAGGAAAATATGGGGTTACATCCATTAAATGATATAATAGAATAAAATAGGATAATAAGATAATTAAAGGAATAGAAAACTGATCAAATGGAAAGAAGGAAAAGAAGTGGGCTTGAATTATTTTGGGCCAAGGTAAGAAGTATGGTCCAAACACTGAAATAGTTTTTGGGCTTGAAATGAATTCCTGAACTGGATTATTATTCCCAAAGCTAACTTTTAACTTGGGCCAGAAATCATATGAAAAGGCTATTCAGGTCCAGTTACCAAGAAAGGGACTAAAATTACCTCTAACCCCTACTTAGCCAACTCGTCATTAATTCAACATTAAATTTGAGTCGGTCCACAACCTTGAATTGCTTTAAGATGGGGTTTTAGGAATCTAACGGGTTGAGGCCAAATGAAAGAATGTAGGATAGCCATCAAAAGGAAAATTTGTTTGACATTTTATAAAATATTAATAACATAAATTTCCGGAATATAATTTTAAAAAGATTTCCATTTATAAAACAGGGAATTCATTAATAGTTTTCGAAATAAATTTTTAAGGCACAGGAAAGACAATCTTATTATCTAAAATTCTAACCCCAAAAATACGGGGTGTTACAGGTGGTGACACCTCTTGATTGAGGTGGTTACATCTCAAGGTGGAGATGGTTACACTCTTTTGGTGTTTGAGTGGTTACTTGTTGGGGTTGATTATCTCATTAAGGTGGAGATTTGTTAGGAATTTGACTCGTAATCAACTTGGATTAGAGGATGTGTTTGGATTCACGTGCAAGAGGAAGCTCAAGTCAGAAGAAACTCGCGAGTCGCGACTTGGACTCCCGAGTCGCGTGGTGGGCTTGAGCTGGGTGCAAAATTGAAGGATCGAGGCAGAAGCAACTCGCGAGTCGCGATATCCAGTCGCGACTCGCGACCTGGGTTTTTCACGTGGCTCGCGACTGACCTAGGTCTAAAGTCAGAACCTTTTTTTCCGCGTGTTTTATTTCTCGATC
Organism: Salicornia ramosissima; assembly: GCA_951394345.1. Classification (NCBI taxonomy): domain Eukaryota; kingdom Viridiplantae; phylum Streptophyta; class Magnoliopsida; order Caryophyllales; family Amaranthaceae; genus Salicornia; species Salicornia ramosissima. The sequence goes on along the minus strand of OX596233.1, from coordinate 46,287,126 downwards.
GTGGGTCTATAAATACCCTTGTACTCTTGTATGGCTGTTAAATTCAGATTAGACAAACACATAGCATTACTTTAGAGCTAGAAATATCAATCTCTTGTGCTCTAGAGGATTAGTGATTGTAAAACACTATTAACATTGCAATAATACATTTCTCCTTCTTGGGTGGGTTTTATAGTCTTCAATCACATTAATTGAAGGATTTTCCCACCTTCCAATTCTGGTTTTGTTATTTGTTTCTTTACTATTGATTTCCAATTTCATTTTACTTCAATTACAATTACAATCAATCAATTTGCACCCACAGGGTAAATTGGTCAAAATAGTTGCAACAACTAGCAGAAATAGAGTTGATATCTCGAATTTGACTAACAAACGTCTTAGAGAAGACCAGATCACATATACGTTGGACAGAGTTATTTTAGGGTCTTTCCACATTATTTGGTTTTTTGTTATATGTATAAAAATGTTCTTAATGGGCTATAAATAGCTTAGGGCTTGTCCAGTTAAGGGTAGACTTGGTTATTGGATAGGGTAGTCCAATGAAATGTGGTTAAAGTCAAGGTTATAGGGTATTTATTGGACATGACCTTATCGACCAGGGCCAATACAGGACCAGAAATAATAGCCTAATAAATTTTCCATAAAAAAATGTTTTGACAAAAATAATTATTTTAATATATTTATATACATTTATTTTAACATTTGGCTACCTTGAACTTTATTTATATTTAGTATTATAATGGCCCGACCGCTGACCCGCTAATGACCCATGACCGCTTTGGTCCGACCCGCTATTGACCCTTTTTAGCCAACCCTGGCCCTATCCCAACTCGCACCGGCCTGACCTTGACCCGTCTCGACTCGCCCAATAACCAAGTCTAGTCAAGGGGAAACCTCACTCATTTGCTTCCCCTCTCCCTCTTTAGCTCAAACTTGTATTTTGTCTCAATCAATTACAAAGCATTTGGTTATGGATCAGTTTAGGTATGCATAGGATTGATTACCCCATTCCTATGCCAAATCAAACCCGATGGGAAATTTCGGCCAGAACAGGTAGAATTAGATGGATTGGAACGGGTTGAAGGGATGAATTTCTATTATATAAGGGAAGGGGTGAGGTCGCGACGGTGTCCAAGTGGATTACCACACTACCTTTACTTATCCTTCATAATTGTTAAACAAGTGGGGGATAATTTTGTCATTTGATGATATTTTATTTTCAAAAACATTAATTGTAATAACCCGAAATTTTGGGCCAGAAAATTTCGTGGTTAATTATTATTATTTTAGTATTCTAAGACCAAAAGACCCAAATATTTGGACTATTTAATTTTTAATTCCTTTCCTTATCTTAAAATTGGGCCCAATGACCCAATCAGTACTCCCCATGGTCGGCCCTCTCATTGTATGGCCAAGGGATTTTATTTTTTCCTTTTATTATTATTTACATGAATCTATATCTAATTAGCAATATTTATTTATTCATCCTAACAATTAAAAATTCTATTTTTCTTTAACCACCTCATACCAAGTCTCCTAAGATTACTCAACCTTCTCCTATTCTCCCTCAGTTACACGCCCCCCCCCCCCGGTTATTTTATTTATTATTAATTGATTATTTTGGTTCTTATTATATAAATAAGAAACACTACTCAAATCCTAATATCCTAAAATCATAACTCTAAACTCTAAAAAAAAACTCACAAAAGAACCCCCTTGGTGTCGTGTGGAGTTCGAACCAAACAAGAGAATTTTTCTTGTTTTTCTTCCTAATTCAAGGTAACTAGACTATCTCCCTTGAATTTGGATTAATTTATCATATAGTTGATTAGGATTAAACTAGGAAAAATTGAATGATTTAGTATCATGTTTAGGTTACAATTTTCGAACCATGTCACATGTATGTCTAATATGTTCTTGATATTTCTTTATGATCTTTTAGTGATTCTTTGATATTTTTATTAATTCTATGCATGATTACTATCTAAATATACATGTTTTGATTAGAATAATTATATGATAATTTTCGAGTTTCGTTCTTCATATATATATGTGCATGTCGAACCAATGGTATGATTTTCATGATGATTTTATGATTGTTTTCTTGTTTATAAGCATGATCTTTATTTATGTAATTGCCTAATTAAATCTTGAAATTTAAATCTATAATCTTGTACATGTTACTAAAATTTACGAGTGGTTCAAAGTTACAAAAAGAATTAAAAGATTTGATTTTTCTTGTCTAATTATATCCTGATTCTTGGTTTACTTATTAATTATTAATTTAAAGATAATTTAACAAGAAATTATTGTAATATTATGAGTTCTTGAATTTAAACTTGATAATATTTTACCCCTAATATAGCCGTGTATTTTATGAGAACAAAGGATGAATTTTGATCTTGTTTTGATTCATGCTTTATGATAATTTTATGATTTTATTATTTATTATTAAGTTTATATGATTGATTCATGATAATTGTGTTTGATAAATTTAAAGTACTAATCTTGTTATTTTTTTTTATAAATGTCGAGTGACTAAAAGGATGAACAAGGGTATTTTCTTCATGTTTTACGAAATATTAATTGATAAATGTTAGTTTATTTATTTATTTGATGAATTATTTGATCTATTGAATTATTTATGTGATAGCTAAAGAAGTTGATTTTAATTATTTATTTTATTTAAAAATGTCGTGTAATATGGAAAGAAAGATGATCAATTTAGTTTAATTTTTGACTTATAATAATTTAAGTTTACGATTTAAAGAATTAATTTTATTAAAGGAATAAAAGGAATTAAGAAGATAAGTTGTATAGTTACAGGAAGGATTAATATGATGATAAGAATAAGATGATAAGATGATAAGAAGTATTGGTCTCACGATGGCCATGTCGATAAGATAAGATAAGATAAGAAGGGACGCCGGTTTGGTGATACACTGGTCACCAGATTATGTTAAGTCGAAGCCACTGCCCTACTGCGGTCTCTGGGCAGTTCTGCATCTTAAGATTTGTAGTCGTCTAAGTAGTAGTACACGGGCTATTATTTAGGAGTTATGGCCATAGCTTAGGCTTAGTTCTTGAAAAGAAGAGCTACGGGTAGAATACACGGGTTCTCCCGGCGCATTTTAGGAAAGTTGGGATGTGCACGGGCATCCTTACGAGCTAATGACGGTCCATAAGGATAAGAAGACGATTAAGATTGGGATATGGGAAATAATATAATAAAATATGTAATCCATAGGTTGGTATGTTATTTATATGATGCTATGTGATTTAAGTTTGTATTAATGTATAATTTATGTATTAAAAGTATGCTACGTTAAGTCTTCCGCTGTGTACGTCTGATAAGTATGTATTTATGTATGTGTTCATGTATGTATTTAGGTATGTATTTACGTATGTATTTAGGTATGTATTTATGTATGAATTTATGTATGTATTTACGTATGTATATGCATGTATCTTTATACGTATTTTACAGGTATTTCTATACGTATTTATACGTATTTTATACGTATTTGTATGTATTTTATACGTATCTGGCAGGTACTTTGTACGTATTTCCTTACGTATTTCTACGTATTTTCATACGTATTTGTATGTATTTTTATACGTATTAGTATGTATTTTTATACATTTATACATGTATTTTTTGTACGTTTTCTTGGTTGATTCTATGATATTATATGGTTTATGGTTCCACATTCAAGTGGGACAGCCTAGTTACTCGCCACTGACGGTAGACCCCCACCCATTTCAGGTGATGAAGTTGAAGAATAAGTGGGCTATCGTATGGATTGGGTTGTGGGTTTTGGCAAGACTTATAGAGGAAACCCGGAGCCTACTTTATTTTCTTTTAGTTATTACTTAGTTTTGCCCAGCATGTTGGGACTGAACAATTTTAGTTGTGGATTTTTGGATTAAAAAGGATTTATGAACATTTTATCTTCTCATTAGTTAATGATTAATAAAAGAAACTCTTGAACTTATAATATTTAAATGTGTTTTGTTTGGTAATGATCCATTTGTCGATTTCCTTCGTAAATCGACAGCCTATAAAAGTCGGGTCGTTACATTAATAACTTTATTTAAAACAAGTAATCACAATTTTTAAAACCAAAAGTACAATTAATTGTAAATTTGAATTATTTAAATTCTCTTAACACTCAAAATTTATTCATAAATAATAAATCATTTAGGGAAATAAATTATTTACTCAATTTGCAATATATTTACTATGTATAAGCAGAAGTGAAAAACTAGGATAATTTTTTAAGGAAAATATATTTATTTAAAAGTTTTTAAAAATTATGTGAGAACTTATTATTTTATTTTCAAGATAATGTTGTTAACGAATATTTTTAAATTATCGCACACATTGCGTGCATAAAAAATTAGTTGGAATAGATTGGAAGGGATGAAATTTGATTGGAATGGATTAGAATGGACTAAAGGATTAGAGTTGATTAGAATAGATTTGATTGGATGACAATGAATTGGATTAATTATTTGAATGGATTTGATTGGATTGAATTAAGATTATAATCCCGCGAAAAGAACAAATCCTAAGTTGTGATTTTGGTCATATATATGATAGGACTCACTTGAAATGCTTTATTTTTTTCACAATTGAAAAAAATATAACGCATTTTGTAACGACCCGTATTTTATCAGCGTTGTTTTCGAAGAAAACAACAATGCGAATCATAATTAACTAAAAGTTTTCAAGTCAAATTTAAATAATAACAGCGGAAACTCTAAACTTAGTCAATTTATTTAATAAACTCTAAAATAATCCAAAACAATTAAAATATCAAAGTCCTTTATTTACATCCAAACTACTAAAGTCCATAAAAACAATACTAAAATAGGCTAGGAAAATCTATTGGGTAGCTAGGCTACTGAACTCGCTTCCTCACAATCCCAACCCTTACGACACCCATCTATTCTTCATCATTACCTGCAAAAGGAATTTTTCATTCCACAATCAATGGGGAGTAATTAGATTGTTCTACTTAATAGTAGAACGCAATTAGAAATATAATAGTCACAACAAGTCAACTAGAAAGTCCACACAAGTCAACGAGATCAATATTAACATACAACATAAATAATTCACAAGATACGCAGCGGAAAAATACACACGATCAAGCTATGACTAGACCTTCCATTCAAGCTAGTATTAACTCTAGACTCTAGACTTTTCATTCCTTAACTTTCAAGTTCCAGTTCACCTTATCGTTCTAATCCGTGACACAGTCATATTCTTGTAGGGGAAACCTTAACTCTTCCCCAAATTTCCTTGTCTCATGCCAGGTCAACCACAAAGAATCTACTTCCCGAGCGCTGGGATCCAAAACTGTCGGCATTCCGCAGTGGGACAGTGGCTTCGACTATACCCATGTTCGTGGCACCTTAGGTCAATAGATGGGCGGTCACTTCATAGGTTATTATCTTTCATTTAACTTTCTTGTTCACAACTTTGACTCTTATCAATTTAATTAACCTCTAGTCAATTCTAGTCCAACTTTACTTGACTCAAGACGCTTAGACTCAACACGGACACACGCATATCCTCACCATATAATTCGAAATCCATGCAACCATACTAACTTCAATTCAACAATTTCATACAATTTTACATGCAACCAACATAGGTCAACAATTATAATTCAATCATCAAAATATCGAACCAAACCTTGTCACGTAAATATCCATCACGCACGACCTTCCTCAAGAGTTAGTCACAATACTCAATCATTCATAATTAAATCAAATAACAAAATAAAATATAAGTCTTAATTAATCAAAATAATTTCAAGAGAGTATTCAAAATCTAATCTTTTTAACATAAAAACAAAAAAAGTTCATCCCTTTTATTCCTTATGTCACACGGTTTTTATACAAATAAAATAAATGAAATTTAATCCTTTCTTTTAATTTAAAACATTAAGATTAAATCAATATTATTATTAGACTAATTTAATAAAAAAATCCATACTTTAAATTATTAGGCAAGATTTTCGAGTGGATCAACTACCAAAACACTATTGTTACTCGGCATCCTCATCAACAATTCAAGACTCATGCTTTGTTTTTCAAGAACATAATTAATTTAAGAGCAAATCAAGAAAATCATCAAAGAACATTATTAAAACAAGATTAAAACAAAAAGATCAATTCTTGAATGATTACATCACTCGAAAAATATGAAAGAGTCACGGTTTTCACTCGACATGCCCAATCTACATAATTCAACAATTCAATCTTCAAGTTTATATGGCAAGATTCATAGAACATGCATAAATTTGTATCAAAATATAAAATAAATATATCAAAACTATCCTAGATTAACTCGGCCCTCACACGTCATCTTCTTTATGCAAATTCATATGGTTCAAAACTAGTTCTAAGCAATTCTAAATAATTCTAAACAATTATAAACATGTTCTAAAGATTATAAACCTAATCTATTCTACAGATGAAGTAAAACAACTCATTACTTAAATCCCAAAAGCAAGGTTCGAAAACTCCTTGGATGTGGCCGTGTAAGTACTTGGTCCTAGTCTTGGGTTTCTTTGAACTCCTTGCTTCAATCTTTGAGTTGTTGGATTAAGAAAATATTTTTGTGAGTTTTGGAGATTTCTGGGATGATTAAAGATCATAAAGAAATAAAGAACTTTTGATGGCAATTAAAAACTAGGGAGGGCCGTGGGTTTTCTAAGAATGAGGGTGATTTGGTACTCCTAAAATCTAGTAGGATAATTAGGAGATAAAAGGTGAATTTTTAGGATGAGTCAAAATAGATATAGTTTTCTAATTATGGTTGAAGATGGAATAAAATAAATAAAGGAAAATAATAAAGGGGGTCGTGAATTTGGAATGCATAAGGGGGAAATGGTTTTGGGCTTGGGTCAATAATTGGGCTTACATCATGGCTAAACTTAATAATTAATTAATTAAATAATTAATTAAATAAAATTTAAAATAGTCCAAAATTTTGAGTTATTACACATTTAGATTTGATAAAATTATAATAATTATATTATAATTTATTATAAAATATTATCATTTTAGCAAGGTATTCATGAGTTTCTTAAAAATATAGTTATATCGGTGTATTGTAAATTTGCAATGATATAAGTACTCTAGTTTACGAATTTACGATACTTTAATTTATTACCCGTATTATTTATTGAAAATTTTAAAATAAACAATTTACCAAACTTCCAAGTTCTAATTAAGGGTGCATTTTTTTTATTTGTTAGACATAAATTCATTAAACCTTAACAAAATTATTAGAATTGAATGAAACTAATTAGCTCATATTTCAGGAAATAATGGAATTTTATCACAATAAATTAACTTGATTAAATTTTATTTAACTTATTAGACCTGATTTATTACCTAGAATCAAAATCATTTTTTAGACAATTAGAATGCATCCTAGGAATTACCAATATACTCTCACCTAGTTTTATAACACCCCTTTAATTTCTCCTATACTTCTTCTAATTACTATTTATTTTTTTTGGCATTTCTCCTTGTTTTATTGGCTTCACATCTTCTATTTTAGTAACATTAGTTTTTTTTTTATATACAACATAGTTTGGCAATAATAGGTTCCACATAATTGTAAAAAACTTTTAAATAAATATTTTTTTGATCTTTAAAATTTTAATCTTTTTTTGTCCTTTCGCTCTTTCTATATTGCAAATTGAATAAATAATTTATTTCTCTAAAAGATTTATTATTTTTGAATAAATTTTGATTAATTTTACAGTACAATTAATTGTATTTGTGATTTTTAAAATTGTGATTACTTGTTTTAAATAAGCTATTAATGATTTCAAAGCAAATATTATTATGGATGATTTTATTAATTAGTACACAAATGACAAAATTATCCCCAACTATGAAAGGACACACGCATCTGTAAGGGGGATAATAAGGAATCCTCGCAAATGCGTGCGGTGAGAATCGAACCCAGGAACTTATGCCTGGAATTTTGAAGCCCTAACCACTGGGCTATGACTTCATCCTCCTTTATAAGATATATAGATTATTAAAAGAGAATGGAAAAGGCTTGATTATATAAATGAAAGGATTTCTTGCCTTGAATAATACAACCTTTCACCAATTTGCAAAGAATAATACAACCTATCGTTTTTTCGTAAATAATACAACCTTGTCCTCAATTTTGCAACCAATGATACAAAACCGGTTTTTAAATTATAAAACAGGTTTAAGGGACATGTGTCAAGTTTTGATTGGTTATTGCAATTTTTATTAAAAGACAAAAAACGAAAAAAATTAAAAAAAAAACTGTAAAAAAAAAAACAGAAAAAATCAGAAAAAAAACTCCCTACTCTCTCTCCTCCCTCCTCCCCATTCTCTCTCCTCCTCCCTCCTCACTCAGAACCCTCACAACCCCACCACCACTACCGCCCCCTCCCCCACAAACTTAGCCAACCCCTCCCCCACTGGCTTAGCCCACCCCCACCTACCCCACTGACTCCAGCAACACCCGAAACTCCCCTCCCCGACCACCCCCCACTACCTCCAACCCAAAAATCGACACCTCCACCCTCAATAACCCCTCCCCGACCTTCCCCCGACGCCGACAAGCCCACCGCCGAAACCCCCCACCCCCGAAACCTCCTCCAACGCTGAACCCCCTAGACCCCTCTCCCCAAAACCCTAATCACCCCCCAGGCCACCACGTCGAATCCCCATCCCCAACTCCCAGCCGTCGACGACCATCCCCACCCCAGCGCCAATGAGGCTCCCCCACCACTCCCTCCCCCCCCCCACTCACAACCCCACCCCAGCAACTCCCTGTTTTCCAAATTTTTTTTTGTTTTTTTTTATTTTTTTATTTTTTATAATTTCTAAAGTTTTTTTATTATTTTTTTTATTTTTTAAAATTTTGATTTTAATTTTTTTAATTTTCTGATTTTAAAAAATTAAAATAAAAAAAATTAATAGTTTTAACCTGAATAGTAGGTTAAAGGTCATCTGTATCATTGGTTGCAAAATTGAGGACAAGGTTGTATTATTCACGACAAAACGAAAGGTTTTATTATTGTTTGCAAATCGTTGAAAGGTTGTATTATTCAAAGCAAAAAATCCTAAATGAAAATGGAAACTAGATAAAGTTTTACAAGGAGATATAACCTATGATTCGAACTTACCGAAAAAAAAAACCTATGATTCGTTAAAAGATACACATGGATATTAGATAATGAGACATGCATCAAAGATAACAAGAAAAATTTGTACGAGACATTTACATAACCATGCATATTATAATAATAATACAATGGACCAGTCTTGGATCATATTATGCACGACTCCGACAAGCAAATGGATGTCCCATGAAAAGAGTTTAACTCTCACTCGACACTAATTTTCAACATAGGATTTTGACTCGATTCTGAAATTGCATTTAACTATTGTTATATAAAAATAATGATTTGGTTGAATCGATTCTGAAATTGCAATTAACTATTATATAATTAAACTAATGGTTTGGTTCACACAAAAAAGTTAAAATGAGAAAAGTAGAAATACATTTAGAATTTGAATTCCCCAAAATATTGGAATTAAAAATTATCTATCATCCTGTTTGTGATTCACACTTTCCACATAAATTTAAAAGAATTACAATTTCTTTAAACCAACCAACATGTCGTTAGACTATTTTCTAACTATTTCACGGAGGAATTAACTTCTCACGAAATCAAAATTCTCATAAAATACATATCCCAATCAAACACTGATCCCTCAAGAAAAAGACTAATCCTTAAAAAAACACTAATCCTTAAAAAAAATTTACTATCTAACTCGATTGTATAGTAAAAATTCCAATATTTTAGGAAGTATTTCTTTCAATGCTTCTTTTTTTATTTGACGCTGGTCAATTTTAGAGCTTCTAAAGATAATCCGTAATAACAATTCAGGATACAATATCTTACTCTTACAAATGATATTTCAAGTCCATTAAAATTTGAAGTTGAAGTTGAAAATGAATTTTGAGGCCATTGCCAATAGAACAAGCACATAATAGGTTTGGAAATTCGTTCCTAGTGAGATATTAAAGTGTATGATAAAGTGACATTTTTGTGATTTTGTTAAAAATATTCCTAAAAATACTCCTATTTGGTAGGTGACGGGAATTCCTACTCCTAATTTTATTCAAAATTACGTTAAAATGCCACTGAATTTTGTATCTCATTGTGAGAAACTGAAATCCCTCTTCATATGCCAAAAACTTTTTTTTTATTGACAATATACAAATTGGTTATTAAAACGCAAAAAAAGAAACTAGTGTCTTACTCACACCTCAAAAAGATAACTTTTGACAAGTACAAACCGGATACCAATGGGTCTTGGACCCAACCAAGACCCGCAAGGACCCGACCCATTTATAAGGGTCTAGGTATGCGTTTTTTAGATCCAATGGGTCCGGTCGGGTCGGGTCTTGGTCCAAAAATGTGAGATCCAGACCCGACCCAAATCCTACCCTTGGACCCATTTATATAAAGTTAATAAAATTTTAAAATATGTCCTAAATTTTTAAGTTTTAATTTAACATCATTTATCATTAAATCTTTAATTTTTATATTTCTAGTTTTCTAATCTTTATCTAACTTTATACTTATTTTTTTTTTAAAGTATTTTATAATTTATTTTTTTATTTAACTTCTTTTATGCATTTATGCCTTATTTTTCTTTTTTGGCTGAAATAATGTGTAACACCCCGACCCCACATTAGGCAGGGTCTATTATCACCAAAGGGCACTCTGGAGTGATAACCTGATCCCACAAGCCAACACGAGTCCTTTCAACACATTTTGTCCTCACTCATACGCACCTTGGGAAAGGTTCCAGGAGGTCACCCATCCTAAGACCCAGCTGAGCACACTTAATTGTGGAGTATCTTAGCATAAGAGCTTTCTAAAAGAAAGATGCATATTGTTTACATGAGTAGCTTATCAAATCCTCATAAACCAATCTCATGGGTGTTATAATCACTAGTAGAAAAACACAATTTTGCTGCACTTCATTTGCGGCGATTTTAAGCATATGCAATAAATAACAAAAATTTTGAGATGTAATGTATTATTGTGCCTATATTTGCTGCAGTCAGTAATAAAGACCCCGCCGCAAATAACAAAGTAATCTTAATTGCTGCATAACAATAGTACAACCGCAACAAATTAACTACGGAGTAAATTTTATTTTTATAACAGAATGCGGAGTAGATTTAAAAAAAGCATTTTTTTTAATTAAATTTTATTATGGAGTAATAAATTATTTTGACTCCCTTTCATTCTCCACTAATATTAAAAAGTGCTTTGGCTATAATGCTTATGATGCGGTTGTATAAAATATCGCATCATATAGAAACATTTTTTTTTGGAATATGCATATATGATGCGGTTCTATTTGGAACCGCATCACAAAAGTTCATCTGATGCGGTTCCTCTTAAAACCCCTGCAGCATAAAAAAAAAAAAAAAATCCCCCCCCCCCCAACACTACTTCTCTTTGAAAAAAAAACGTCTTCACTCCAAACCAAAAATAAACCCTAAACTATTCACCTTTCTCTCCCGTCTGGGTTTTCTGGGTTTGTGGATATTTATGGGTTTTTAGGGTTTCTGGGTTGGTTTCAGGGTATGAGATCTGGGTTATAGGGTTCGGGTTATGGGATTTATTTTTTTGATTTGTTATTTTCGTTTTTTGTGTTTGTGATTTTTTGGATTCAATTTGGTTTTGGTTTTTTGGATGTATTTTGGTTCACTACAAGAAAAACTCAGTTTAGCGACCGAAAGAGACTAGTAGTCGCAAAATTGTGACTGATTTAGTCGCTAAAGGTTTTTTTTAAAAAAAAAAAAAATCTACAAGAAGATGCTATTACAAAGATTTGATCCGAAGTCTAACATCATATACACAAGCATCTATCCAACAAGCCAAGATGATATTTTTGATATATCTTGTACTTAAAATAGTAAAATACCAAAAAAAAGGAACAACCCACAGCCCAACCTAAAAGCCCAATCAGTTCAAAATAACTTAAACCTAATAATCACTCCTTCACTTCATTCTCCTTGCCCTAACCGCCGTTGTAATAACCCGAAATTTAGGGCCAGAAAATTTCGCGGTTTATTAATACTATTCTAATACTCTAAGTCCAAAAGGCCCAATTAATTTGGACTGTTTATTCTTAATTCTTTTCCTTAGCTTAGAAATTGGGCCCAATGACCCAACTCCTCCCTTGGCTGGCCTTGCTAGTTGATGGCTAAGGAATTATTTCTCTTTTATGTATTATTATTACTATTATAATTATATCTAATCCTTTGATTATTTTATTTTAAATTAAAAACCCTAATTTTTACTACTTGTACCAAGTCTCCCTAACTTGCTCAACAAACCCCTAACTCTCCTCTAACCTCACGGCCCCCTTTTTAATTTTTCTTTATTTCGTTTTCTTTTAGTTCTTTACAATTAAATAGGTTACAAAGCTCATACCCTTTTACCCTAATCTCAAAATAACTCTAAACTCACAAAAAAACCCTAAAAAGTTCCTATAGTGGCCTTGTGTTTTCAAAGCTCCAAAGGAGATTTTCTTTGTTTTCTTTCCTGATCTAAGGTAACTAGACTATCCTTTTTAAATTTGGAACAAGTTTTCCATATAGTTAATTAGGATTAAATCATGAAAATTGATAGAGTTAGTATCATGTTAGGGTTAGGATTTTCGAATGGTATTATGTAAACTATTATGTTATTTCCTTGATATATTCATGAAATCTTGATGAATCTTTAATTATTTTTAATTAATTTCATGTATAGAATAATTTATTTAATTGTATATTCATGTAGATTAATTGCATGAAAATTTGTTATTCTTGTTCTTGCTTGGTCGTGTGATTGTCGAACATTATGATGAGGAATTATGATGATTTTTGTGATGTTTTCTTGAATTAAAGTAATAATCTTGATTGATTGATTGATGAATTCAAGCCTAAAATTAAAATAATTATTTTGTTCATGTTGTTTATAAAAGTCGAGTGTCTCATGTATTAAAAAGGAAATAAAAATCTGATTTTTATGATTGAATCTTGTTAAATCTTGAATTGGAATTAATAATCTTTAATTTGATCTATAATTTAATCATGATATTATTAGTTCTTGAAATTAAATCTTGATATTGTTATTATGCCAAGAATGACGTGTGGATCTATGCATTAAAAGAATTGGTTTTAATTTTGTTTTGGTTCAATCTTGATGATTAAATGTTCAAAGCATGATTTTAGTTGTTACTATTAAGATTTATTATTAATTATTGATGATTGTGGTTATTTAAATTAAAGTATAAATCTTGGTTATTATCTATGTAAATGTCGAGTGGGTTGAATTATGAAGAATAGGATTTTTATCATGTTTTAAGCAATAATTGTTGTTAATTGTTAATTTAGATGATTTATTTAATTGTTTATATGACGATTTTATGAATTTATTTAATTATTGTTATGTTCTCAAAAATTTCGAGTGGTCCCTTTTGGTTTTGATCAATTTTAGTATAGTTTTGACTTATAATAATATTAGAAGGTAATTTTAGGGATTAATATAATTTAAGGAATTAAAAGGAATTAACAGGGATAAGTTGTAATATGAAGGAAAGTAATAATATGACTAAAAGGAAAGGTTATAATATGATAAGAATTAGTGGTCTCACGATGACCTCTAGATAAGATGATTGATAAGTAGTGGTCTCACGATGGCCTTTAGAAAAGACAAGATACGATACGGACGCCCATTTGATGATACACGAGTCATCAGATCGGGTTAAGTCGAAGCCACTGCCCTACTGCGGTCTCTGGGCAGTTCTGGATCTTAAGATATGTAGTCGTCTAAGTAGTAGTACACGAGCTGCTATTTAGGGGTTATGGCCATAGCTTAGGCTTAGTTCTTGCAAAGGAGGGCTACGGGTTGAATACACAGATTCTTCCCGGCATGTTTTAGGAAAGTTGGGATGTACATGGGCATCCTTACGAGCTATAATGACCGGTCCAATAAGATGGTTAAAAGAAGGGTTTTTGAGTAAAATATGACAAGATAAGTATTTCACGGGAAGGATTATGCTATATGCGTATTTACGTGTATTTTCGTGTGTATAAGTTGTATTTATGTAATGATAAGTCTTCCGCTGCGTACGTCTGGTAAGTCTGTATTTATATGCATTTTTTTTAGTATATTGTACGTGTATTTCCATGTATTTTGTATGAGTATTTTGGTCTGTATTTATATACGTATCGTATCCGTATTTGTCTGTATTCGGTATGTATTTTTATCCATATTTTATACGTATATTGTATGTATTTCTAACCGTATTTTGCAGGTATTTTATACGTATTGTACTCGTATTATGTACGTATTTTTATACATATTTTCCTACGTATTTTTCTACGTATTCATATGTATTTTTCTACGTATTTTTCTACGTATTTTTATACGTATTTTATAATTTATTGCATTATTATTATTTTTTAAGAAAATAATCTTATTTGCTGCGCATGTACAAAACTTATGCAGCAAATTGATCTTTCATTTGGTGCATTTATTTGCTGCAGCAAACATAACGAATCTCATTTGCTTCCCCTATATTTGCAGGGGGCCTAAATCCGCAGCAAATAAACCATTTTTCCCCGCAGCAAAATTGATTTTTTGTACTAGTGAATCACCCCCACTTAAGGAACGCAACATCCTCGTTTCGCCCAGAAACTCTAATCCACTAGAAGCTAATCACATAGCTCCAGAATCCTCCCTCAATAGGCGCCATACCCTATTCGGTGGACACGGTCGCAAGGTTGCTCTGATACCATTTGTAACACTCCGACCCCACACTAGGCAGGGTCTATTGTCACCAAAGGGCACTCTAGATTGATAACTAGGGGTGTCCAAAAAAATCCGTAACCGTGTAACCGGTACTTTTTAACGGTTAATTTACCGAACCATTAATTTTTAACAGTTACGGTTAATTATCGAACCGTTAAGCTTAACGGTTAACGATCACGATTTAGGTTAACGGTTTTCATAGTCGGTTAACTGTTAATTTTTTTAAGAGGCATTAAGTATGCTTAACTCAATTTTCAAATGGCCTAAATGCATTATTTTTAACAAAACCACATATGTTCCTAACCCTATTGCCCCCATATGCATAACTATGATTCATTTATCATTTTATATTTTTATCTTTCATAATTTAATTCATCTTCCATTATTCTTAACAGTTAATGGTTATCCGTAACGGTTAACCGCTTGTTAACGGTTCGGTCACAGTTACAAAAAACTAGTAACCGTTTATGAACACCCCTACTGATAACCTGACCCCACAATCCAACACGAGTCCTTTTGGCGCATTTTGTCCTCACTCATACGCACCTTGGGAAAGGTCCCAGGAGGTCACCCATCCTAAGACTACTCCCAGCTGAGCACGCCTAATTGTGGAGTATCTTAGCATAAGAGCTTCCTAAAAGAAAGATGCATCTTGTTGACATGAGTAGCTTATCAAATCCTCTTAAACCAATCTCGTGGGTGTTATATAATGTATTACATGTATATGTAACTAAAATAAGACGAAACAATTTAGTAGATACAAAACGGTGATTAAAATCATAAAATAAAAAGACTCCTCTAAGATCCACTGGGTCTATCCACTAAGGGCCCATAGACTCGCTAGACCCAGTGGATCTGGGTCTGAATCTAAAAATTCTAGGCCAAGTAGGCCTAAATCGGGTCTGTGTCTATATAAAATATATGGATCTGGGTCTAGGTGAACCCGACCCGACCATCCCATTGCCATCTCTAAATCCAACCAATGAATCACGCAAACATTTTATCAATAGTACTACAGTGACAGATTTGTAGACGTAGCTTAAAAATGCTTGAAACAAATTGAAGCATAATCCCATTGTTGCTCGTTCTCTTCATGAGATTAGATGGGATTTGATTATGTTGAAATTGATTGAATTGAATAATTTTAAATATCAGTGTAATATCTTAAGTTATGTATAACAATAAATTATATACGAAGTATTTGAAAGTATAGATAAATACGAATCAAATGAGATATTAAATGACTTTATTAGAATGAAGTGGATTGGATTAGAATGAATTATTTCACCCGATTTCGAATTCTTACAACAATTTATTTTTGACACTATTCACAATTTATATTTTGATCGTAAATTTTCAGTTATACATAAAAAAAATATAGTCATGTGGAGTCTCATTGGAATTGTCTCAACATATAGTTTAATTTTCTGCTATCTAATGTTTATAATTTTTTACTTAAATATTTTATCTTGACACATGTAAAAAGGACAATTGTTACAAGAATTTCAAAATAAAAAAAGAGAAGGTATTGTGTCAGACTCGTCTGATAGTAATGTTATTGTGAGACGAGTCCAACTGGAGCTGGACACATATTGTTAAACCTTGACACATATATATAGCTATTAAACCTTGACACATATTTGTTAAACTTGGACAAATATTGTTAAACTTTGACAATATTGTTAAACATGGACACATATTTGTTTAACACTTTAACATGGACACATATTGTTAAATTTGGACACTTATTTGTTAAACCTGGACACATATTTGTAAATCTGGATACATATTGTAAACCTGGTAAAAACTTGTTAAACCTGGACACATATTCGTTCAACCTGGACACATATTCATTCAACCTGGACACATATTATTAAACTTGAACACTTATTTGTAAAACTGGACACATTTGTAAACCTGGACAAATATTGTTTATCGTAGACACATATTGTTAAATCTGAACACATTTTGTAACTAACCTGAACAAAATATAACTAACCTAGACAAAATGTAATGAACCTGGATAAAAAATATCATTAACCTGGACAAGAATATAAATTAAACTTGGACAAAAAAAAGAAAGACATTGACAGAATATATGAGCACCTGGACAAAAAAAGGAAGAACTGGACATATTTGATTTATATATCAGTATATGTTAGATTTTGGACTTTTTTTTGGCATTTTGATGCCTCGTTTGATAATTTCCCGTGACCAAATTAATCAATCTGGACATATTATATACCCCGATTAAACATACGAGCACAAAGATATGACCTTCCAAAATTTTTCACAACTATAATTGGATCAGCCGTCTGACCAAAGAATTGACTCACCCAATAAGGCAATACTAAAACAAAAAGCACATAATTCATCCTAACAAAACATGAGTACTATCCAATTTCCAAAAGTAAAAGTCCATACTATGAGTATAATTTCGTTCGTTTCAAACTTTCAATTGAAGAGGACACAGTTTCTCATCATGTACCATTTCTTTCTTCTTTTTATTTATTTAGGAAGTATTTATTTTTTATACCCCTTCCGTTCCTTTTAAGATATACATTTCATTTTGGAATAATTTTTCATGCAAATTAATTTTCATATGAGTCTCACTATTGGTAAATGTAATTAAAAGAAAAAGATGACTTAAAGATGGTAAAAATGTAAAATATGTGTAGGCCCCATAAACCATAAAAGGAAATGTAATATTACCTTTTTTTATTTATAATAAATTTTAGGAATAAATTTAAAGAAGTACTGCCTCTGTCCATATTTAATTGTTTTAAATTGACTTTGACACTATTTACTTTGATTTTGTTTAATTTAGTATAGGTAATGAAAAATATACTCATGTGTGATCTCATTTAATTCGTTTTGGAGTTATTTTCTAAATATGTAATTTTTATAATTTTTTCTTATATGTAATTAAAGATATGAAAATTTAAAGTTACATTTTGTAGGATATTGAAAAACAAATGGAGTAATAGATGTGAAAGATGGAATGAATATGTTTTGGGATATCCAAATAAAAAATTCTAACCCGTCTCTAATATTCAACTTTTAACAATTGTTGTTGTACGCATTTTGAGAATGTAATTTGAGAGTGTATATGAATGAATTAGTCAAAATGGTTTTAATACATTACAGGATGTGATTAAAAGTTATTAAATGTAAATTATTTTGACTAATTTTTTTGTTTACACCCTTAAATCACTTGTTCAAAATGCATGCAAAACTAATTGTTGAAAGTGTTTTGTTAGGATTGGAGTATCAGGTAATAAGTGATACGAGATACAATTACCAATTGGGGAGTGATTTTGACACTCTCCAATTTGATTTTGGCATTCCTCAATATTACTATTTATGTGAGAGGAGGAGTGTCAAAATCAAAATGGAGAGTACCAAAATCAAAATGGAGAGTACCAAAATCATTTTTCGATTTTCCCCCACTAACATAGTAACATGTAACATCCTACTCTACTCCTAGGAAAATACAAAAGTAAACTCTTGCTTCTCTCTCCTCTCTCCTCTCTCCTCCAGTCCAGTCCTTCCCCAGTCGCATTCAACTCTTTTTTCCTGCAATTCTGCACCTTCCTTCATTGCATTTTCTCCCTCCCCACTCTCACCTTCTCCTTCAAACAAACAAACAAACAAACAAACAAACCACTGCAAAATTCAAACAAACCTCTCTCTGTAAATTCAACCTTAATTAAACCCAGAAAAAATAAAAAGAAAAAATGCATGCGAAAACGGACTCAGATGTAAGCCATGTAACAAGCACAGGAACACTGAGTCCACCCAGGTCACCCACTCGAAGAGCAGTTTACTACGTTGAAAGCCCTTCTTTCTCTCACCATGACTTAGACAAACTCTCTTACGACGGCGCTTTCAGTCCCAACGCTTCTCCTCCACGTCACTACCACTGCTCCCCTGTTCACCACTCCCGTGAGTCCTCCACCTCCCGCTTGTTCTCCTCTTCTAATCTTAAACCCCACTACCACCGCGGCGGCGGCTGGCGCAGGATCTACGGTGGTCGTAGACTCGAGTATTGCGATGCCCATGACGGCGGTGTTGATGCCGAGGTTGGTGATGGCGACGGTTGTGATGATGATAATGACGGGCCTTCATTGAGGTTTTATGTTGGTTGTTTCTTGGTTTCGTTTGTGTTGTTGTTTACGGCTTTTTCGTTGATTCTTTGGGGGGCTAGCAGGTCTTTTCACCCTCGTATTCTCGTTAAGGTCAGTCTTCTCTGTCTTCGTTTATTTCCTCTGTTTTTTTTTTTGGGTGAATTTTTTGAATTTTACAGAGTAGTTGGGGTTTGACTCGGTTTAACTCTTTGAGTTCACTCGGTGGTGTTTTTTAGTACTCGTTCGTAGGGGCAAACTGCAGATCAGAGCAATGAATGAATGTGATAAAATTAATTAAATACACAAATTCCATTCGATATTATTAGCCTAATAAAATAAAACATGTTCTTCTTCTGGTTTGTTTAATTCTATTACTCTGCATTATCTTAGTCGCACATTCTATTTTGACTCGAATAGAATACAAATTGCTTGGAGTTTGTTTGTTACTGAACAAAATTAAAAATTAAAAATATTGTGTGTTTTGTTTAATTTACGACTAAAATATTATAGTCGTGTACTATTGAGTACATTTCGACACATTTACATCTTTTAAATTTAAAATAGGATAAATTCTTTGATTAAAGAATCATATTGCATAGATCAAATTCAACAAATACAAACAAACAAAACAAATTAATGGTGTGTTTGAAATTCTGGAATTGAGACAATTATAGTGTTTGGATGTCCAAAAATTTCAAATGATGAATTTGCCTAAACCATGTCATTTGAAATATTTAAATTCTATAATTCAAATGATGGATTTGAAATGAAATCTATTTTCCCAAACACAACCTAAATAAAATTCTAATTCGGCAAATCTACGCTCCATAATGAAATATGACATTGATAAATTCCTTAGTTTTTTTTAATTTAATTTTATTTTTTTCACATTTTTGTCCTTAACAACTTTCTACAAGGGTCTTGTGATTTGTTAAACATAAAATCATGGAATTAAGCCCATTGGAGTCATACATCGTTTGGTGAATTGGTTTTTTTTTTTTAGGAAATTTGCTTAATTTCTAGTAAATTTAAATTAACTAGGGAAAGAAATATCCCATGAAATATAACTTTCCATGTAAAGATTTTTCCATGTGAAACTTTAAGGATATTGCTAACAAAAAATCCTTAGGTCATTACATAAATGTTTTATATGGTATTTATCTATTTATGGTATTGCTTTTGAATTACTATATGTTAAAATGTATTGAGGAGTCTATTTCCTTAATCAATAGTTGAAGACCCATTAAAGGGTAAAATAAGGGGAATATTTGGATTTTTTATAATTATTCTAAATTAGGTATCATCATCTAAAGTAGGAAATGGAGAGGATCCTGATTCGTTAAAATGATGTGTTGGTCTATGTAATTATTGTAAGGCCCTGTTCTTTAGAACTTAAAAGCTACAGTAATCAGATCAAATCAAACTAATATCAAAATGGTTTATACAAGCAAAAATGTGATTATAAGTTACCAATATCAAAATTATTTTGATTAATTTGGTCGTTTACACCCTTAAATCGCTTTCTCAAAATAAGTTACCAATATCAAAATCGTTCAAATAAATATTGTCAAGTTGATGTCTACTAAGGGTGCATTCTCTTCAAGTTATTTGACATGACGTGATTAAACTTAAGTTGATCATATAACTTATTAAATCTGACATAATATCTTATAAGTTCTAAAACTTTTTTAAAATAATGGAATAATTAAATTAATAGGTACCAACTATTGCACTTTTTATTTTATAGGTACCTACTTTTGATTATTCACCAGCAGCACGAACTATTACATAAAGTTACAATGATAGATATATGACCTAAATATTGTTGCAACTTATAGGTCATCCATACCTATCGTTGCAACTTTATGCAATAGTTCGTACTGCTGGTGAATATTCAAAAGATGGTACCTATAAAATTAAATAATGTAATTATTCCAATAATAATCGAAAGAACGCACCCTAAAACATTAAACGCTATTCGAGGTCGTGCACCTCAACTTCTTTTCAGGTGCAAAGTGACCGAGTTAACTCGGCGTCTCGTTTTTGGTATCCACTATCCACTAATATCCAGCAGTTAAAGCCTTAAAGGGGCCCACTGTATGACTTCATCCTCATGGTTTTGACTCTTTTCAGTTTTCCCACACACATGCTCATGGTTTTTATTGGATGATTTATTATTATTTTTTTGTCAAAAAATCAATTTGGAAAGAATGTCTTTTTCTGTGGGACTAATTTAAATTAAATCAAAATATCAGTAATAAAAAGATAATGTATTACTGGGTAATCGTTAAATACGGGTCTGTGCTGCATCCGCAACAAATAGAAAGTTTAACCATACACAAGTTTGATGGGTTCCATTATAAAACCAATTGGTAATATAAGGAGTAACTACCAAATTTATAATTTAATTAACATCTTCTAATCTTTAAATGTGGGACACTTGCATGTGGCGAACTTGGAAGGTCTATTCTTTAACACTCTTTAACATAATGTTATATGTATCCTTTAAAATGGAAAGTATTTAGAAATTCATGACATATTTGCACATCAATTGAGGCAATAAATGTTTAATTCAACATATTGTTTTCATTTTAAGCTTCTTATATTTAGGGATTTTAGGTCATGTTCTTTAGGAATGATCTGATCTGAACTGATCTGATTAGGTGGGGTATTATTTTGTGAGAGTATCATATTAAAACAAAGCTGAATTGATCTGATCTGATTTGATTACTGTAGCTTTTAAGTCCAAAAGAACAAGGCCTTAGGGCTCTATATATTATTTTCCTTTACTCAGTACTTTATTTTTTACTTATTATTATTATTATTATTATTATTATTCTTAATAATGAAAAAAACAATGTTATGTTAGGAAACATGGGGTTAAAATAAAAAGCATAATGAGAATTAATTGAATACTAATAGTGTTTTGAAAATGTAGAACATGGTGTTCCTGGATTTCACTATACAAGCAGGGATGGACGGCACAGGAGTTCCCACAGATATGCTATCTTTAAATTCAACGGTTAGGATTTACTACAAGAATCCTGGCACCTTTTTTGGAGTTCATGTCACTTCCACTCCTCTTGATCTGTATTACTATGACCTCAAACTTGCATCTGGTCAGGTATATTTTTCTTTTCTTAATATCAATCTACCACGTTCTCCTTCAGCTTTAAGTTACATGATATTGCTCGTGTGATTAGTTCGACTCTTTAGTTTCTTATTGCCTTGTTTTCTCGATCTAAACAGATTAAGATAAATCAACAAATTAAGACAGTTGCATGATACCTCTTATGTTTCTTTATATTTATATGCGGGATTAGTTTGGATCGGATTGGATTGAATTACTTTAAATATTAATATTTTGAATTATGTATTATGAAAAATTATAAAAATTATATCTTTGAAAAATACACATTGAGATGAATAAAAAAGATCTCACATTACTTTAGAATGGAATGGCCGTGGATGAGATCATGGGCGGATCCAGAATTTTTATAATGGTAGGTCACCGACTCAACGACTTACCAAAGTTGAACATTGATACGCCAATTAAAAAATACGATGAACACTGCAATATATGTGAACAACGAAACCAGCGAACTGAGAGAGTGAGATATGCTGGAGGGGCGAACTTCGAAGTTTAGGTGTTTTTTTTTTATTTTGAATTTTTCTCTTGTGAACTTCCCCTCACCCTTTCAACCATTTAGTGTTTTTTTTTTTTTTTTTTTTGTGGTTTATTTAAATAATGATTAATGACTATGCCAAAAATATCAGCGCACACAAAGCTGCATATAAAGCTAGCTAGTTATAATTAGATAAATTGAATTCAATTTAGTTTAATTTAATTAGTTCAATAGGGCCAAATATTTTAGTTTCTTCCCAATATGTAATTAAAAAAAAAACTCACATGAGGTTTTGTTTAATTCTTGTCAATGGGTTGTATCAGCTTTATTGTTTTAACTTATATGTTAGGAAAAAAATTATATACTTGTATAATATATGTAATCTAAAGTTGAAATTAAAAAATATTTAGCATTATGTAAAGAATGTTAAAGGGGGAGACCTAGTATTCTAGTGTATTTTTTTTCAAAGAGGGAAAAAGGATAAAGGCTGTAGTATGTAAAATATCTATATGCAGGAATGAGTAGTTTCCCTAGGCATGGGAATTGATAAACCCTTATCCGATCTTGGACAAGATCTACTAAAATATTTGCACATTGGTCCTTTATATCAGGATTGATTTGTAATATATCAAAAATTAAAAGACCAGTTTACAAATTTATATCCTTAATATCAGCTTTATTGTTTTAACTAATATGTTAGGAAAAATTATATACTTGTATAATATATGTAATCTAAAGTTGAAATTAAAAAATATTTAGCATTATGTAAAGAATGTTAAAGGGGGAGATCTGGGCATTGTTTGGTTGACATGGGAAATAAATTCCCATAGTAATTTGTAATTCATTAGAATTTAATTTCCACATTGCATTTCCCATGATTTTCAAAAGTTGTTTGGTGTGCATGAGGGAATTTAGAAATCATGGGAATTTTCAATTACCAAGGGGACTTGGTAAGATAATTCCTATGTTTTGTAAGAATTACAAATTCCTAGGAATTTGCATTTCCCCTATTTTATCAAAATTTAAGCAACCAAATAACTAGAGCAAATTACATTTCATGGCAATTTTAATTGCCCATGGTAAATAAAGGAAACAATACCCTAGTATTCTAGTGTAATTTTTTTTTTCAAAGAGGGAAAAAGAATAAAGGATGTAGTATGTAAAAATCTATATGGAGGAATGGGTAAATTCCCTAATCATGGGAAATGATAAACCCTTATCAGATCTTGGACAAGATTTACTAAAATCACTACGCCAAAATTTACCTTTTATAGCGGTTCTAAATGCCCTTTTATAGCGGTTCTAAATGCCCTTTTATAGCGGTTACATAACCGCTATAAATCGCCGCGCTATAAAAAGGATACGACCCCTTTTAAGTTTTAGAACCGCTATAAAAATTTGTCCTTTTATAGCGGTTTTAGATCCGCTATAAAAAGTGGTCCTTTTATAGCGCTTTGTCCCCTTTTTATAGCGGTTATTCAATAACCGCTATAAAAGCTCTGTTTTTTTATTAAAAAAAAAAATCTCCTAAAAATGTCCAATAAATGGAGCCTATATAATATTTCCAAAACAAAAAAAAAATGCTATTTTTACCAAAAATATAATACAATATCCACAACAAAATAATATACAATATTTCGATATACAATTCACCCCGATGTACAAAATATGGATATTCCTCCAATTCCATCCCAAAAAAAATCCCAAAAGACATGGATTCAATATACA
This sequence comes from Salicornia ramosissima, assembly GCA_951394345.1. Lineage (NCBI taxonomy): Eukaryota > Viridiplantae > Streptophyta > Magnoliopsida > Caryophyllales > Amaranthaceae > Salicornia > Salicornia ramosissima. The sequence continues at coordinate 46,262,739 of OX596233.1, read as the reverse complement.
TAGTAACGAATAATTATAGCCTCCAACCTACATTTTTAGAAACATGTCGCACCCACGAAATTCTAATTTCATCAAGTTGGCATTGATTAAAACTTCAAGATTGACAATCCACATAATACTGCAAAGAAAAATGTTATCTTAATAAGCAAACAAACATGGTTAAATAAATGATATATTATGATCACGTAGATTTTTATATAGAATTTGTTTCCAACTTAGAAAATATTTCGTTGTTTTAATCTACATTCATTCATTTAAGCATTTTATAACTCATTCGCATGATTTTTAGCAAAAAAGACTATTTTTGGGGTTTTTGTTCCCATTCAAACCATTCAATCGATTTCAAGTTTCTAAGCTATAATCATGTATCTATAAAATTCATGTTATCAACCTAAGACTTGTTTCATGATTCTAAAGATAATAGGTTCATTCCGGAACAAAATTAGTATATTTGGTCAGTTTATGGTTGTTTTTGGGTATTTTCGTTCCCAACTTCGAGCCACTCAACCTATTTAATGTTTCAAAGCTGTAATCATATCCTATAACATTAATGTTATCAACCTAGAACTTATTTTCATGATTTTAGAAACAACAGGGTCATTTCAGAACAAAATTTATTGACTTAGGTAATTTTTTTGGTTGTTTTTGGATGTTTTCGTTCCCAACTTCGAGCCACTAAGCTTATATTACTTTTTAAAATTTCAATCGTGTCGTATAACATTCATGCTATCAACTTAGGACATATTTGCATTATTCTAGATGCAATAGGGTCGTTCCGAAACAAAATCTAGTGACTTTGGTCATTTTTTGGTTGTTTTGTTTTTCGTTCCCAACTTCGAGCCACTCATCGTATTTCATGTTTCAAAGCTGTAATCATGTCCTATAACATTCATGTTATCAACCTAAGACATGTCCATGATTTTAGAAACAATAGGGTCATTTCAAAACAAAGTCCAGTGACTTAGGTCATTTTTGGTTGTTTTTTCGTGCTTTTGTTCCCAACTTCGAGCCACTAAGCCTATATTATTTTTTCAAATTGCAATCATGTCTTATAACATTAATGCTATCAACCTAGGACATATTTTTTTTATTCTAGAGACAATAGGGTCATTTTGGAACAAAATCTAGTGACTTTGGTCATTTTTTGGTTGTTTTCATTCCCAACTTTGAGCCACTCAACCTATGTCATGTTTATAAGTTGTAATCATGTCTTATAACATTCATGTTATCAACCTATGACTTATTCTCATGATTTTAGAGACAATAGGGTCGTTCTGGAACATCGACTTTGATCATTTTTCTGCTGTTTTTGGGCGTTTTCATTACCATCTTTACACCATTCAACTAATTTCAAGTTTCTAATGTCTGAACTATTACATTCATGTTACTAATCTAAGACTTATTTGCATGATTCTAGAGACAATAAGGTCATTTCAGGAAAAAATCTATGTACCTCATCACATAGTAGCCATAGTCGACTGCATTGTCTTGAGACGAGTACGCTGCACAATCAATGTAAACAAGAAATTTTAAAACCTTAACAAAAAAAAAGGAATTTTAATAGTTTTTCTTTGCAAAAAAAATTAACAACTTAGTAGTGATTAAAGACAAGATCTTTACTAGAACTCAACCCAAATCAAATACCAAACACAAGATTGCACATTAAAGCCATACAAATGTCAAGTTGATGCGAAAATAGTAATGCTATAGATCTTAAACCAAAATCAAATCAAATACCAAAAAGAAGCTTAAATAATTAAAGATACATACTGACTATATCTACCAATCCAAATGTACTATCATCTTTGACAGTTTTGGGTTGGGGGCACCATGTGACAATGTCGTTTACATTAAGTTCTTGCTCTCTAAATGTCTTCATTTCTACTCCTATATCTTGCAAAAATTCTGCCACGTGTCAATCAAACAATAGCAATTTGAGATAACATTATTGAAAAAGGAAGCAACATCAATCACTGAAACATTATTTAAAAAATCGCATGATCACTAAACACTAAACAGTATACTAAACAAGTAAATTAGGCCAATATATGTCTATGAGAAACATGCTCAAAACACAATTAGGGAAAAATAATCTCCCTTTTGATCAAACAATGCTTCCCTCTTTACTCAGAAGTACAGTAGCATTGAACTATCAGCTCAATTCATGTACAAAATGATTTAGATAGCATATAAGACCCAATAATTTATTCATCAAATAATTCAAAGAGAACCTAGGAACCTAAACCAACTCCAAACAGTATATAACAAATTGAAGAGTTGAAACCAAATATTAGTATTAATAGATCTTAAGTCTACAGACCATATTTATTAACTTTGTGAAAACCCATAACCAGATAAACTCTCTTTAGTATTTACAGTCATATATCCCAACCAAAACCCTCTTTATAGAGAATTACACCTTAGGGGCTCGATTGTACACAAAAATCAGAGAGTTATCAAAAGATTTACAATCCCATCTTACATCATTCTACTTCTATGTACCTGCAAAATTGAATCCAAATAACAATCAATATTAACATCCAAACTCCTAAACCAACTAAACTAGAAGAACAACAAAGGAACAAAACAACAAACACCTCACCCACAGGACACAACCCAAAAGGCAAAAATCCAGGCAAGAATCTTAGTAATAATATTCATCTCTACCTCTGCAAATTAAGAGAATTAAAAAAAAAAAAACTATTCAGTACATTAATCACCTCACAATAAATAAACATTAACCCAAAAAAATCAAAGAAAAACTAAAAACACACAACTAATTTCTCAACCCATATTAAGTTTGGGGTTGAAGTATTCAAAGACATTAAGACAAATTATTAGGCATGAATTCTAATTCAACTACATACTTTTTGCACTAAAGTTCAATTATAATTCCACTGAAATTTGAGTTTGCACTCAATTATCATTCAAATTCGAACAAAATATCAGATTAGCATAAAATTGAAACCAAAAAGACCACTCAACATTTTTGAACCAAAACCCCCAAATAAAACCCCCAAAATCTACAAACCCTAAAAAAACACCCTCAAATTTTGAATTGAAAAATTAACAAAAAAATAAAATTACCCGTACCTAAGTTGCTGGTAAGCCTAGAAGTGGAGTTTCGGCGGTGGTGGTGGAGGAGGACAGCGACGTAACAGAGCCACGCTGTTGATTTGTTGGAGTTAAATGACGACGTAGTACAATAGAGCCATGATGCTGCAGCAGCATACAAACGATGCATAGAATGATGGTGGTGGTGGTGGTGTGGTGGTGCGGTGGTCAGTGATGGTGCATGTCGCAGTGGTGACCTGTGATTTCGCGTGAGAGAAGTTGAGAGTAAAGAAGAAGTTGAGAAGCTGGTTCTTTCTTTTGTGCTGAGTAAAGAAGAAAAGATTTTTATATAATTTTTAATAGCGGTTTTTATAGAACCGCTATTAAAGGTTAAGTTTTAACAGCGGTTTTTTCATAATCGCTATAAAAGATCATGTTTCTAACTAATTATAGCGTTTTTGTGAAAACCGCTATAAAAAAAGCGCTATTAAAAGTATTTTTTTTTAGCGTAGTGAATATTCGCACATTGGTCCTTCATATCAGGACTGATTTGTAATATATCAAAAATTAAAGAACCAGTTTGCAAATTTTTGTCCTTAATATTACACAGACAAGATAAGTGAATTCACAGCTATATAATGTAAAACATAGACAAGATAATATATTAACATAGACTGGATTTTAGATGATATGAACACCTTATATTATACTTTTATAATTTTGCAAACTGGTCTTTAAGTTTTGATAAATTGCAAATCAGCCCTTATATAAAGGGCTAGTGTACAAATATTTTAATAGATTTTATCCAAAATTTGATAATGGGCTATCATTCCTCTGTACACATAGGCATTGTTTTGTAATTTCTTATGAATGTGATGGAAAGGATAATGACATGTCTATATTTATAATTATAATTGTTTAGATATCCGTGAATCAACTACGGATTTTGACATTCAAGAAATAGGGCCTTGTTTTTGTCCTACATAAATGAACCAATGCAATAATGCTATCAATACAAGTATTTTATATTACTGACTTATGATGGCTTGAATATGAGTATGGTTCTGTTTTTCTTCATCTATCCTTAGCTCCTTGACTGTGAGCTGTAACCTTGTAATTCTATGAAATTGTGTGAGAAACTGCCAAAGAACAAATCTGACTTAAAGCTAAGCCTAGAAATTCATTTTAAATGAAGAGATTGCTTGACAATCTGATGTAGCTTTTAAGTTGAATGTTTATGTTAGCTAGCTGTTTTGAAAAGTTTGTGGCCAACGAGTCGATATAAAAAGCAACTCAAAACATTTTTTTTGACTTGTAGACCAATTTTTTAGTCAATTAAAAAGTCAATAATTAAATATTTTTTTTATAATCCTTTTTATAAGGAAAATAACTTTGGTTAAACACTTTCGGAGTGTAAACCTAAAGCATCATTCCTTAGCTTTAAGGATAGAGCAGAAGGAATTGGAGAAGTTTAATTAGTTAGATAGATTTTAAGATAACATTTGAGTTGTTTGAGCATATTAAAAAAGCCAAAATCCCAAAACCTACCAAGCATCTAGGTTGCATGAAAATGGATACGGGTACTGGTACGATAGGGGTACGGGAAAATGTTAACTTAAAAGTTAAGGATACTGGGACACGGGAAAATAATATTAAAAAATATTTATTTCTATTATTAAATTATTAGAAAATTATATAATGAAGAAGAAAAATTATTTTTAAAATTTGTATTATAATGTTAATTTTAATGAATATTCGATGTTGTTCGTGATTTATATTTCATTTTTATGAACTCACTTCACACATTATATTGATTATAATATAAATTCTTATTGAAATTAAATATTTAAGTTTTAAAAGAAGTTTAAAATGTGTTATATAAGTGTCAAATATGTGTCTCATAAGTGTCCATATCACTAAAAATATTGAACTCGTGACTCTGTGGGTTGGTGTGTCCGACACATATTTAGGCGTATCCAACGAGTGTCGGTATCCGATACGTGTCGGACACGGGACACGTCACTTGTTAGAAGTGTCCGTCCAACCTAGCCAAGCATCCCCTAAAACTTAAGCTAATGTTGGTGCCCAAAATTGGTATATTTGTTTCTCACTCTATCAGCAACATTCTTGGTGTTGGGCCCCACAACACCACAAGACTCTTGTATTAGTAAGATATTGTCCGCTTTGGGTTTAGCCCGCATGAATTTGTTTTTGAGCATCCTCCCAAAATACCTCGTACTAATTGAGTTGGATTACAAACCCCACCACTTGGAGCCTAGAGTTAAAACTCTAAAATCATGATCCTTAGACTTGACTCATTTGTGAATTTGTGTAGATATTGAACATTGATATTGAACATCTTAAATGACTTATATTCTGATCTGCAAGAGACAAGTGTATAAATCTATTACCTTCTCTAAGTTTCCATGGAATAATTACGCTTATATGATTCTCACTTCTCTGCATACTTGAAAGAATGCAATTGTAAAATTTCTTCAGTCGGATTTTTTAATGATCAGAAAATGTGATATTGTAGATGAAAAAGTTCTACCAGAAAAGGAAGAGCCATTCCAACAAAACCACGGTGGTGCATGGACATCAGATCCCGCTGTATGGTGCAATGTCGGTTGTATCAAATGCTAGGGAAGGCCACAGCTTACGTACCCAAAAGGTGAATGTTGGATTAAACTTGACATTTACAGTACGTTCGAGGGCCTACATTTTAGGTAGGCTGGTTAGGTCCAAGTTTTATAGGAAAATCCGATGCCCTGTCACCCTACATGGCACCCGTCTTGGCAAACCCACGAATCTGCTCCATTCTTGTGTTTACGAATGAATGAATGAATATTTAACCACCTATTTTTCGACAGTCGGAGTAGTAAAATGGCTAGTCCCTAATTTTGAATTTAAGGAAGTTTATTGTTTGATTGTTTGGTGGTCGTTGGCGGGGTAGCTTAACAAAGGGAAGTACATACTAACACCTGTTTTTGTTTTTAGGTCATGAAACTGTACTTAAAACTTTGTATTTATGGAATTATGTGATATTGATGGAAGTATATGTTGTGGAAATAGTCATTTTTTTCCTTCAGATTTGAAGATGAACATCTGTTATCTGTTTTAACAGTAGATTATCAAGTCCAAGAGTAGCTGATATTTATATTATTGCTGGAAGTATTTGTTATTGGAACTAAGGCTTTGTTCTTTTGAAATAAATTAAAAATGAATTGTCTTTTCCAAAAAAATGAAAATGAATTGAACTGAACTGTATTGAATTAGGTTAAATTCTAGACTCATCAAGATATGAATTGCATTGAAATTTCAAAAATTTAGTCCTTGAAGTTGGCTTTATGTTAGCATCTTAGGCAACTGACCTTGAACTGAACTGACACGGGGGTACCACAGAGGCTTTGCCCCGTCTTAGCGAACTTGCTCCTCAGTTTGCTTCTATAATTCTCAATTTATGAAAAAAAAAACTGATCATAATCCGCTAATTTTAGTTTGTAATTTGCAGAGAGCTTATGGAATTAGATAACGCTACCTTAGACAGGGTGTTGCTGTCTTAATTGACCCAGTAGGTTTTAGAAACAATTATCAGCAGAAGAACTAAACATAAAGATCTTACAATATGAAACAAAGAAACACAATGTTTTATTGAGATGCCGTAATACACAAAGCTAGAAAAACACACAAACTGCAGAATACAACAAAGGCTTAACAGATTCTAGGACATGGAAAAAAAAAAAAACAAATGCAAACTCCTAACAGAGAGATTGGTGTGTTGCTTAATAATCTTTCTTAGCATCTTCAGCATCCTTGTGTCCACCAGGCAACTTCTCCTTGATCTTCTCCAAGAACCCTTTTTTCTCCTGGGGTTCCTGGGGTCCACCACAGTGCTCATCAGGTACACAATGAGCCGCGACAGGTGGTGTAGGATCAGCAGAAGCCGGAGCAGGGGCAGGTGCACATGCGTCATCTTTGTGATGTCCCGGTAACTTCTCTTTCATCTTCTCCAGAAAGCCTTTGGTTTCTTCTGGGTGACCTCCCTCTGCATTGCCATTCTCTGGTATGACAGTTGCTTCTTCATCTTTGTGACCTGGTAACTTCTCCTTCATCTTGTCTTTTAACCCTTTCTTTTTCTTCCTCTTTACCTTCACTCCATCTTCCTCCACTTCTTCCTCTGACTATAAGAATTCCATGTTAAAAAATATTAGTTTGCATAACAAAAACACATTTGAATTCAAACAAAATGAGAGTACATTATATATTCAATTCATACTGAGCTAGAGCTGCTGCTGTTATTGCGCTGAAGCTTTTCTGGTTCGGCTATGGTCACCTCCTCTTTCGGCTTCTCTTCCTTCTTCCCAAAGTAATCAAAGAGACCGCGATCTGTCGCGTTGGTCTCAGTGGTCTGAGGTTGGTTTTGGTCTGACATATTATTATAACACACTAGAAACTATTAGCAAAGAAGACTAGTAGTATACTTAATTGGGATTTTGAGTTGAATGTGATTTGCTTTGAATTGTTGCTGATCATCTTATAAATTGGTGCCCTTTTATAGGAGTAGGGAAGCACCTGAAGATATGGTGAAATAGGTTAGATTTTGATTTAATTAATGATTTGTAGTTTTAGCTTCTGCAAATATTTGTGTGCAAATTCTGCAAGTAGACAATTTTATTTTTTTGCATTGTGTGCATTTTTGTGTTATTGATGTGTGATAAGAGAGGATGAATCTGCTAAATGGTCGGTTATTTTAGATGATCAAAGCTCTGATAGGTCGGTTTAACAAGTGCTGGGCTTATTAAGTTAAGCCATGTGCTTGTCTTGAGATTGGAAATACAGGACATACAAGATGTTGCAAGAATGAGTTAATGGCCTTGGAAGGAGAAAGCATAGTTTCAAGTTCCTAGATTTTTCCTGTTTATTAGTCTATATAATTGTTATTTTTTTTTTGGACTGAATTAATCTGAACTGTACTGAAGTGAAATGAATTGAATTTGTTTGAACATAACTGAATTAAACTAAATCCTAGGCTCAGTATGGGCTGAACTGAACTGAACTGAACTTTTTTGTCTAAATTGAAATTTCAGAAATTAAGTCCAAAAGAACAATGCATATTGCTATTGTAAAACAATTAGTACATATTGAGGGCTTTTCCCCCTTGTTACAAGATCTCTTAAAACTATTGTTTAGGATGGAAGAAATTGGCAGAAAGGCCGTTGGTTACAAGATTACTTATAGCAGCAATGACTAAAAAAACACTAAGTAAAATGGCAGAGCAACCAAGGATTAGATTGAGGAACCACATTGCACCAAATTTAGTGGGTTTTTTGATAGAGATCCACATAAAACATGGGTAAGCAGAGGTAATAGGCAAAGCAATGGCTCCAATAAGAGGTGCTAAGAGGGGCAAAAAAGGAGCAGTAACTGCTATAAAGAACACCAATCCTCCGAAAAATATCCGTAGCCCGGTTCTTTGCCACCTTTTGCAGGGCTTGTTGCAGGCGCTCACGTAGCGCAACTCTAAGTTGTCGAAAACCGGCATTGCAAAGATTTGGAATGAACACAAACTATTGATGATCAAGAAGAAGTATATTATGGCTAGCTTCAACTTTGAGCCGCGGTCGCCATGAAAATGTGCAACTGTATTCATTATATCTGTATCTTGCATCTGAGATTCCATAACATATTTTTAAGGAAGTCACCATTTATGGTCCGTTTGATAGGACGTAAAACATTTTCAATATAAAATGGTTTTCCATGAAAATCATTTTACAACGGAAAACTCATTTTTCAAAAGAGTTTTTCGTTGTTTGGTTGAATGATAAATGAGTTATGAAACTATAGAATAGAGAATGAAAAACAGTTTTCCTTTGATTTTGGGAGGAAAATGTTTTCAACTATAGTGTAAAATCATTTTACACTCTAATTTTTTCATTTCCATTTTCAGTCCAACCAATCTGTGAAAAAAGAGGAAAATAAATTTCAGTGAAATCATTTTACGCCTTACCAAAAGGACTCTTAACTTTTTTTTTTTTTGAATAAATTTGTGAAATTATAGCATTAATGTTCAAAAGTCCAAGGTGGAAGTTATATGCTTACCAAGGTCCCAAATGCCCAGTATCCACAAATGGCTATGGAAAATAGAATCATAGCTACAACTGCATTGGAAAATTTTACTCCCTTCCACATTATTTGGTGAGGTGGATTTTTTGGGCTTCTTGGTAGAGTCCCCTGCAAGTCATAGTAATTCATTTAAATTTAGAATTTAAAACAGCATTTTTTTTTTTTGTTAAAAGTTTCAATGTCAAACTGATGATCTTCCAAAAGAAATGCGGAGTGTAATTTTGAAATTTCTTTTAAAAGTTGATGATTGATTGCATTCGTTTGTCATATCCTATAATGTTGCTAGTCCTAAGTCCCAACTAGATTAGCTGCTGGTACAATGCACGTTTGATATAAAAAAATTATCAATTTTATAAATAAGGAGTAATATTGATCATACTAATAATAATTATAAAAAATAACTTTTTTTTCCAAAAATAAGGCAAAACATGAAAACAATGGCTACAATTATAATTTAAACTATACAAATAAAAATGAAATTTATCTCTATTATATAAGTGAAGGGGGGAGCAATGGTGTCCCCCTTCAAAAAGTCTAAAATATCCCCTAAAGTTTTCTAAATATCAAACTACATCAATATTGACTAAAAAGAAAAGTTTTTGTATTTTTAAATTAAAATATTATAAAATAAATAGTTCGAAAAAAATAAAATAAAAACATCAAAATTTATATTTTAAAATTCTCAACAAATAGACATCCATATTGATATAATGTTTTACACAAATATTTTACTTTTTTTTTTTATTTTAGTATAAATTTGATAGGAGAAAGAGTATAATGGATGAACTATTTTTTTTTAATTATGTAGAAGAGTAATAATTTGACGAATAATACGTGCTTCTTATTATCTTTCCAAGTTATTTGTTGCTTATTTTCAATTATATTGCATATATATTCTCAAATCTTACGTTTGTGCAGTTGTGTTAATAGTCTTTATTATATAAGCCAAGGGGGGAGCCATTGAAAATTGCATAATGTCCTCTAAAAGTTTCTAAAAACCAATTAGCATCACTCATATTTATTAAGGAAAATTATTGCAATTTTTGAAATTTTTAAAATGAAAAAATTACAAAATATAAAATTCGTAAAAAGAAAATAAAAACATCAAAATTCATATTTTTGAATTTTCTATAAGTATACATCCATTTTGATATACTTTGTGACATGAAAATTTTACCTTTTGATTATCGTAGATATTTGATAGCCGGTTTTGTTAATTGTTCTGGAATGGCCGGATGAAAGGGAAAAGTTTGTTTATAATTATGTGAATGAGTGTGAATTTTACAAATATTTCAAATTCTTGGGAAAAAACCTTCACTTTTTAAATGATACATCTAAAATATCATCACACGCAAAGCTTGCACTTAAGGCTAGTACTATATATTAAAAGGCGCTCAAGGTAGCGTATCGCGCCACATAAGATGTGTACGTGACACTATTCAAAGCACATGTGTCATGTAAACATTGCTACATCATTTAACAAAATAAATTATGCTTAGAATATGATTTGAACCTATTACGTACCTACTATAATTCAAATTCAATATCACCCACTTACCATCTCAACCAACTTTTATTAGTGTTTTAAATCACACAAATACATATCAACGAAAAAAATAACACTCGGGGCAATGCCCGGGCCAACAAACTAGTTGAAAAATCTAAAAGAAAACTTGTGGAAAAATAAAAGATGTTAGGGGTACTCTATTTCAGTATACAATTATAGAGTTATACGAGTAGATTATAGAAGATTACGCTTAAGTATAAGGAATTTCTTTAGCAAAACATTGATTAAAACATAACATTAAAAAGATAAGAAATAATTAATGCAGTTTTTGGAGGTAAAAAATTTGAAGGAGGAAATGACATGTGTTCTTTGTATGAGGTGAGGATTATGTCAACATTGGTTGTTTTAGTATTTATTATACTAACATTTTGTGCATGCTGAATGCATAATTTTTAGATTGTGTTTTGTAATGGAGAAAAAAAAGAGAAAATATGTTTATATAATACAGGTTGCCAACTAATTAATTTAACAATTCTGCCATGAATAATGTCCAAAATAATTGTCATGCTACTACGTTCGATGGACATATAAATAGCAATAATTTTTACTCTGCATATTTTATGGTATTTAATGTCAATTGACATTGATATTATGGTCACTAATATAATTATTATTTTGACAAATTAATGTCACTGAGTTAAATTAGAATTTCCCTTTTTACAATTATCTTGTCAAATTTGAATTGATTTGGGTTGGTTTCCACTGATTGTGTGTTTTCAATTTATTTGAGAATGTATGTGATTTTTTTCCCACGTGCATGGACTAAAGATTATAGTATTATTAAAAAGTATTTTTTTGCATTGATTTGTGTTGGTTTACACTAATGCATTCATGGACTAAAAAAATATATACGTAAGCTAGAATAAGATTGAAAATTCATTATTAATACCATAAGATTATTTATGACTTAGCTTATTAAGATAAACCAATGAGATTATACTCTTATGCATATCAGTATTGGTTTAAAGACACATTTTTATTTTTTGTAATAATCTTAACTATATTTTTCATAATATAAGAACCCAAAAGTAAAACAGGAAAAACATATTTTAATATGTTTGAATATTTATAAACTAGGTTTATTTGTCGACTCTCTAACTGTTGTTATAAATTAAGATTCAACTTTTGAAAAATTTGGAGATGTATATTTAATCAAAAGATAAAATATTTATGTGACAAAGTATACCAATATGGGTGTTTATTTATAGATAATTTAAAAGTATGAATGTTGATGTTTTTATTTTTTTTACGAATTATATATTTTGTGATATTTTTGTTTTTAACAAATTCAACTTGTAACAACTTCACTTAATGATTAAAATTCATGTTTTTTTTGAATTTTTAGAAACGTTTCAAGGGCAACAAATACTTTTCCAGGGGGACATCATATCTCCACTTGGCTTATATAATAAAGATTATTATTATAGACAATCTACTAATAACTATGTCTCCTTAACACATTGGTCTGACTAAACTTTTTTTTTATTTTTTATATAGAAATCTAACTAAACATGTTAGAATGTTACTATGGTTTCCGGCTATAAAAAAAATACACGAGATAAATAAACATCATATATTTTTTTGGGTACAATTTGCCTTAGGCATGGCCCATTTTATCTTGGCTTAACTCAGCCCAAAATAAATCTATCTTAGGCCCGACCTGATCTAGACCCTTTTATATTGGCTCGACCTGGCCCGCTGAACACCCCTAGGTATAGTATGAGCCATACCCACCTTTCTCCTTTGGTTTTCGATCAAAACCCATACCATGGGTTTGAGGAATGAGTTTTAATTTTGATTTTTGATATATATTAAAAAAAAAATACAAGGTATGCGGTTAACTTATTGCAAATTAATTTTATGAAAAGCACTTCATACCATAATAGTTTGAAAAGGAAGATTTTTTAAGAATCCATGCTAAAAGTACTTGTTTCTATTTTTTTGGGAAAATACCAAATTATTTTTTTTTCGAGGAGGAAAAGGTCAAAATTACTTCTTGGCCAATGTAATTATACTTAATCTATGGGATAGTAAATCGATGTACTTTCTCCGTAAATGAATTATTGCAACATTTGCTATTTTTAGATGTTTTTGAATTCTTGCAACAAAATACCAACTTTTCTTATTTTAAAAGTTTTTACCTATTTCTCTTTTCTACTTTTACTAATCTACCAACCAAATACCAACAAAACACCAACTTTTCTTTAGGGATCACTTCATCTTATTTCTCTCCCATACTTTGACCTAATCTACCAAGTTAAACATACTTACAAAATTATTTTTGGAGTTCGTGCCAGAGGGCTTTGTTGCAAGAATTTGTTTGCGGAGGAAGTATTATTTTCACTTATAACTTCTCTTATGAAGCTTGAAAACCTATATGCTACCTCGTTAATTTGTATGTGCAACGATGAAACATAGGGTAGGGTAGACAGTTAGTAATATTAATTTACAGCGTTCCCCATCAGTAATATAATTTTTGATTAGATTTTTCTCAAATTTATAAAAGAAAATGTTGAAAGTGAAGTTCAAAATAGTGGTTGTGTTAGCTTAATAATTTGTATCAATTTTTTTTTTGAGGGATTAATAATTTGTATCATGTGAAAATGTTAATCATAAAAAGCTTTTTAAAAGTACCATGTACGAATATCATTTTTAATGTCATACGTACTCGTTACTAGAGATTAAAGAGAATACCTAATATTAGTTCCACCAGAATTCATATCAGATGCTTTTATTTAATTAATCACCCTTTCCACACAAAAGCAAAAAGATGGAATAAGCTAAGCAACCAATCTTATGCACTTTGTGGAAAATTCTCTTTGTTAAGCCCAACACTTTTGTCAAATCTGAAATACAACCTTTTGATTTTTGATTTATTTATTTTACAATACAAAGTACAATTACACATGAAATGCATCTTTATTATCCCCTCTCATATATTTCACTTTATTTGTAATGTTACTCTTTGATTAAATTTCTCTTACAAAAATATTCTAAATATTATGAACAAACAGAAGAATTAGGTAAGTTAAGGAGAGTGGTAACGTAAAAATGTCCATATAACTTTCTTCTTAGCGTTTGTTTTGAGGGTTTATGCATGAATAGAAAGATAAAAGGATGAGATTAGGAAAGAAAATGGGGGTTGAGTGAGATTTTACTAATATAATTCCCATGATTTGTTTGGTATTTGATAGGATTAAGTAAGGAAGCAAGAAAGTATCAAAATTCTTCCTCATAATACTTGCTCCCTTAAGTATTTTTTTGGTGGGATTACGGATTTAAGGCTCATTTTATTAGGGCGTAAAATAATTTTTTTTTTGTAAATTTTTTTTTTTATTTTTAATTTTATATTGTTTACTTACTTTAATTTGCAAAGTGATGTAAAATCGGTTTTCTTGGGAGTAAGCTATTTTTTAAAATGATGGAAAACTATTTTCATGTCAATATGAATGAAAAACTACTTTAATTTCTTTATTTTACCTCCTTACTTTTCTTTCATTTACCTTATTTTCCATCATTACTTACATGATAGTAAACAATGGAAAACTTATTTTATAATTGTGCCTTTTCCATTGCATATTGTATTGTTTTCCATGGAAATCATTTTACATTGAAATTATTTGACACCCAAGTAAAAGGAGCCTCGGAGGTTTTAATTCACCATAAAAGAATATTATTTCCTATAAACAAACAAAATGTTACCTTTGATAAGGATAAATAATCACTAGCCTTATCACTTATCCCTCAAAACAAACGCCACATAATAGATTCACAAACAATAACTACAATAATTATCTAGCATATAGATCATGAAAGGATCAAAGGTTGAAATTGTCCATCGTAATTACTACAGAAACCAAATAAATCAAACAATCAATAAAGTAATAATTATGATAAAGTTATTCCCACTGGTACACCAGAAAATTTAACAAATTACACTAGTATATCTGAGTTTTTAAAATTCCCAAAAATAAATCTGAGTTTTTGTCAATTTCCAAACCTAAAAACATAATATTCCGTTAAATTACTATTCATTTTAACTTTTAGCAGGTTTTTCAAGATGAATATTGTCGTTTTTTGCAAATTGTGACCTCAAATTTGACCCATTAAGGACAAAAATGACCCCCCAAACCTTTGATTGAATACTTTATTCGTCACATAAACCAATTGCACATAAATTGAGGCAAGTAACTAATGATTTTGGTTAATAAATGTCACGCTTGAGAATTGTAAAAAACTTAGGTATATTTTTGGGAATTTAAAAAATTTAGATATACCAATGAGATTTGTTAAATTTTCAGGTGTACCAATGAGAATAATCCAAAAAACAATGATCATGCCTCATATATATTAATAAATCATAATAATAAAAACCATATATACCTGTATTTCAAGCACAAGGTTATGCCCTCTGAAAGACAAAGCAACAATCCCAATTGCAGATAAAACATCCACCATTGATCCCATCTCAGTTTGCGACGCGACGGTGACGGGTTTGGTGGCGGAAGGTGTATCTTTGCCGATGGAGACGACGACGAGGACCGAAATAAGAGTGCAGTAAACAACAATGGCAGTGATGGCACTAAGTAGTGACACCCAAGCCATTGAATTGAAGTTAGGAAGCTGGGCTACAGCAATAGCCAAGCATATGAATATCAAGTACCATTCCACTGTTGTTGGATCATAAATATTATTATGGGCTTCTTCTTCACATATTATATGGTATAAATGTTGCATTGTACCACCACCCGTTATCAGTAGCGTTACACAGGTTCCTCCTGATAGGTACATTACTGGAATTAGAGTTACTACTTTCCCCATCTTTGGACCTATATATATATATATGTTACATTATGATTAGATTGATGCATGATACATAACATATTAACATATACTGTACTCCATCCGTTTCAAATAAATGCATCTTTTTGACTAAAAAGCTCTCACAATTTTGATCAAAGTGGATCAGTTATTTTGAAATGGATGGAGTATTATATATCTAAGTAAAGTGAAATATAATATTACTACATCCGTTAAAAAAAAAGGCGACAATTTTGAGTTCACAGACTCCTAGGCATTTTTTTATAGTGGATAATTAGAAACAGTGATAGGTAGTTGATTAAAATAAATGAAGAAAGAAGGTAGTGACAATTAAAGAATTGGTGAGAGAAGGACACAACTAAAGAATTGGAGAAAGAATGTGGGGACAATTAAAAAATTAATACGGGCGTTTATGTCTTTTCATTAGCAAAGAGTTTACCATATAAGAAAAGGTAAATTTGTTGCATTTGTTTTAAAATATTCCAAATTAAAAACTGTTGTTTTTTTTATTTTTTGGAACGGATGAAGTATATGATATGGAAGATAATATAAGAGGATGGATGGGACTAACCAAATGCTGCCATGGCTAGTTGAAGGTATCGGCTGTAGCGATATCCAGAGGAGGCTTCATGGAGTTGAGTAAGAAGCCAAGCAGTGTAGAGTTGCCAAATGAATGCCATTGACAACCATGTTATCCCCCAAGCCCTGATGAAGACATTGTCACATCCATAAATATATCATTCTAGCTATATTAAATTATTAATTACTCCATCTCTGATCTACTACAACACTTAGCTTCTTTTTTATCCATCGTGTCTATTTAATTGCAACATTTCTAGTTTTGATGCTATTTAAATTACAATCACTTCTAGTTATAACTGGTTTTTGTGTTTCATATGTATTGTTATTGGAAAGATATAATCATGTGGCCATATAGGTTTTGTTGAATTCGTTTATTTTGACATGTACTTTATTAATATCTATTTTTTACCAAAACATAACTTAAGATATCAACGTTGTAATAAAAGACTAAAATCCTTGCGGCTTGCATATGTTATTGATTTAAAATAAGAGGAAGTCCTAATCCAGAATAAGGGGTGGGATAACATGATCAATAACTTTATTCTTTACGGTTCAATATTTTTTGTGTTTTCTCTTAATCTTTATATTTGCTTCTTTTTTTTTTCTCATTTAAAATTTTATATATTTTCAATCACTCATTTCACCTGTTATTATTTTTACTTTCTTCGATCAATTCCATTATTAATTAACATTCCAAATTCCAATAATAATTTATCTACATTTTAAATATTTTAATAATAATTTATCTACGAGTACAATTTTTCTTAATTCATGTGAAAAAGACAAAATGTAAAGAATAATTAGAATAGAGAGAGTAGTATATATGTATATATTTGACGGTAAGACTAGCTAGATTTCAAGTATGATAATTAAGGATTCAAATCGTCCTCTGACCCACTAATTGTTTCTCAGATCATTTGTGTTTTACTCATTTTGATTGGTTGTAATAAGTACTATGACCCACCTTTCAAATTTTTTTTTCAAAAAAATACTTTATAAACCAATCAAAATAAGTGAAACACAAATGAAAAAATTAGATTTTTGCTACTCCACAAGTGTTAATAGCAGATTCGCATTTTTGAATTACAAATGCTCATGTATGTATAAGATAATAAGCCCAACAAGCAAGGTATACAGTACAACATTAATCTTTAGTCAACGTATAATATTATGCTAATAAGCTAATGGAGAACCAAATTCGACGATCAAATATGTAAGCATCATTCTTGCCCCCTCAAAAAGTTAGCAAACAATGCAATATTTGACTTGAGCATAGAATAAGAACCATAAATATGTTTTTATACCTACTTAATGATGACTAATTTGCCACTAATGATCATCATATTGAATAACTAATTGATTTTTATTTCTACGAGATATAATTAAAGAGAAGCAAAAATAGAAGAAACTCAAAAGAACTATAGGCTCCACTCACCCTCATACATACATAATTGCTCAAAATACTTGCTCCCCATGCTTCATAATAATTGATATATGTTCTATGCTATTTTGGGTTGGTGAACTGCAAACCTTAGCCTAGGTTTTACTTAGTATCGCTCCCGTTTTGACAATTTTGTCCTTACTCTCTAACTTTTCATATATCTCTCTCATTAATTAACTTGGACCTTAAGGAATATTTGAATTTTATCAGACTTATTTTGACAAAACTAGGTTATGAGGTAATTTTTTATGCGTCCCATTCATTTTTTATGGCGGTAATTGGCAGTGTCCGCGGTGGGTGTGACATTTTCTAATGCGTTTAATTAAGCTGGATGACGGGTAAGTCCAAAAAATTTCAATTGTTGATTTACACTACAAAAATTGAACTACTTTAGCAACCAAATGTGGCAACGAATTTTAAATTTGTTGCTCATTGGCAACCATAATATTATTTTTGTTGCTAAAATATTTTTTAAGTGCATAATAGCAACAAATTAATCATTTGTTGCCACTTGCAACCAAAAGTTTTTAACATTTAGTTGCTAACTTGGGGATGGACATTTTTTCATTGCTATTGTAGTAACGTATTCAATTTTCGTTGCTCTTTTTAGCAACTAATTTAGTTTTTGTTGCTATTCTAGCAACTGATTTAATTTTCGTTGCTATTGTAGCAACTCATTTAATGTTTGGTTGCCGTAATTTAGCAAAAAAAATACTATATTGTAAAATAAAATGGTTGCTTATATTTTCCTTAGCAACTAAAATTGAAATTTCGTTGCTATTTTGGCAACCAAACTATAATTCTGTTGCTATTTTAGCTACCAAAACTATAATTTTGTTGCTATATGTAACATCCATGATTTCCTTATTATGTTTTTGATGTGCTACTTATATTAATAAGGTTATCGTTTCATTTAAGGTGCTGATATTCTAAGGTAATTCGTAGTTAAGCGTGCTCAAGCAAGAATAATCACGGGATGGGTGACCTCTTGGGAAGTTGTTAGATCGGGTTATTGGGGTGTCAGATTTTTTTTTTTGGATATAGATTTAGCAACTAAGAGTTTTCGATTTGGTTGCTATTTTAGCAACGAAAACTAATAATTTGGTTGCCATTTAGCAACAAAAATGGTGAATAAAATAAAAATTGGACACAAGTTGGCAACTAAAATAAAAAAAATGGAAGCCAAGTATGGCAACCAATTTGGCAACTAAATTTGGTTCGATGCGAAATGGCAACCAATCTATGTTGCATTTTGTTGCTAATATCAAATGGCAACTTGCCTTTTGGCAACCAACTTTTTTGGTTGCCAAAAAGTTGCTAACTAGAGTTAGCAACCATTTTTTCAATCATAGCAATTATTTTAAATGGTTGCTAAAATCTTGAATTTTTGTAGTGTTAGTTCAAGTTAGTACGACAAATGAAAAGTTATAGAGTAAGGTTAAAATTGTCAAAATGTGGCTGATACTAAATAAAGCGTGGGTTATGTTTTTTACAAAATAATTGGTACAATATATTTTTTTCATATTAAAAACCCATGCTCCCGACAAACAATAAAAAATACTCCTTCCGTAACACAAAAATGTAAACTTTGTAGAAAACACGGACTCCCATGTAAAAGTTTTATGTGGGTTAATTGTGTTGTAATTGTGTAGAGAAGAGAGAAATAAATAAGAAAACACGGACCCCCATGTAAAAGTAATGGCAAATGTGTAAATTGTATGAAGTTTTTTTTGCCATATATAGAAAGTTTTGTAAAAGTTGATATTTTTGTGTTACACTCATATTTAGCAAAAGTTTACATTTTTGTGTTACGAAGGGAGTACAAAATCTCCTTTTTTAACTTATGCTACTTTCTTTGTATATGTACCGCATAGACAATTATAAAAACTATCAACACGCTTAATACATCAAACTATAAAAATGAATAGGAGTTCATAATTTGAAAAATGTAGCAATTATTCTAAAACAGAGAAAGTAAGTAAGATATAAGGCATATAGGCCGACCCTATTCTTTAATTTGGATTTATTTTAAATTAGCTCAGCCAATTCAATTCATTTAAGTTCAATTCGATACAATCTAGATAATTTAGTTTTAAAATCTTGTTCAATTTAATTTAGATTAATTTAGTCCAAAAGAACATGATATGTTATGATCATGAGTACTTCAATTCGAGTAGATTTTCAAATAAAGAATCACTAGTTTAATTATAGTATGATCATTATATGATGCTCAAAGTATATGAAGGGGTCCAACTTTATTTTAAAGTATCGTCTTAATTAATTAATCATACACGCTGCAACTTGAGAATCAAATAGGACTGCATGAGTAATGGTACTTCTTTTACGTACCTAATGAGTATGGTTGTCACCACGTACTAGTAATTTATATACTATATAGGAATATATAGTTCTCCCAAAGTATTAAACTTCAGATTAACTAATGTAATTGACTAATTGCTATACAATGCAAATATCATAAATTATAACATATCATGTTCAATTTATAGCTTATTAGTTCTAATTTTTGGTATTTAGCTTATTGAAAATTTGATTATCTTAAAGCTTCTTGTTATTACAATTCAAATGATCAGATGTTACTAATTAATAAACATCCTATCCTAGAGCGTGAGGTAAATATTTAATATATTTTCTAAAATAAATACAAGCTAAAATCCCGCTTCAAGATATATTTTTAATTAATTCATTTATTTTCGATGAAGTAACAAATAATGCATTAATTAGCTCATTCTAGGGTATCAGGAATGAAGTGTTAATTTGGATTTATAAAAACATACGAATCGAGACAAAATACTAACCCTACTTAATCTATAATTAATATTATAATTAATATTTTAATTAATGAGGTGTTAAGTTGGAGAATAAAACTAAAGTACCAAGAATTTTACGAAAATTAATAGGACAACATGAAAAAGTAAAAAGTAGGATGTATGGGCTTACCATCCAAGAACATGAAATGCCAAAGGAAGAAGAAGTGACTGAACCCCAAGTCCAGAAGAAATCAAATGGAAGATGCAAAAAAACATGTTGCCTTCTCTTGATTCTGTTATAGGAAGCCATGCATCTGCTGGATTACTTTCCTCTTTTCTCTCTCCTCCTCTTCCTTTTCTACTACTCACAATACAATTATTATCACCATCACCTTCTTCTTTTATAGGATTAATCCTATTATTATTATTTGTACTACTCTCATTATTATTATTAATGGAGATTGAAAAACTACAGTCTATTATGGATGATGATGATGATGATAAATTCAAATTTGCAACACCTTCTTTCTCTTTTTCTTCCTGCATTAGTTGCAGTAAAGTTGCATCCCATTTAGAAATTTGCATTTCACCCCCTAACTCCATTTTTGTTCTATATTAATAAGACTTAAAAGAGTAATTTTGTTTTCTTGGTTAGATTTATTATTCTTTATTTCATTCTTTCTTGGCAATTATCTCCCATATATATATATATAACACAAAGATATGTCATGTTGGTATAATGAAATGTAGGACCAGTTTGATGACCTACTCGTATATCTTCTTTGTAATTTAAAAAAAAATTAAAAATAAAATTTCAGGTTGATGACGTGATGTTGTGACGATGGAATTAGTGACCTAAATGGCCCCCACAGGGAGCACTCCCATCTGCATTTTGCATAAAATTAACTAACTTCCACTATTTGCTACTATAAAGGGGATGTATCGGAACATGTTTTATTAGAGAGATTAAATGCATGTGTTAAAGACTTAACGTGTTAAATCTCATGTAGAATATATAATCTACAAGCTAAAAAAGTAAGTTTGGTCATAGCTGATAACATTTATTTTTGTGTGTTGCCTCTATGTTGTATGGTTTTATTGTGCTAACGTGCTCTTAAGAGTTGTTTTTGAGTGTTTTGTGTCTTTTTCATGTTTTTTTACAAAATTTAGATTTAGATAAAAGATGCTATAAATGGGAAAAAAACCCATAAAAGTGGGCCAAGCTAGGAGCTGGAGAAGTAGTGGGATGTCAAGGTAAGTGTCGGAGATCGAGGTTGTGGTTACAATTAACGAAGAACTGGCTTGATATTGTTCGATTTCATCCTACTTTTGATTAATTAGGTATACTCCAAAGTTGGATCAAGTCTTCTCATTTTGGTCCGAGTGACCGATGACTTGCTTGAAAAGTCTTTCCCTTTTCCTTGTCCCCTGTTTTAATTTTTCTTAATTTGATTTCTTTCTGATCTTTCGCATTTTTCTATTACTTTCTCTCTCTTCCTTATTTCCCTCTCCTTTCAGCTCCGACTACCACATTTCTTCTCTCTCTCTCTCGCTTCTTTGATTTTAATTATATTAAACAAAAATCATTAACTTCAAACTAATAAAAATCTTTATGTGGAAGCTAAGGGCGTCGGCAACAAGCTGGCCTGGTAAAGTAGAAGGAGCAGCAAAGGATTCACTTTACAGTGGTCTGGTGGTGTTGCGCTTGATCGGAGCAGAGGTAAGAGGAGAGAGAAATACGAGAGGGAGAGAGAGAACAAGAGAAAAAAGAGAAGAAGTAGAGAAACATCAGGAGCTTCGTCGAAAGAAGGAGGACGAAAAGGTTGGTGGGTGTGGCAGTGGACTGGTCGCCAGAGGTGGGTGGGTTTTGTGGTGGTTGTGTTTGGAAATCTAATTTTTTTCCTCTTTCTAATCAAATTAAAGATGTATGTGATTATTGAAGGTTTGGGACTTTGGGAATTGACTTTGTGAGTAATTGATTTTGTGTTGAATTTAAAGGTGGTTGCAGGTGGCATGGGGCCATGGAGAGGTAATCATGGTGGTGGAGGGTGGCAAGGGAGTGGCAGCGGTGGTGCGTCAAAGGCATAGTGAGTGCCTGAGTGGTAAGGATTTTAGTTTAATGATTTATAACAAAGTATTTTAGTCATGATTTTAATTTGATTTTAATTAATTAAATTAAATTACTACCAATTAAAGCAAAACACGTGGCAAATTAACTAGAGTTACCTATAGCAACCTGATACAACCGGTTATAAAATACGCTGGATCAAAATGAGAAAATTTGGTCCAACTTTGAATTATACCTCTAGTTAATCAAAAGTAGGGACTAAAATGAGCGGCCGTGTGAAATTTGGGATTATTCCCATCAAATTTTCCTTTAAAGTATATTCAAAATGATTTTAAATCTAAGGAAGTGAATAAGAGGGGTATAATGGTATTTTGAAATAGTGTGATGGTTGAAAATCAAAATTGACTCTTCACTTGTACTTATACATAATATATAATTTTAAAAAAAAATAATAGTATGGTTAAATTGGTTCTAAAGGAAGTGAATGAGGGGTAAAATGAAATTTTAAATTGGTGTGGGCATGTGGTTATTGAAAGTTAGAATTGGCTCTTGAGTCATATGAGGTATATGATTTTTAAAAAGTTTTTACATTCAGTTCTATATGATGTTGTAGACACCTAAATGTGTCTCCCCATTCTAGAGACTAATGATGAACGTACCATATTGTCATAAGATACAACTAAGGGAAATTGACGATGAAAATACACAATATACCTTAACCAATTGCCTAAACCGTGTATAAAGTGCCTTGGAAGCAAATGTTAGGTTTTGCGATGATTACGGGATTTATTCGTAATTTTTCTTCATTTTTAGATATTTTTTATATTTTTGCATGCATTTTTCAATGTTTTATATTCATAAAAAAATAATAAAAATGTCTTTTTGCATCACAAATATTTTTAAAAAATCATAAAAATAATTTTATAATTTATTCATATTTTTCTATATTTTTCATCATATTTTTAGAGCTTTTTATGGATTTTTAAGGATTTTTGCATGCTTAGGGGCATTTTCGTCATTTTCGAATGTTGAAAATTGTTCCGCAAAGCATATTAATATTTTTATACTTTTCATATTTTTTCATAATTTATAATAATTTTCCTGTAATTTTTTGGAGCTTCTAGGGGAATCTAGAACATCCCGGAACGTTCTGGGCATTCCGGCACATTCTAGAACATTCCGGGACATCCCGGAACATCCCGGGACATCCCAGAATATTCCGGAATATCAAAATATTACAAAATATTTCCGTAATCGAATAAAATCGGATCATAATCCTGAAAATCACGTGCAAAATTAAGCAAAAAAGTCAACCCGGATCTGACCAGGACCTGCGCCTAGACGCAGGTCCATATTACAGGACCTGCGCCTAGACGCAGGTCACCATTACTGACCTATAAATACACGTCCTTCCAGCCTTTTCAACATACACCAACACATACCAACAACCCCGAGCATCCTTCTGCATTGCATACTTCCATCCCATATACTTATACCACATCAAATCACCATCAAAACATCACTAAATACATCACAAATAATCAACTCAGTCATCTTCAAACAAGCATTTCATATTCATCGTTGATCTCTCCTTGGTTGTTCGATCAAGGCATTGCCAGGTACAATTTCTGAAGTCTCTACTTCAAATTTATTCGTTCTAAGTTTATTGTTATATTTATAAGTCATTCAAAATGATGATCTTTGATAATGGTTAATGTGTTCAATAATCTAAGGTTTTATGTGAATTTTAATACTTAAATTCATGTCTTTCATATTAATGTTAGCATTTTGATAGTCTGTATTTAGTTAGTATTTGTCGTAGTTTTTATTAATTTATTTTCTATTTTTATTTAGTTTTTGTTAGCATTTTTAGGATTTTTAGTTTAGTTTTACTTTTGTAGCCCCCTTCCCCTTTTCTATGTGATTTCCTCTATTTTGCCTTGTTTCTGCGTTTTCTTCCCTTTTTGCAGGTCCCGAGTTGATTTCGGAACCAGAGGAAGCAAACCGGGAACCTCGAGGAAACCACAAGTCCTCTATGCTTGTTGGTGCTAAAAAAAAGCCTCGGCGGGCGCTGGAAATCCCTCAGCGCCCGCTGGGATGAATCATGGTGAATGCTGAAAGTCAGTAGCATGGAAGATGGCCTCAGCGGGTGCTGGGAATTCCTCAGCGTCCGCTGAGATGGATTTTGTGTTTCAAGTATTTTGCAAGGAATAAAGGCAGAAGGCCTTCTATGCCATGGCAGCGGCCGCTGATGGATTCCCAGCGGCCGTTGATTTTGCAGCCTCCAGCAATCACAAGCACCAAGAGAAGACAGCGGCCGCTGACCATTTTTCAGCGCCCGCTGTCCCCTCCCCTGTTTTGAGGCAGTAGCACTCCCAGAATTGGCAGCGGCCGCTGACCCCAACTCAGCGCCCGCTGCCATAAGTCTTCCAAGCACTGCAGGCCTACTGATATAGGTGTCAGCGGGCGCTGTCATCGCCTCAGCGCCCACTGAACTGGCTCTGCTCGTTTTTTTTTAGCTTATTTCTTTTATTTTTGGGAGAGGTATATATACCTTTTTACTCCCTTTTTGTAAGGGGATTACATTTTATGATATTTTCAGAAACATTAAACCTAAGTTTTAGTAGTTTCTCTCCCTTCTCTCTCCTAAATTTCCATAGATTTTCATTTCAAGTCTTAGATAAATTGTAGAAGTTCATGCTTTTGGTTGGGAAATTACATTGATCATCACAATGTTCTACTTATTGATATTGAAGCTTCACTTGTAACATTTCTCTACTCTTTCCTTATTTATTTGCACATAGTTGATTATTTCCTTGATGTTTTTATGATTGATTATTGTTAAATTCCATAGTCTGTCCTTATTTTCATGCTTGGTGTTGGTTTTAATATGTTCATTATGTTTTCCTTATTTGTTCTAGCCATGTGTGAGTAGTCTCATTGCTAGGGTTTGGGGTGAAACCTCTCAAAATCCTCCATGTTATGTTTTAGTCATTTCTTGGTTTTGGTTGTGTTAATGTCGGTACCGAAGGTTCGTTGATGTTGAGTCTTATGTTTAGATAGCATTAGATTCTTAGGAGAATCCCCACCTAAGGACCGAAAGGTGAACGTGGGTGATGACTCCCTTCGCCTGATTGATGGAATCACCACGAAAGTTGGGCCTTCGATCAAGGGAAAGTTACCGGTCTTCGTGATTTTGTGCTTAAGACTTGTTAGATGTGTCGCTGCACGAAAGTGAGTTGTATATGTCTTCCCGGTCATCGTACTAGCTCGAAAGAGTGGTACAATCGTAGAACGACCTCCCCTTATCCATGACCTAAGTCTAAGTTTTGACCGATCCATAATTCATGGTGGTGTCGAGTCGTTAATCCCCTAACCTTAGTATTTATTTCCTTGTTTTAGACCCCTATTTTAGTATCTTGTAGTTAATTGACTTCCAATCTTTGAATCCAATTTCGACTTAGCTTGTCTATGCTCATTGTCTTTGGTCAACATACGTTATTCTCTAGGGTTCGACCCTTACTTGCCCTTACTAGCATTAGTAAGTCCGAGTTAGGAAATTTACTTTTGGTAGGCTCGACGACGGCCTATCACATTTTAATTGTTATTTTAATCTGATTGGCCGTGGATTAAATTTTTTTTAATATTGATAAATAATAATTATGACTCATATTAATCAGATCTGTTATCATGTATTAATTTAATAGAAAAATTCAGCTTTTATGTCGTTGATCAATTTATTTTTAATATAATGATTTATTTATTAAATTGAATATTTCCAATAATGATGATGATAATAAACCTGGTTAATTTATGAGTCATATTAGATCTGACCTGATTATGAATGAAATCACAATTATTGTTGTTAACATTGATATCACATCTGGTTTTAAGTGTTAAAAGTCGCATTCAATTAATTTATTTATGTTTTATTTATGTTTTTATTGGTTGAACAACACATCAAACCACTTTTCCTGGAACACACTTTGAACCTGCACATAATTTTATTTTTTATTATTTTTATGCTTTTATTGCTTTGATTTTTGTCTTTCGTTCATGTTTTATTTGTTTTCAATTTTTAGGATTTTTAATACTGACTTAATTTAAAGTGGTCACAAAAGTTAGTTTTGATTTGTAATAATTAAACCCGCTTAATAATATGCGTTCTTTAGGGTAAAATTGAGATATTTATGTATTCGGGATTAATAATAATTTGACCACAAAAAGAGACCTAGTAGAGACCGCTTACAGGCGGGCGGGCCCAATGCACGATTAGCCCGTAACCTGTCCCCGAACCCATACTCTGGTGCACGACCATATGGGGCCAATTGCTCCTGGCATTGGTATTTCTTCGGTGTCCGTGGACCGTATAAAACGCACGGTGGCGACTCCTACTAGTCCGTATTCACATACAGCGTTAACGAGCATTCAAAAACAACTCGTGAGACGTAGGCGGCCGAGTAAAAACGACCCCTACAGTTTGGCGACTTTGCTGGGGATATCACTCCTTAGTGGTGTGGACAAACTTGAAAAGTCTCGTGGTCTTATTATTATCATTCCCGAATTTTTTTTAGGCATATTGCATGTGGCCCTATGAATAGGTGCCACACCATAGGACCTTGTCTCATATGAGCATGTTTTATGCTCGAGACCGACCCCGGGGGGTTTGATTATGGTTAGTTGTGGTGCCCGACCTCAATAATCATAACCGGCCCATCCCAGCCATGGTGCGTGATTCTCATGCCCGATGAGATCATAATAAAGGATTTATAATCGTGTGTCATTCAACATGAAGAATGGCTAGATCGGTTCAGTTTCTCTTTAGTCGTGGTACCTTATGACCACCCAAGACCGACTTTTAGAGACCATTCATACTATTTTAGGCTAGTGTGCTTATTTGACTATGTGTGCATTTATTTTTATTATTTTTTTTTGTTGCTCTAGCCATGTATTTTTGTTCACTTTTCACTCACACTTCATATAGTCATGGTCATCTTCTAGTTCATATAGTTCACAATGTTGGGCCTTAGTGTCCTTGCATATAGTCCATATAGGCTTTGACCTTAGTTTGACCATAGGTCTTGGCTCAAAACCTTAGTCGTTCCCTTAAATGGGCTTAATTAGGCCCAATCCTCATTTAGGCATTTCCATTCACATACATTGCATATTTAATGTCTTTTTGGTGCCCTTTTTTTTAAAAAAAAAAAAAAAACAAAAAAATAATAATAAAAAAAAAAATTCAAAAAAAAAGTTCAAAAAAAATAATTAAAAAAAAAATCATAAAAGTTTTTTTTTTTTTTTTTAAAAAAGGAAAGGGCACCTTGCATCCATGCATTTTAGGGAAGATGACCATAAAGTTAGGACATGCATACATCTGCATTTGCATCCATATCACAATGACCAAGGGAGTTTACCAAGGGTTTTGTTTCTTTTTGAAAATAGTTCGGAGTTGTCCAAACAGTTCACATTCAATCCAAAGCATAGCCTAGGTCCGGGCAAGCCTAAGCCCAATCCAACCTTACTTCACCTCACTTAAACACTACCCCAGCTTTAATCAAACTCATTAAAACCCAAAAAGCCTTAAGCCCATACTCAACCTACATCACTCAAGCCCATCACTCAAGCCCACATTCCAAGCCTACATCACTCAAGCCCATATTCATAGCCTACAACCCAAACACCTCAAGTACTTAGGCCTCACCACCTTCCAAAAGGTCTATCACATTGGAGTAGACATAGAGGACGATCTGCTAAAGGGTGATACATCAAGCTCACCGAAACTCTATGAGTAGTAGCGGCATCAGCACACCCCACACCCAGTCAAGAGTCAGTCAAGGTTGTTTCTTTAGGTTGAGTCGGAGAGTCCCTCCACCTAGACATTTGCATTTCTTTTCTTTCTTTTTCGAGCCTATGTCATTAGGATTTTTCTTTCCACTTCTAACCTTGTAATTTCATTTACATTAATAAAATTCTTTTTTTTTTTTAATTATTAGCCTCCATTTAAATTTGTGCTTTTAACATAAATCATGATCTCAAATTTTCATAATCAATAAATTTTACTTAATAAATGGACATTATCCGAGAGGCCTTCTTTTATTGAACTCCACAAAAATCATCAATCCTTTCCCATCACCTGTATTCATTCAATCCTTTGCAACCCTTTGGGCCTTAAGCACATATAAGTCTACTTTCTTTCCTTACCCACATCTACCTCACCCATGTGATCAAGTGGTGCGTAGGAAAAGACATGTGCCTAAAAAAAACAAAAAAAATTCAAAAAAAAAATTCAAAAAAAAAGAAGAAGAAATAAAATTCATACTCGACACACAACAAACATAGTTATGAAAGTCGAGTTAAAACTTCCAATTCAAACACGATCATAATCAAAGTCCAAGTTCAAAAAATTCAGCAGCCAGAAAAGTCAATAAAGCTAGTCCAGTTCAATAAATCCAGTTCAATTAAATAAATCCATCTCAATTTCCAGTTCAATTCAATAAATCTAACTCAGTTCAATAAATCGAGTTCAATGCAATAAATCCAGTTCAATTTAATAAATCTAGTTCAATTCAATAAATCCAGCACAATTCAATAAATCGACCTCAATTCAATAAATTCAGTCTAATAATTCGACTCAGTCCAATCCAATTAAAAAAAAAAAGTCAAAAAACACATTGCGCACCATGGGGGGTTAAATTGGGGACTTTGAGCCTTCTTTCCCTTTTCCTTCTTAACCCTCAACCCTAGCCAAACATTACAACCACAAAAGCCCTCTCCCATGAGGCATTGTCCAAATAATCATCAAGAACTACGATGGTCTGATTCCATAAGGATACGTAGGAAGCCTCTTCTCGAGGTTCGACCCAATTAATATATGAAATTTTGAGGTCCAATCCCTCAATTATTTAGGGTTTTAAGCACAAATTCCTAGTTCACCACCCGACATAGGCTCGAGTTTGAACTTACATTAATTCAACCAACCACTTCAATTCCCTACATCATCACCCTTCAGTCACAAATTTTTAGCTTTTCTTTTTTCTTGCACCAACAACCTTTTTTCTTTCACACACCTTGGGGGCTTATCCTAACTCTTCTTAAGGCCATCACTTTGATTTGACTCTTGTTTTCTTATATTAGGGTGTGACATACCTTCATCAATTGGGCAATCTTCATCTTGCGGGAAATCTAACTCAAGTTCACGACTTGAGCTAGCCTCTTTTCTCAATGCTTTGGCCTCTTTATGTCATCCACAAAATAGCTTTAATCATCATCCTTCATCCACCCTTACCCTAAAGGCTGGGGGCTTACCTATCCATCTACTCCACCACAAACCTGAGATTCACATAAAGCCTTATCCATCATCTCTCATTCATGCTACCCTACCTATTCAGCTACTTCACCACAAATATAGCCTTCCCCTCGGGTTAGGGGCTTGCTTATGATCGAAGGCTCTGTCTTTGATTGATTGGGGGATTAAGACCGCTCCATCCCCATTTTTAATCACTATACTATTGGTCAATCCCCTTGGTCATTCATTTCCTTGTCATAGCATATCATTCCACTTGCATTACATTTCATGAACACCAATCACATCATGCATCACGCACCACAAGCATATCACATATCATAATCATTTCATGCATACATTCATGAGCATCATACACACTGTACATACGCACATCACACAGCACAAAGCACACAAGTCTAGAGCCCATTTTTGTTGAATCCTTGAATCACTATATGTGATTGTTGTCTTGATTAAATTGGTCATGAACCTATATGTGCCTATATGGCTATGTACAGTTTTTCCTTGATATCTTTGCTCATGCAGCCCACACATGCTATTGCCTCGCCCCAACCATAATACTTTGAATTTCGTCTTGCGAGAACATTCGTCTCTCCGGACTCAGTCAAAGTGGGGGCTTCTCATCATACACACACCTCCTTGTACATTTTTTTCACCTCAACGGCCTCATCATTTTTTTTAACGGGTTTATGCTTACCGTAATTCCTCTAAGGGTTTACCCTTAATTTCCCAGCAAGAATACTTTGACTCTCGTCTTGCGAGAACATTCGTCTCTCCAGACTCAGTCAAAGTGGGGGCTTCTCACCAGACACACACTTCCTTTTCCCTTACTCATAAGTACTTTTCTCACAGGGTTTATGCTTACCCTAATCTCACAAATATCACTCTAAGGGTTTATAGCCTTTACCCTTAATTCACATACTTTTCTCACGGGTTTATACTTACCCTAAGCTCACAAAAATACCTCTAAGGGTTTCTGCCTACCCTTAATCCACTCACTTTACTTATGGGTTTATGCTTACCCTTGATTCTTCTCCTAAGAGTTTATGCTTACTCATAACACATTACTTTGCTTATGGGTTCACTCCCATACCTTCTCTAATATCAAGAGTTTATACTTACTCTTGATTCTTCCACTAATTTAAGAGTTTAGGCTTACTCTTAACACATCATCCTTGCTCATGGGTTTATGCTTACCCTCATCTCTCAAGAGTTTATTTTTACTCTTGTTTTCTTCCTCTAAGAGTTTATGCCTACTCTTAGCACATTATCATTCTTACGGGTTTATGTTAACCCAAACACACGTCATACTTTTTATCAAGAGTTTATGCTTAGTCTTGACTCGTCACAATTTCTACCAAGAGTTTATGCTTACTCTTGGCACACAACGGGTTTATGTCCATCCTAAACATATTTTCTCGCGAGTTTATGCTTACTCTCGCGCACGCCTTTTCAAGAGTTTATGCTTACTCTTGATCGATCCCTCCTATACGACTTTTCATTGTCCCAAGGGTTTATGCTTACCTAAGGGAATATCTCCGAAGGATCCAAGCGTATCCAGAGAGACCAGATACTTCATCCTCT
The DNA here is from genome assembly GCA_951394345.1 of Salicornia ramosissima. NCBI lineage: Eukaryota > Viridiplantae > Streptophyta > Magnoliopsida > Caryophyllales > Amaranthaceae > Salicornia > Salicornia ramosissima. The sequence continues at coordinate 46,231,428 of OX596233.1, read as the reverse complement.
ATCATCCCGAGGATCCGCGCTTCTAAGGGATTAAACCGCATGGGGCGCGGCGACTGTAACGACCCGACTTTTATAGACTTTCAATTTACGAAGGAAATCGACAAATGGATCGTTACCAAACATAAAACTTAGTAATAAAATTAATAATAATGTTCAATAATCTTTTTATTAACTGAAAAGTGAGGATGAAATCCCAAAAGTCTAAAAATAATACCCAAATACATAATAATAGTGTTCTTTCCCAACAGGCTGGGAACAGCTAACTAATGAACAAAAGAAATAACTCAAAACAGACTACGGTTACTCTAATCAACTCAACTACACATAGCCCGAGCCAACGCAAGCCCATTCTAAGTCTCAGCATCATCACCTGAAATGGGGGGGCGCTTAAATGAGGGACCGCTAATCGCATAATAGCATAGAATCAACCAAGAAAATCATGCGAAAACACATGAAAATACGTACGAAAATACATACGGAATACGTACAAAAATACGTAAAAAATACGTATAAAAATACGTAGAAAAATATGTATAGAAATATGCAGAAAGATACGTATACAGATACGTATAAATTACGTATACAATACGTATAAAATACCTGCAAAATACGGTTAGAAATACATATAATATACGTATAAAATACAAAATACAAATACGTATAGAAATACAGACAACATACAGATACAATACATGCAGAAATACAGACAACATACGGATACAATATGTACAAAAATACGGATAACATACGTACACAGCGGAAGACTTAATATTACGAAATTAATACATAATACACGAAAATACACGTAGCACATATAACAGAATCCTTCCCGTGAAATACTTATCTTGTCATATTTTACCCAAAAACCCTTCTTTTAACCACTCATTGGACCGGTCATTATGCTCGTTGAGGATCCCGTGTGCACCTCAACTTTCCTAAGACATGCCGGGAAGAACTCGTGTATTCAACCCGTAGCCCTCCTTTGCAAGAACTAAGCCTAAACTATGGCCATAACCCCTAAATAACAGCTCGTGTACTACTACTTAGACGACTACATATCTTATGATCCAGAACTGCCCAGAGACCGCAGTAGGGCAGTGGCTTCGACTTAACCCGATCTGATGACTCGTGTATCATCAAATGGGCGTCCGTATCGTATCTTGTCTTTTCTAAAGGCCATCGTGAGACCACTAATTCACAACATCTTTTCTAAAGGTCATCTTGAGACCACTAGTTCATATCATCTTTTCTAAAGGCCATCTTGAGACCATTAGTTCATTTCATATTATAACTTTCCTTTTTATCATATTGTTACTTTCCTTCATATTACAACTTATCCCTATTAATTCCTTTTAATTCCTTTAATTATATTAATTCCTAAAATTACCTTCTAATATTATTATAAGTCAAAAGTTAAACCAAAATTGATCAAAACCTATTTGGACCACTCGACATTCTCAACAATAAAATAATAATTAAATAAATTCATCAATTAATCATATAAACAATTAAATAAATCATTTAAATTAACATTTAATAACAAGAATTACCTAAAACATGATAAAAATTCTATTTTTCATATACTAAGCCACTCGACATTTTTGGGAAGAAAATCCAAAATTTACAATTTAAATCAATTAAATACGATTATTAGTAATTAACAATTAAATCATGCATAAACATTAAATTATCAAGATTGGAACAAAAACAAGATTAAAATCCATTCTTTCAATGCATGAATCCACACGGCATTTTGGCATAATAACAATATCAAGATTTAATTTCAAGTACTAGTAACAACATAATTAAATTAAAGATTAAATTAAAGATTAGCAACAATAATTCAAGATTATCAAGATTCATCATAAAAATTAGATTTTTTTTACTTTCTTTTATTATTTTATGTCACTCGAAATTTTTGCATTAATATGAACATATTATTTGTTTCAATTTAAAACTTTAATTTATCAATTAAACAATCAAGATCATCATATAATTTCAAGAAAATAACATAAAAATCACCATAATCATCATCATCATGTTCGACCACCACACGAAAATTCAAGAACAAAATTAGACAATTTATCATGCAATTATTCAATACAAACATGTAATTAAATAAATTATTTCAAGCACAAAATTAATTAAAACATGTATAAAATCATCAAGATTTCATAAAATATCAAGAGAAAAATAACAAATAAAAATCTTATGTTACTCGAAAAATGTTAGGTGATCATGATACTATTCCTATCAATTTTCCTAGCTTAATCCTAATTAATTATAAAATTAACTTGTACCAAATCTAAAGGGAAAAGTCTAGTTACCTGAATTAGGAAGGAAAACAAGGAAAAATTCTCCTATGGGGTTCGAATACCACACGGCCAAGAGGGAGGTTTTAGGGTTCTTTTGAGAGTTAGAGTTGTATAGAAATGTTTGTAAAAAGAAAATAGGTTATAAGCTTGTTCCCTATTTATACATAAAGAACAAAAGAATAACAATTTAAAAGAAACCCTAGGGGGGCCGTGAATTAGGAAGAGAAGAGAGGGAGAAAGTTAGGGTTAGTTGAGGGGTAATAGGTGACTTAGCAAAAGTAGTTAGTAATAGGTTTTACAAATTCAAATCATACTTAAAATATGTTTAATTAAATAAATAATAAAATTACTTAATTAATTAATAATAAATTAAAAGGAAATATAACCTTGGCCATTCATAAGGGGGCCGGCCAAGAGGATCAATACGGGTTATGGGACCCGATTCCCGGATAAGATCGACGAAATAAAAGGAAAGAGTCCAAATATGCGGGCCCTTTGGACTTAGAATAATAAAATAATATTAATAAATCGCGAAATTTTCTGGCCCTAAATTTCGGGTTATTACAGCGACAGGTAAAACTAACCATTGTTTTGTAGGTACCGGCGTTAAAAAGGGTAACTCAAGATCGCAGAACGTCTTGAGTGATCCTCCATCCCAACAGGAATACTTTGACTTTCGTCTTGCGAGTCTATGCTTACTCTCCAGACTCAGTCAAAGTGGGGGCTTCTGTAGACACCTAAAAGTGTCTCCCCAATTAAGGGTCCAATGATTGTAATATGCCCGTCATCAATTGGTTCGAATTTCTGAAAAGGCCTGAGAATTGCTTGTGTGTGGCTAGACCCGTTTAACCAAGCCTAAACCCTTTAGCCCAAATAAACCCAAAATATTATTAACTTAAATTATAATGCCACTAAATTAATTAAACCCATTTACTTAATGCACACTAATAATCCTAACTAGTACTAAAACCCACCCAAAATCCTAATCCTAAGCCCACGTCAATAAGCATCTACATACTAAAAAGGTAACAATTCCTAATTCCCCATGCACTAAAAGCCCATGCAAAACCCATCTATGCTTCGGAAAATCTTACGGCATCCATATCTTCAACCATATCACCCATACCATTATCCTATCACCGTGCTTCCCATATTTATCATCCAATATCTCATCATATCAACCATATCCCATCCATATCTTCCATAAAATCTCATCATATCCTACATAATCATCTCCATATCAAGCTCTTAACTTATTCTATCTCATCACATCCCCCATATCCTTGTTGATTTTCTTCTTGAACCTTCCAATCCCACTATATATACCAGCCCTCTTCATCACCAAGAGGACCCCAAAAAAAAACCCTCTCGAACTCCCCTCTAAACTACAGAAAATGCAGCAGCAATAACACATAAAAACAGCCCTCAAAACAGTCATAAAATGAGCGATTCGAAGGCCTTTGTGAATTCGTTTCGACCGCGACGATTTCGGTATTATTTCTGAGGACCCTAACTCATTATAATCATATATATATTTTTTTATTTCATTAATCATTTAATTTTTAATTACATTACCCATGGTTTGTATCAAGATTTGATTTGATGATTCTATTATGTTTCTTCTCGGTTTTGTGTTCATTGCTGCAACTTTGACGAATTTTCCTACATTGCTCAGAAAGAATTATGAGTCGTGTGAATACTCGTTTTGAAACCTATTATGTCTAATTTTACAGAAAAATATTTCAAAAAATTTAAGAAAATTCCTTCTGGGCTTTTTATGAACGTAGCCTCGTCATGAACTCGTTGTTCAGATTTTGCATTTCTAGTTTTGTTTGTCTAAGTTTTCCGAATTTTGCAGGACAATTGGGATTGAATTAGGAGTTGTGTGAATAACCATTTTAAAGCTTATTATGTCTACTTGTACTGAAAAATATCAAATAAATTTTATAAAATTTTCTTCTAGATGTTTTCTAGGTTCGAACAGAGGATGGTTAGTCTTGCTGTTTTCAGTTTCGTTTATCTGACTTTGCGGAATTTTACAGGATTTCTCGAAACTAATTAGTGGTCGTGTGAGTAGTCGTTTTCAATATTGTTGTGTCTAGTTTTATGAAAAAATATTATAAAAAATTTTAAAAATATTCTTGCAGGTGATTTTCTGGTCCGAAGCCAGGTTGGTCAGTGCTGGTTGCATATGACTTGATTTTCTTAGTTTCTTTTGTTTTATTTTTGTTAGTTTTTTATTTGATAGTACTTGATCTTATTTGATATGATTTTATTTTATAGTACTTTATCTTATGTGATACTACTTGATTTTATTTGATAGTACTTGATCTTATTTGATATGATATAATTGTGTCACTTGTTATCTCATTTGATCTTTTTATTATTTCATGATCTCATGTACATATTTTTATTTTATCTCATGTATATATTTTGTAACCTTGGACAATTGTGACATTAGGGACCGTTTAATATGGACTAAATCAAAGTGGTCACAATAATTAGTCTTAATCTGCAAATAATTCAAACCCACCTAGTAATATGCGTTATTTAGGATAAAACTGAGATATCTATGTATTCGGGATTAGTAATAATTTGACCACAAAAAGCGACCTAGTAGAGACCGCTTACAGGCGGGCGGGCCCAATGCACGATTGGCCCGTATCCTGTCCCCGAACCCATACTCTGGTGCACGACCATATGGGGCTGATTGCTCCTGGCTTTCGGTACTTATTCGGTGTCCGTGGACCGTATAAAACGCACGGTGGCGACTCCTACTAGACCGTATTCACTTACGGTGTTAACGAGCATTCAAAATAACTCGTGAGACGTAGACGGCCGGGTAAAAACGACCCCTACAGATGTCCTAAGTAAATTGTATGTATTCATGCATTATGCCAGTATTTGTTAAGGAAACAAATGAGAACACTAATAATCTAATGTTAATCAATCATTTATCATAAAATGAATTATTTCTTTCTTTGATGGACCATTTTATATTATTTTACTTTTTGACAGAGAATATGAAATTCATTCATAAATAGCCATACGTCATCTACAACGAATATGAATACATAATTTAGGAAAAGTTACGTTATAATACGAAAACAAAATTCATATCCAAAATAACAAAATAAAAGCATACTCTAGCATAGCTCCTGGAGGATGGATTCAATGATGAAACACCTCATTAATTTCGATGTTTGTGCATCTTTACGGGCAGAGTTCTTTAAACATGTGTTATAGTTGTCTTGAACGGAGAAATTGTACCATATATTATACCATACCTTCTTGGATGGACCATCATCATATTCCCAACATATTCAAACCTGTAAATGAAACAATACCACAAAACTGCCATAAAGGCAAAACACATAAAACCTGAAAAAGATGACAGATCACTCCCATAAAGAGAGACTCACTTTTTCATTCATGGCAGCCGTCAAAATTTTATTTTGGGTTATTTCCCCAGATATCCCTGAGGTTAGGCCTAATAGCCAGAATGCCTCCAATTTTTTTTAACTTGCATTAGATGCCCCTCAGGTTAGTATAAATGGCCAGAATACCATTACTGCAAATTTTGACCTCAAAGCATGACTAATCTGTTCGTTTATTTTGTGCAAATTCCAACCTCAAATCTGACCCTTAAGGGTTAAAAATGACCCGTAAAATCTTAAGAGGATAATTTTTTTAAATTACTTAGATATATGCGCACAAAAATTATCAAGGTTTGACGAGCCATTTTAACCCTTAAGGGTCGGATTTGAGGTCGGAATTTGCAAAAAACGAACAAATTAGCCCTGATTTGACCTCAAATTTTGTAGTAATGGCATTCTGGCCATTTATATTGACCTAAGGGACACCTAATGTAAGTTAAAAAAAATGAGGACATTCCGGCTATTAGGCCTAACCTCAGGGGTACCTGGGGAAATATCCCTTTTATTTTATTTTAGTTTGATATTTTAGCGGGCTATAAAATAAAGAAAGTTATATTATATAGATTGATTATCTGGGGAAATATCCCTTTTATGGATGATTATATTTTTTTTAGTTGAGGAGTTATATGAGTGTAGTTATTTTTAAGGGTTTTCTTGATTTTTCTTAAATTTTTTTTGGTGGAAAAAATGTGGAGCTTTGATTTGGGATTTGAAGGCTTATGATTAAAACCTGCTCCGAAATTAGTGTATAGATTTTTCTATTATCATTAATATTCGTACTATATATATATATATATGTATATATATCGGTTACTAAATTTAACACGTGCTCAATTTAACTTGATAAATTAGTTACTCAATGTTAGAAACAGGTCATGATTCATTTTTTTACGTTAAAACTAATACTAAACACTAGTGGAAAAAATGGATTTTGCTGCGGTTATTTGGGCTTATCTAAATAACCGCAACAAATAAATACATGTGCAATTTGCTGCTGCTCATTTGCTACGGTTATTGGGGTAAGCCAAATTGTAACGACCCGGAATTTTGGGCCAGAAAATTTCGCGGTTGTTAATGCTATTTATTCAATTTTAAGTCCAAAAGGCCCATTAAATTTGGACTGTTTCACTTTTAGCCCAACCTTTCTCTTCCAAATTGGGCCAAAGACCCAATTTTTCTTTCTTTTTCTATTGGGCCGGTTCCTTCCTTTTTATTTGGGCCAATATTATTTTGTTTTAATTAATTAAATATTAATTATTATTTTGGATAATTAATTAATTTAATTAATTTGAATTATCTATTTACCCATTCCAAGTTGTTATTTGACCACAACCACTTTTTCCCCCTTTTTCTCATGTGTACACGGCAACTTGTAGATTGTAGGGCTTGATTGTTTTTTTGTTTTTTTTTTTTTATTTTATTTTCTTTATATATAGGACCCCTTGTTTTATTTTGGGTCCTATTTGTTAATTGCTCCATAAACCCTAAAGAAATCTCTTCCTTCCTCCCTTACCTTCAAAAAGTCGAACCACCCTTATACCTTGGATTAATTTAGCGATCTCAGGTAACTAAGCTTTTCTATTTAATTTGTGGGTAGCTTTTCACATAGTTAATTAGGATTATATCATGAAAATTGTAGGATTTATGTTTGCTTATTTATTCGAAAATTTCGAACCATATGAAATATTGATCATGTTATTCTCTTGATGTATTCATGTAATATTTATGAATTATTATGAAATTTCTTTTGATTATTTTATGTAGTTTATTGAAATCTGAAATTGTTGAATAATTACTTGTATGAATTTATTTACCAATCAAATATTGTTATTTCTTGATGAATTTTTCATGGTATCTTGTTTACTGTTTGATTATTAACCATGATTTATTTCGTGGCAAAATTCGTCCTTTTATTATTTATAATAATTTAATCTTTCAAACCGGTAAAACTGTCCAGAATAGGTTTACGAATTTATTAGTGTACTTAATCAATTCGGAATGCTACAAAATTTTATATGGAAGTCAGTGATAATGTTTTACAGCTCGTGTTAAATTTTCGTAATTTTTAAAGATTGTTTGCTATGGCAGAAAATTCGGAAACCGAATTCAGCCTAATCTGACTGGTTAGTTATAAAATCACTTAAAAATAGTAAAAGATGCTATTTTTAGACGAAATTTATGCACGTAAATATTTGAACCCATATTTAACTCCCATAAAAATTTCCAGATTTTTAGAGATCTTTAGATGGTCGTTTTTAATTTAATTCTTTAAAAATCAGATTGTATAAAATAGGGCAATTGAATTATTAAAATGTGCTATTATTAATTATTGAATTTTCGAGTGGTACAAAATTTAAAGGAGGAAATAAAAATGTTATTTTTGTACTAATCTTGAACATGCTAGGTTAAATATGTGAATCTTTATTTTAAATCTTTATTATTATCATGAAATCTTTAAATCTTGAGATTGTAATTTTTGTTCTTGAATACATATTTATGAATGCCGTGTATTTTGAGCATTTGGGCATGATTATTTTGATGATGCTTGATTGATTTAATTGTATCACATGTAAACTTTAAAAGCTACTTGTTCTCGGAATTAATCCGAGTGAGCCAAAGATTATAAAGGTATATAAAAATGTTATTTTTATGTGTATGACTATATTATTTTATTTTGTCCTTTATTCCATATTTTTCGAGTGGTATAAAATAAAAAGAATAGATTTTTATTGTTAATTCGGTATTTTTAGTAATTAAATTGATTAATTAAGTTAGTTAGGAAATTAATTCAATTTGTTGTAATTTTCGAAAATGCCGTGTGGTAATTTAGGTTTGGTCAAAGTTTGTTAATTTTTTGTTTATTATTATTTGGGAATATTTTAATAAAATAATTATTAGGGATAAGTTGTAAAGTGTAGGATAAAAAGGAATAATATTGTTGTTATGATTGGGCCGAATATTATTATTGTATTACTATAAATATATTTATTTTGGGATAATATCCGAATGGATAAAGTATAAGTTTGTGGATAATGTTTGAGGATAGTTTATGATAAGCTTGAAGATACCTAAGATATTACTAGGGATAAGAAAGGAAACAGGGTAATAGATATACATGTTATGTTTCGGTTTCTGGCTAGGAAAGACTTGGTATTTAAGGTGGCCAACATACGTGCCGCACCTCTCTTTCCTGGGACTCCGAACATTTCATTTCCTATTACTGTCACCTAGTATTTCCCAATATATAATATGATATGAATTAATAAAGATATAAGATACAATATAAAGTTCGCCCTTGCGATGACGCAAAGGTCATCAATTGGGTTAATAAGATAAGGACGCCCTTGCGATAACGCATTGGTTATCAATTGGGTTTAGTCGATGCCACTGCTCAATTGGGTCGGACGCATTGGTTCCCCCGCGCAGTTCTTGGTCTTAGAACATGTAGCCGTCTGGTAACCGTATCTGCGAGCCGCTACCAGGAGTTATGGCCATAGCTTAGGCTTAGTTCTCGCATTGGAGGGCTACGGGTGGGACGCATTGGTTCACCCCGACATGTTTTAGGAAAGTTGCGAACGCATTGGTTCGCTACGAGCTGAAGAAGACAGTCCGCAAAGATGATATGTTAAGTTAAGTTGATATAATAAGTACATATGTAAAGTTAAGAAGATATTATGTCCTTATTATAAGATTGATGTAATGATATGATAAGTGCATATGTTAAGATAAGAAGCTATTATGCCCTTATTATAAGATTGATGTTATGATATGAGATGAGATGTAATTATAAGATATGAATTACGATTAAGAAAGATTATGATAAGATATAACATATGATATGATAAGATTATGATATGAAATTCGATGATAAGATTATGAAAAGATATGATTAGGATTTACTGATGATATCATGTAAGAAGGTGGTGAAGTATAATTCTAAGTTGTATAATATAAAGTACAAGTTCAGTATATTATAAGTCTTCCGCTGTGTATATTTCTGTAATTATTCGAGTATGTTAGCGTGTGTATGTATGCGAATGTTGAATGTATTTTGTATGTATTCTAACCGTATCTGCAGGGTTGTTTGTACGTATTCTATACGAAGATTATACGTATTCTAACCGTATCTCTGCAGGTGTATTTATACGTATCTTTATACGTATCTTTATACGTACTTGTATACGTATTTCTGTACGTACATTTATACGTACGTCTATACGTTCTTTTATAGGTATTTTTATACGTACATTTATACGTAATTTGTATATTTATGTGTAAAACATGTATTAAGTTCTTTACAGTTTTTATGACAATTTCTATGCTATTATGTGTTTGGTGGTCCCTCGATTAAATGGGACAGCCTAGTTACTCGCCACTGATGGTGGACCCCCCCCTCAGTTTCAGGTGACGTTGCAGCAGATTAGAGCGGGCTTTGCCGGATGGGCTTGAGAGTTTGGGCCTCTATTTAAGTATTCTAGTTTAGTCAGAACTATTTAAACCTTTATTTAGTTTGTTACTAAGATCCCAGCATGTTGGGACAGTATTTTTCAGACTTTGATGTAATATTAATTAGAGGTTTATTATGGATTCTAGCAGCTATAGTTAATAAAGGTTAATCCTTTCCTTTGTAATATTGAATTATGGTCTAATTAGATTAAGTAATGATCCGAATGTTGATTACCCTTCGTAAATCGACAAGCTAAAAAGTCGGGTCGTTACACAAATAACCGCAGCAAATCAATTATAAAAAAAACACGCTGCGTTATTCCAGGCTTGCTATTCGAAACTTCATCAATTCATTTCATCTCATTCAAAAAAACCCGCTACTGCTGCTCTCATCTCTCATTAAAGCTCTGTGCGACTTGAACCCTAAAACTGCTACCACGAAGCCCGACGTCGACGACCACGAAGCCCGGCGTCAGTCGACGGAGACAGCGAGCCACCATCACCACCACAAAGCCCTACCTGAGAACTGCAACCACGAAGCCATGCGAAGTAAGTCGATGACCACATCAGTCGAATACCACCAGCCACTCCCCTGCGGCTCGCCCTGCTGCGAAGCTCGTCCTTCTATGAATCGACCACCAGTCAGTCAGTCCCAAGGTAACCCTCTTCTTTTTTTTGAATTTTTTTTTCTGTTATTTTTAGCCCTAATGTATGAATGTGGTATTTGCCTTGTGTTGTTACTAAATTGTATTGTTTCAAGTCTAAATCTTTGTTTATAAGTTATTTTAGTTGATTGCTTGAACTATTTCTTAATTAATTTGATTTTTATTAACATTAGGGTTTATGAGTTCTTTAATCAAATTGGGGTATTTTGAGTTGATTGATTGATTAAATAAAATTAGAATGTTTATAAGTTAGTTTTGGTGATTTTAAGTCATTCTATTTTACCTTATTTTTATAGTTTGTGAATGATTAGATTAGACGATAAACATACATGAAGAATATTAGAAATTAGACATTGCATTTCATTATTTTGGATGATTTGTTTATTGCATTTTATACCTAAAATTAATTAGAATCTTGAAAAGAATGATTAGATGATAAACATAGTACACAATTATATTTTGTAGATTCAAGAATAAATACTTGATAAGCATATCTAGAATATAAAATTAGTTGAAAAAATTTATGCGTATTGATGATATAAGAAGATTAGATATTAACTATCTAGTTTATGGATATGAGAATTTGAGATCATTTTAATTTTTAAAATGAATATAAATATAATTTTTTTATTGGTTCTTTTGTCTTTGAATTATAAATATTTAGAGCATTTTTGGTGTTCTTTGTACAGTTCATACCAATATAAAAATAAATAGTGCTAGTTTGTATGAAATTACAACTCTGATTAGAAATAAGTTATATCGTCTCTTATTAGTTAAATAGGATGTCAAAAGATCGTTCTTGGATGTATAATTGCACGGACAAATCAAAATTTGTTGATGGTGTGTTTGAGTTCTGCGAATGCGCTGTCGCTTATGAAGAAAGAAACAAAACAGGGGGTTTTTACTGTCCTTGTTCCAAGTGTGCGAACGATCACAGATTTGAAAATATTAATGAGGTAAGGGTGCACCTACTTTGTAATGGATTTCGACCTGATTACCAGGTGTGGAGTTATCAAGGTGAGACGAGACTCCATCGGGGTAATAATGAGGGTAATCATGAAGGTAGTCATCAACATCACGAGGACTTCAGTCATACCACCAATGATGATGCCCTTGCAAATGATGACTGCGAAGACGGTGATGATGTTCATGGTGTTGAACAAATGATGGAGGGCCTTAAGGATGGACGTGGTTTTGAATCCATTTCAGAGGCCTCTCAAAAGCCTTTACACCCAGGGTGTTGTAACGACCCGACTTTTTAGACTGTCGATTTACGATGGAAATCGACAAATGGATCATTACTAAGCATAAACGTAACAAAAATAACATATTCTAAATACAATTGATCTTTTATTAATTAAAGTAATAACTACTAGTCTCAAAATCCAAAAGTAAACTCTAAAGTACATATTGAAATGTTGTTTAATCCCAACAAGCCGGGATAAATACTTAATAAATAAATAGAAAAACATAAATAGACTCTGGGTTCACTAAGCTAATCTCATCACATCTCACAACCCGATCCATACGAGCCCACTTATGCGTCTGCATCATCACCTGAAATGGGGGGGTCCACCGTCAGTGGCGAGTAACTAGGTTCTCCCGCTTAAATGAGGGACCGCTAACCACATAATAGCATAGAATCGTTCATGAAAACCATACATAACATATAACATTACGTACAAAAATGCATACAGGATACGTATAAAATTACGTACAAAAATACGTATACCTTTCGTATGAAAATACCTGCAAAATACGGTTAGAGTACATACAATATACGTATACAATACAGGCACAAAATACGTTCACCATACAAATACATATACGTATACATACATACCCGAATACCTACAACGTACAAATACAGACGTACATAGCGGAAGATTTATACATATCATTTTATACATCCCATTCCATTCTTATGTTATTGTAAATGACTTCATGAAATACATAGATTATCATAACTTAGCTAATTTTATATCTTATCATAAAATATCATATAATATAATCATAACATAACTTCTTATCTTAACATGTCATATCGTCTTATCTTCTTAGCGGACCGGTCTTTATAGCTCGTTGTGGATCCCGTGTGCACCACAACTTTCCTAAAATATGCCGGGGTGAACCTTTGCGTCCAACCCGTAGCCCTCCTTTGCGAGAACTAAGCTTAAGCTATGGCCATAACCCCTAAATAGCCCTCCTTTGCGAGAACCACCTAGACGACTACATATCCTAGAATCAAGAACTGCGCAGATACCGCAGTCTGGCAGTGGCAACGACTTAACCCGATTAATGACCTTTGCGCCATCAAAGGGGCGTCCTTAATACTTATTATCTTTCTTATACTTGGAAGTACTAGGTGACCGTAATCGGAAATGAAATGTTCGAAGTCCCAGGAAAGAGAGGTGCGGCACGTATGTTGGCCACCTTAAATACCAAGTCTTTTCTAGCCAGAGATCGAAACAATTCAATATCCTTTTACTCTGTTTCCTTTCCTTCATTATTATTATATTATTATGTTATTATACTTTCCCTTCCTATTGCAACTTATCCCTACTGACTCCTTTAATAATAATAATAATAATAAATATAATAATAATTATTCCTCTTCGTTATCATCATGTTGTAACTTTACCCTTTTGTCATATTATTATTTCCCTTCATATTGCTACTTATCCCTGATAATTCCTTTAATTGTAATATTTATAATAGTGATAACTATAATTCCTAAAATTAATTCCTAATATAATAGTAAGTCAAAATTAAACTAAAATTGATCAAATAAAATGTGGCCCACTCGACATTTTGTGAATAATCATATAAGAATTAAATAAATTCACAAGCTCATCATATAATTAATTAAACAAATTAATAAATCATCTAAAACAACAATTAACAACATAAATTATTCAAAACATGATAAAATCCCTACTTTTCATATATCACCCACTCGACATACATATAGATATTATTCAAAATTGATTCTTTAAATTACATAATTACAATCATCAATAATTAATTCAAAGAAACTATTAATATTAATTTAAAAATCATACAATAATTATCACATCATCAAGATTGGATCAAGAACAAGGTAAAAATCAATTCTTTATCTGACATAAACCACACGGATAAAATAGAACAAATAATAAATCAAGAAAAATTTCAAGAATTGAAAAATAACATGTTTTAATAATTTAATTACACTATTTTACACAATCTGATTTAAAGAATTAAATTAAGAACGACCGTCTTAAGGTATCAAATAATCTGAAAATTTTGATGGGGGTTAAAAATGGGTTCAAGGTCTAACTTGCATAAATTTCGTCCAAAAATAACGTCATTTACTATTTTTAAGTGATTTTATAACTAACAAATCAGATTAGGCTGAATTCAGTTTCAGATTTTTCTGCCATAGCAAACGATCTTTAAAAATTACGAAAATTTAGTACAAGCTGTAAAACTCTATTACTGACTTCCACCTAAAATTTCGTAGCCATACCAATTGATTAGGTGTCTTGAATAATTGGTAAACTAAATCTGGACAGTTTTACCGGTTTGAAAGATTAAATTATTACAAGCAAGAAAAAGATGAATTTTGTCACGAAATAAATCATGGTTTATAATAAAACAGTAAAGAAACTCCCACGAAAAGTTCATCAAGAAATAACAAGATTTGATTAAGAAATAAATTCATACAAGTAATTATTAAACAATTAAAGATTTCAAGAAACTACATAAAATGATCAAGAAAATTTCATAATAATTCATCACATGGTTCGAAATTCTTAACCTTAACATGATACTAATTCCTTTAATTTTCCTAACCGTTTTCATGATTTAATCCTAATTAACTATGTGGGAAACTTGTACCAAATTTAAAAGAGATAGACTAGTTACCTTAAATCGCTAAAAATTCCAAGAAAATCACCCTTTGGTGATTGAAAGCTCACGGCTAAGAGAAGGAAAATATTAGGGTTCTTGAGTTTTCTTTGTAATATAGAAAAGTATATAAAATGAATTAGGTTAGGAACTTGTTCCTATTTATAGAAAAACAAAAGGAACAAACTAGCTAAAAAGGAAGGGGGGAGCCGTGTAAATGGAGAAAGAATAGGAAAGGAGAGAAAAAATGGATGGACTTAATTTAGAGGTAGACTAAGTTTAAAATTCAAAAAAATAATTAGTTATTTAATTTAATTAATTTAAATAATAGAATTATCGAATTAATTAAATAAATCAAAAGGAAAATAATTCTTGGCCCATACTTGAGGGGGCCGGCCAAGGAGAGATAATTGGGTCATCGGGCCCAATTTCGGGATCAGAAAAGAAATAAAATGAAACAGTCCAAATAAATGGGCCCTTTTGGACTAGGAAAGTTAAAATAATATAAATAACTCGCGAAATTTTCTGGCCCTAAATTTCGGGGTATTACAGTGTACTACATGGACCATACTTTCAGCTGTGCTGGAATTGTTTAACATGAAAGCACTGTTCAACTGGATTGACATAAGTTTCACAATCTTGTTAGAGAAGCTGAGTACCATGTTTCCAGACGGCAATGAGCTTCCTAAGTCAAACTACTATGCTAAGAAGCTAATATGTCCATTTGGGTTAGGGTATGAGAGAATACATGCATGTCCCAATGATTGTGTGTTGTATTGAAAAGATTATGAATGCTTGGACAAGTGTCCAAGGTGCGGGGTACCGCGGTACTAGCGTGAAGGGGCACAAGGTAAAGCTGGCCCGCCGTCTAAGGTTTTGTGGTATCTCCCCATAATACCATATATGATTGAAGAGATTGTTTTCAATTAGTAAGGATGCTATCTAAGAATCTAAGGTAGCATGCAGAAGGTCGTAGGAAGAAGAAGGGTTTGCTACAACATCCGGCTGATGGTGCTGAATGGAAGACTATTAATAGGAAGTATAAGACTTTTGCGGATGAAAATCGTAATTTGAAACTAAGGTTTTGCACCGATGGAATGAACCCTTTCGGTACTTTTAGTTCAAAACATTATACATGGCCAATGATTCAAAACTAGGGCTGGCAAAAGCTAACACGACCCACTAACACGACATGTACCTAACCCGAAATTAGTAGGTTTGGGGTTGAGATTTTCAACCAAAAAATAAATAAATGGGTCGACATGAACATGGCCTGAAATTAAAAGGATTAGGTTCGGGTTGATATTTTCAACCTGAAGACAACTTGAAATGACAAAATTTTTTGAATTTCTAATTTGATATCGTAGTTTTAGCTTTAGGGATTCTTAGGGGCCTTAAAAAATAACACGACCTGAACCTAACACGAAATTAACGGGTTAGGGTTGAGATTTTCAACACGAAAAATTAAATGGGTCGACACGAACACGGCCTGAAATAAAAATGGGTTAGGTTTGGGTTGAGGTTAGCTAAGCTGAAAACTTGTTGACCCGAACCTGAAACTGACCCAACCTGATCTGTTTGCCGCCCCTAACTAAAAGAACTCATTTTTTACATCATCAAGGGACACGTGTCAAATCCTAAATGAAAATTTTCCATCCAAAATTAAATATGACATCATCTTTTTTTAAACACTTAGGGGGGGTTTCTTTTGTTAATTATGAATAATTGATTTATTTAATATAGATGTTTAGTTAATTATAGTTAAGTAATGTATTTTTTTTGTTAATTTTAACGGCTTTTTGTTTAATAACACATTTGAAAGTTTAATCATAAAGAGCATTAACGTTGGATTAAAAAAACTCAGTACTACCTTGAAAATTCGTCGAACCACGGTAGTACATATCAATGGGAATTTCTAAATTATTTTTCTTCTCACTTTTTTAATGTGGTGGTCACAAGTCTTTTACCTATAAATTACATCTTATTTTCCTCAATTACAAGCACAATAAGACAAAAATACCCACAACACAATTTTTTTCTAAAGCACTCTTAAAAAATGTTTTTCCCACAATAGTAAACTTAGAGAGGGGGGGGGGGGAGTAAGGCCCTGTTCTTTTGGACTTAAAAGCTACAATAATCAGATCAGAACAGATCAGATCAGATCAGACAAACTCAAATCAGATCAGATCATATCAGATCAGATCAGACATTATTATTATTATTATTATTATTATTATTATTATTATTATTATTATTATTATTATTATTATTATTATTAATTTCGAGCATCGTTTTTCCGCTCGACATTTTCCGACGACGGTTTTCGAACGAGTTTTCCGGCAACGGTTTTCGGGCCGACTTTTTCGACGACCATTTTCGGACTGACTTTTCCGGCGATGATTATTCGGCCGACTTTTCCGCCGACGATTTTCAAGCCGAGTTTTTCGGCGACGATTTTCGGGACGACTTTTTCGACAACGGTTTTCGGACTGACTTTTCCGGCAGTGATTATTCGGCCGACTTTTCCGGCGACGATTTTTCAGGCCAAGTTTTTCGGCGACGGTTTTCGGGATGACTTTTCCGACGACGGTTTTCGGACTGAATTTTCCGGCGGTGATTATTCAGCCGACTTTTCCGGCGACGATTTTCAGGCCGAGTTTTTCGGCGACGGTTTTCGGACTGACTTTTCTGACGATGATCATTCGGCCAACTTTTCCAGCGACGGTTTTCAGGCCGAGTTTTTCAGCGACGGTTTTCGGAATGACTTTTCCGGCGGTGATTATTCGGTCGACTTTTTCGGTGACGGTTTGGTCAAAATTTTCGGCGGTGATTATTACTACTACTACTACTACTACTACTATTTAGTAGTAGTAGTAGTATTATTAGTATTAATATTATTATTTGAAGTTTTGGAGTGAGATTGAATGAAGAGGTGAAATGAAATGGGCTATCATAATAATAATTATAATAATAATTATATTAATTATTAATAATAATAATTATTATTATTATTTTAGTAAATATAATCATGTATTTTAGATTTCTCATAATGAAATAAGTATTACAATTATAAAAATAAAAATAAAAATAAAAAAAATAAAAAAATAAAAAATAAAAAAAAATAAAAAAATAAAAAAAAATTAAAAAAAATTAAAAAAATAAAAATAAAAAATAAAAATAAAAATAAAAATAAAAATAAAAAATAAAAAATAAAAAATAAAAAATAAAAAATAAAAAATAAAAAATAAAAAATAAAAAATAAAAAATAAAAAATAAAAATAAAAAATAAAAAATAAAAAATAAAAATAAAAATAAAAATAAAAATAAAAATAATTCAAATCAGATCAGATCAGATCAGATCAGACAAACTCAAATCAGATCAAATTAGATCAGATTAGATAAGATTAGATAAGATCAGACCAGATCAGATCAGATCAGATCAGACCGGATCAGTCTTAAAGAACAGAGCCTAAGTCATACATGCATTAGAAATTTGGGCACATCTTAAGAGTGTTCAAACTCATTTGAACTAATTGAGACTTATGGATCCGATTGAAACTTGCTTATTGATTTGATTTGAACTTATTGAACCTGGTTGAATCTCACTGAAAGTTATTAAAATGTTTGTTTTTTGGTAAATTATTTATTTCAACTGAATACAACTGAACTGAATTGAATACAACAAAAAATAATATTTTATAAGATAAGTAAATTGAGAGCTGAATTGAACTGAACTGAATTTAACTGAATTGAACTAGATTGAATTTAAACTTAAGTAAACAGACCTTTATTTTTATTTATTTAAACTTATTTTCATTAGTATATAGACTATTCCTATCGTATTTGGGTTTAGGGTTTAGGGTAGTAGTTAAATTTTTTCTTACTATTCAACATTTTTGTTTTTATATTTTAAATACCAACTCCCTCAACCCCCCCCCCCCCCCCTCCCCAAACAAAAGTGTAGATTTTTTAGAATTTGGTAGAAAGATTTATTTTAGTGGGTTGCTAAACGTCGTCCGCATATTACTTAAAATCGCCTACAATCAAAAGTAAAAAGACAAAATTGCCCTTGATTTAAAATTACACCACAACAACTTAGATTAAATATACAACGACGTCGGACACCACGCCATGACCTCGACCACCACCGCCGCCACCACTACCACTATGGTGGTGGTTAATTTTTTTTTTAATAAGGGAAGGGGCGTCCAGATCAGACGCCCCAACCATGGTAGGGGCGTCTGGACGCCCCAACAATATACAACGACGTCGGACACCATGCCATGACCTCGACCACCACCATGGTGGTGGCGTCTGATCTGGACGCCCCTCCCCTTGTTAAAAAAAAAAATTAACCACCACCACCATGGTGGTGGTGATGGTGGTGGTGATGGTCGAGGTCATGGTGTGGTGTCCGATGTCGTTGTATATTTAATCTAAGTTGTTGCGGTGTAATTTTAAATCAAGGGCAATTTTATCTTTTTTACTTTTTATCGTGGGCGATTTTATGTAATATGCGGGCGACGTTTAACAAGTCCCTTATTTTATTCCCTTATCTCACAAGAGTGATATGTGCATGATTTAAAATTATTTTGTAGTAAAATCACAAAAATAATATCTCTTTGATTAAGAATATTTTGTATAATGTCAAAAATTTCAAAATAACTAATTGCAAAACAAAAGAAAAAAGATTGAAACTTATTAGGTTTGATTGAACTTATATTAGGTTTGATTAAACTTATTACACCTTATTTAAATTAGTCAAACCTATCTACGCTAATTTGAAGTGAGACTTAATTATTTTTTTTAAGACAAAGATGCACTACTGTAAATTTTTCAATAAACACGTGGATATTATTAAGAAAAAGTCTTTTACTGTTCTTTTCTGGTTTAAATAAATATAACTTCAAAAATTATGTATGTTATAGATCTTGGTAAGAAACGCGTTGGAACATATCAGTCGCGCATTAACAAGGGTAACCAATAATTAAGTATTTTACTTTGCCAAGATTATAACTTCTTGGAGCATATGAATTGATTGTTTAACCACAAAATAAAGTAGATCCTTCATTAAGGTAACAAAATTATGAAGCAACGTCTAATCTAATACACCACGAAAGTGCAACCCTAAAAAAAATGAATACAACTTTATAGTATCTGGTCGGAGAGAGAAGGCAACCTACGGAAAAAGTTGGCGGGAAGTGAAGGCATGTCATCCCTAAACTTGGGGTGTCTTAAGTAATAGAATGCAAAACCCAACACAAACACCTCAAATGGTACAACATAGAACACTAATGATGCAATCAAGCAAAATACCAAAAATATCCCTGTTGCTCTTGGATCTCTCCAATTGTAAAGGGCTTCCACACGTTCCCATTGGGCTGCCAAGTCACCCAAAAATGATTGGGCCCTTCCTGCCAAGGCTCGTAGTCTATCATACCTAACCCGAACCACATCGGCTGACCGTGTCGTCGGGAGCCCGTCAAACTCCTCATCCAACTCGTCGCTCGTTACTATATCCACACACGATACCCGAGGATCCATACTATGAAGGACCCTTGCTCGGTACCTAATTCGAAAAGCTAGTATTAGAAATGCATACATGAAAAAAGTTGGGAGCACAAGGTGTGGGCATAGGACAATGGCTAAGAGTATGATGTGGACTAGGATGGTTGTTGGTGGGTGTGCCCATGTTCGAATCCCGTTGAGCCATCGAGCCAATGCGGCTACTTTGGATAGCCCACTTACCACTCTAAACCAATTTACCTTGCTCTTCCTCATGCTCCATATGTGGGTATCTGAATCAAGCATGAATTGGACCACCTCTAGCCCTAAAGGTGGTTCGGATCGGGCTAGCCTTGCTGTCACAATCCTCATTGCTGTATACCTCAAGATGTCTTGTTGTGCTCGGCCCAATGGACATACATAATGCATTCTTGGTAGCATTGGGCTTGAATACGCTTGGAGTAGGGAGATCCATGACGAACAAGTGAATCTTACACCGATTTCTATCTCACCCATCCTTCGAGCCCCACCTGGGAGCAATACAGTAAGTGGGTATGTGTTCAAGTAAGCTCGGTTGATGTCAAGAGCGGATAAACGTATCCGAAGCTTCCCAATTCTAATATCCTTTCCGCTTCCAGATTTACTAGCTTCATCTTTATAGTACCGCCCGTTATCAAACACCCCAATAGTAAGGACCGTAGCCGGATCATACACATCCCAAGTGTACTGCTCATTCCATCGAGGGTTGAATCGATCGAGTATGGTACGGGTCCGAACCCACTTCGGCCCATATTTGGCGACCACATAAGCATCCGTAGTACCACGAGTCCCATCTTTAGTTTTCACGGGTAACAAGTTGTTTCCCCCACGTATTCCAACCTCAAGTAACCCAATTGGAGGCTTAGCTAGTTGTTTAGCGGAAGCCCGAACGTCGCTAGTTACATGAGCAGCTTCATCAAGCACGTGATACCCACCTTCAATACAAGCTCTAATGTGTATCCTCCCTGCATAAGGCTTGCTCTTCTCATCCTCCCCTACCAAATTAAACCACCTAGATTTCGGCTGTGCTCGATCGTCCGACCTGCGCTCCATACTTGCCACGTGTACCTTTGCTAACCCAACCGGTTTTCCACTCGCCACATCCTCCACCGTAACTACCAAAAACGGATCAAATGGCTCAGCAGCAACAAAAACCAAATCCTCATTCCATGTAGGATTAGTGGACCCCATAGCAATCCTACTCGTTTTAAACATCTGACCCGAAAGCTGAGCCTTCACATATAGGTCTGGATTTGATACCGAACCTAACTGCAAGTCTTGTGTCTGGATGACCGTTACCCTCAAATACCATAGCTTCGGGGACAAATACACCTTGGCTCGGGTCTCGGGAATCAACCCACCGGAATCCGACTGCCACGCCTCCTGAAACGCCTCGTCAGCTTGAGTCCCCACCCAAACCGCAACCATGACGTCACTACCATTATCCCCAGCTTCAGAACCTTCTAGAGTGTACCACTGAGGCGCCAACGGACTGTCTGGAGGTACTCGTTTCGGCACCTCCTGCAAATCAAACGAAACGTTTCCAACAAACTTATCCTCAACTCCACCATCCTTCTCCTCTGTTCTCCAAACTGAAACTTCAAGTGAGCTCGAATTCAACCCTTCCTTATCAAACGCAAATACCTGATCCCAGTCTTTGCCCCCTTTCTCCGACGTCGTTTTGATACTGTGAGTCCCAATCACAAGCTTCGCAAACCTAATTGAGTCCGCCCCCAATTTAGCCTTCACAACCCTAACATACAAAAATGGCATCCTCTCCACCAAATCATACCCTGTCCCCTGCCTCCTTCCATCTTCACCTTGATTCGACTTCACCTCCAACGTCGTCACTGTTGTACTACTCGCATTTGTACTACTCCGACTCATATCCACACTACTCTTCTTCACCTCCTTCTCCGCCGCTACCTGACTATCATCCACCTTCACCTCCTCCGCCGCCGCCGCATCTTCCGGCTTCTCCGGCCCTTGCGCTTCCGCCGCAACCTCCTGTTTCGCCTCCTCATTCTTAACCTTCTCTTCCTCGCTCAGCTTCTCCTCCTCTTTCGATTTCTCCTCCTCCTCAACAACAACCTTAACCTCCTCCGTCTTAACCTCCTCATCACCTTTCTTCTCCTCTTGAGGAGGATCAGGATCCTGATAAGAAACCTTCAACCCAATCTCACCTTTAATCTGCGAAAAAACACTCCGCTTCTCCAATGGATAATAAATCAAGGTCTCAGACCCGAATTTAGCAAAAGCAGAACCAGCTAACTTGACTTTACCAAGGAAATTAGTGCGTTTACCTGTTTTCTTATCGTTGTAAACATTTAACTCCAAAACCTCAGTATCCATGGATTCCGAATTGTGAACAGCGAATTCGAGCTTCTCATCCCACTGCGGGTTCAGATCTCTGGTAATGGTCTTAGTCCGTCGTCGTTGGCCGTCGAAATCCACCATTACAAAAGAACTCACTGTTCCTTGCCCGTCTTTTGGCATCAGATTTCTGGCGTTGCATACTTCCACCACCAATTTACGACCGTTGGACTCTCCCATCTTTTTATTTTTAAAAAATTATTATATATTGGCTAATTGGAACGTAGAAAGTAGTAATGATTTAGGTAGGAAGTAAAGTTTGTGTGTGTTTGAATTTGGATTTAACTATTTATTTGATAAAAGGGGGGAACAGTATATAGTATGAATTTGAGCATAAAAAAGTTTAGAGAGGAGCTGGTATTTGTATGTGGAGTTATAACGGGAAAGTGGAATGACTAATGAGGGATTTGTGGTGTTTATGAAATCTAGTTTAGGACAACTAAAAGTATATTTAATGGACGTTGGCCCACCTGGGAAATCGTGTATTTAATAAGAAGTTAGGTTAAATTTTGTAACCATAAAAGAATAGATAAAGAAAAGCAGCAAGTAACGGGAACTGAATCTTTTTAGTTAGAGCCAAATTGATGGAATTCAGCATTGTTGGTGCTGAATCTGCAGATAAGTAACATGGTCACTCACTCAGTAGTCGGAGTTGTTGTATACGTGTACCACCTTCAAATTACTGTAATCTTTTTCCTTAATTGGCTAATTCTGTACCATTTGCTTGTCATGCCCCCGTGCTGCATAATACACCCTCTATGGCTCTATCAACAAATAAAAATAAAAAAAAATTGCTCCATTGGTTTTTTTTACATCTCCTAACATATAACTTTAAATATTACTCCGTAATATATTTAATTATATATAAGAAAAAAATTTATAAAAATTACATATTTAGAAAGTATGTATCGAGACGAATCAAACAAAATTTCACATGACTATATTTTTTCTTACATGTATAAAATTAAAGAGAATCAAAGTTACACAGTGAACAGTCCAAAGTCAAAATGGAGCAATTTTTATGGGACGGATAAAGTATAAAACTCCCCCGTCCCAAATTAATTGCTACAATTTCCTTATTTCAATCAATCAATCAAAGCCTTATTTTTATAAATAGGGTCGGCTACATGAACCAAATTGATTATTTCGTGAGGTCGTCCACATATATTTTCCTCCTCTACCCCACACGGTCGAGATCCTCAATCTCTTGTAAATCCACTTGATTCATATTTTTTCTAACTCCTTCCCAGTTCCCACTAAGTCAATTTCTTTATTTCGATGTCCCAAAATACTTGATTGTTGCATTTCCTTTTATGGTATATATGGGCCCCACACATATTTTCCTTTTTTTATCCAATTTTTTTTGTCATTTTACCCTCTTTAAGTTATCTCTTTCTTCTAATTACCTTTACCAATAATAGGCCCCACATGAAGATTGATTTACATAAAAATTGTGCAAAAATGGAATGTAGCATCTAAAATGGGACGGACAAATTAAATGATAAGGAGTATATTTTAACTTCTGATACTCTTCATTGTGTAAATTTGACTTTATTTAATTTTATACATATAAAAAAAAACATAGAAATGTGGACCTCGTTTGATTCGTCTCAATACTTACTTTCTAAATATATTTTCTTAATTTTTTTTATTATATATAATGAAATATATTAATATTGAAGGTTGAGTCTCGAGTGATGTGAAAAATAAATGAAGCATTTATTTTAGGACGGATGGAGTATTTTCTTTTTGATCATTGAAAAGAATGGGTCACATTCTTAAGTAATTCTATGTTTTGAATAATTTTGAAAATATTGAATAAAATGATATACAAAATATGAGAAAATCAAACATGGGGAAAATAATAAAGGGAAAAACAAACCTTTTAAAAAAAATTGTCACTTGTCTTTTAACATGAAAAATTTTGTTCTCCTATGTGTCATTGTAATTTTTAAGATGTAAATGATATTTTTATCCTACATGTCATATCTTAGGTGATTTTTAAGAGTTGAATGATATTATTTTGATTTTGGTCTTCCTTATAAAATACTAAGAATAGAAATAGATATTTTCATATCGATATTGATATAAATTGAGATGAAGCTGCTATTATTGTAGATATCATGATTATGAGTTAGATATTTGAATAGATTTGGGAATGCAATAAAGAAATGCTTTTATAATTGAAAATTGAATTTAGGATAACTGATTGAAGATGGCGTGTCATTGAGAGGAAGATGAATGATGTGTCGATGTGAAGAGGAGTGATGGGTGATTTATAAGAGCGAGGACACGTGTATGTCAGATGTGTGTTTGGGAATTTTTTTTTTAATATACTAGATATATATAGATTGTACGACCCAATTAGGGGTTTCAAACTATTTTATAATAAGGGACGACAAATTATACTAATTGATTTATTGGAGTCAGTTTGTATTGAATTGAGGTTATAAAATATACTATCTAACTAATTTATTAGAGTCAATAACTATTTATATGAGGTTACAAAAACGAGACTTGTCAATTGAGTACACCATATATTAAAAGCTTGATATATTTTACACACAAGAAGACAGAAACACACACATATAACTAGGAAAAATTAGAGGTCTCAAAATCCAACTTTCTTCCTTCCTCTTTTCTTCCACATATGCATGGAACAATAACATATTACATTTGAAAAAAAAAAATAGTCTCCCTTCTCTATTCTTCAATCTTTGCAAATTTAATTTGGATCTTCATTCAAGATGTAAAAAACAACTATTTTGTGTTTAATTGATTTGAAATTTTTATTACTATCATAATCAGAGTTCTAATATACAGAGTATATTGTTTTACAATGATTTCTATGCAATTAATAACAAATTTTCAGCTACAGTGAAAAGCTTACAATAAAAACATGTTAAATTTGAATCAATAAAGATGATATCAAGGATAACAATGACAAAAATGGTTTATGAAAAATAGATTGCAACATGATAAAACCATATTCAATTCGGTTGTTTAAGTTGATTGAAGGGTAAGAACTAATTATTTTAGGTTTATATGAAATTATTTTCATTATTAAAATTTGAATTATGTTAATCCTATTATATTGATGTTCAATTTGACTTAAGGCTCGTTTACATTAGATGAATAGAGATGAACTGAACTGAAATGAACTGAACTTAATAGAGATGAACTGAACTAAACTGAACTGAATTGAGATTAACTGAACTGAACTGAATATAAGCTGAAGTAAACAAGCCCTCATTATAAATAAAATTTATGTTGTTCTATTTCTTGTATATTTAGGCTAAATTATATTTTTAATTTTATTTGATACTTTGGATCTTTTACGCTTGTCTCCTGTTTTATAAAAAAAAAATATGAAAGAAAGCAAATACCATCTTAAAAGCTTAGCTTGATACATGTTTTTGAGGTTTCGTCGGATTATGTTCAAGATTTCAAAGATGTTTTAATAGTGGAAGATATCGTCGAAGTTACGTAAATTCCTAATACTGAAAAAATTATTTTTTTAAAAAAAATATATGTAAAAGGTTAAAGTAAATATGTCTCTTGGTAAAAGACTCCATAGTCATGTCAAAAGGTTAAAGTAAATATGTCTCTTGGTAAAAGACTCCATAGTCATGTCTCATGTGTATTGGAAGTGATCAAATGTAAAAGGTTTGATTTTTCCCAACAATTATTAATGCAGAAACTATCCACTCATTTAGGATATGTTTATTTCACATTATTTCAGATACTTATTGGTTATTTTAGATCAGATCAAATAAAATCTGGGAAAAAGTAGATCAAATTAGGAAAAATAGGTTTATAGTAGACTTGTTAATTTTATACGGATTTTTAAACTTTAAATATCTTTAATTACATAACAAAAATTATGAAAATTGTATATTTGTAACTGCTCATTAATACAAGTAAAATATGATCTCAATTGATATATTTTTTCCTTATTGAATAATATATATACACGGTCAAAATTTAGTCAAATAAGAAAATACGTTCAGATTAGATAAAAAATATTAAAATCATATATGAAAAATAAGGTCAAATGAAAAAAAAAAAAATTTGAACCAAATATAGCGTTAGTACTTTAGTATTTATAGAAACGATACAGTCCCATGGTAAAAGTTTGATTTTTTTTATTTTTTTTAGTTTCTTGGTAAACAATTTTTTTAAACCATTAATAAATTGCATGATCTTTTCAATTCTTTTTATCTATAATAACTTATATACTAAAACAAGCCACTTATGATGTCACCATTGCCACATGTCAAACTCATATAAGCAATTTCGGTTCCGATATATACAGCCCTTAGGGTTGTACATAAAACTTAGCAATTTACAGTAGTTTCATGTTTCAATGGAATCTTTATTAAAAGATCAAATTGCATTAATGAGGAATATTAAATGTTATAAAAATATTATTCATTTAAATAAATAATTGACAAAGCATTAATTATCATTTAGTAAAGATAAAAGATACACATTAACCAAGCTTGATGACTCCTAAATTAACTCAAATCGTTACAACCTTTCAAGTCCAAAATGATGATCTAAATATTGCCTAAAAAATGAGTTCTTCCTCATAGGAGTATCTTGTATACATCCCCTGTAATCATAATAAAAGTAATTTATTTTAAGAAAATGCCAACTTAATAAAATAAAATAAAAAACAATTAAAGATATAAAGAAGTAATTTGTTTCTTCTCCCTAAAAAAAACATAATTTGTTTCTTCAAAAAAGATAGATGATAATATGAAAAAATTACCTAAATCTTCAATGTAAAGATGAGATTTAATCCTAAATCTTCTGTTGTTTGTTTTTGTTTTTTCTTCAAAGTAGATGATAAATCCTTTTGAGATGACATAAATAGTTCATCTTCTTCCTCCTCAATTAAAGGTTCATTTAGGTCCAAATCAAGCATGGATATATTCAAAGTAATACAAAATAAATTTCATATAAATAACATTCATATGGAAAGTATGTAAAGAAATAAAATTAAAAATTAAAACAATGAAATTTGCATAAATATGTAAAGAAGACTAAGAAAACTTACTTGTTTGTGCGCTGTTTATTGAGAGAAACTAGTATTGTGGCTCGGGCGTTGCCCCGGCCCCCGGGTCTCAAACCGAAGAAATATAGTGAGTTTTGAAACTAAATACAATGAGAAAATATTATAGTCTTTATAAGGAAGCTTAATATTAAAAAAAAAAACGTATTGTTTGATGATGATGATGATGATGATATTGTTGTTTCCTTTGTTCTTGCCTCCAAAAATAAACAACAAAAGATATTATTGTGATGGTTGTAAAAATTTAACAATAATATCAATACTTCGTATATATTTTTTTTTCAAAGTTTAAATAGTTGACATGGAATAAAACATTATCGTTGAATAGTAATATTTTCTACTTATGTTAGTGCCTAAGAAAATAAGGGACACAAGATTTTATCAAAATTATTGTTATACAATAAACCTAATAAATTGTCTAAATCTGTGGTTAGAATCTAACTTGATTTGTCAAGAGGGGTCAAATAATTTGCATGGAAAGAAAGCATTTGAATGAAATTACTGAATTAAATGACATTTAGTGCACTCTAACAACTGAACAATATGACTTAAAAAGGTGAATATTTAGACAATAAATAATGTTGGTTGAGTCGATAAGGGTGTATTACTTGTGTGATATGGTCTTGAGTTTGAACCTTCATATGAACAGATTTTTTAATTGAACACCTAAACAATAATCCTACATGGCAATATTGCATATGTGGCGAACTCTAGTGAAAGAATGATGCTTGCATGTCGGCTTATGTGTCAGCTTACTTGTCTTGTAGATGGTGCTTCGCGCACCTTTTAATATATTGTATAGATAATGTGAAACTTCTATTTTTACTTGGTTCCAATCTTCTTATTTTTGAGTTTAGATATGTGTAGGGTAAATTTTGTGAACAATATGAAAATTTTCTAATACTGATGGCGTGAAATATATGGGAATTGCTAATAGGGGGAAATAAAAATTTCGTAAAATCTTTAGTGGCATATATTGATAGAGGTTCTGTGATTTTTAATTGTTAATTGTATAAGATTTTTTTTTTTTTGGTGACATTGTTACTTGTATACTTGTATAAGATGAAGGTTTGGCGGTAATGTGTTTAAGGAAGCTTGACAGTTATTGTGAATTGAATATAAAAGGCAGTAATAGCATTGAATTAGCTAGAATTTAATATGCTTGTGGTCATTCTAGGAAGAAATAAAAGATTTTTATTAGGATATTATTGTACAGCAAAGATTCCATTTTATCTTGAAAATATAAGATAACATTACAAATCATAAATACTTATATACAGCCTTTATTTGCCAAGAAATTTTCCCTCAAAAACTTATATTATTAGGGCTGTATATATCATTTGCCAAGAAATTTTCCCTCCAAAACTAACAATGACATCATCATCTTCTTTTTTCCAATATTTAATCTTTTTAACCTTTAAATCTATACAATAAATGTTTCATCATAATTTAATGACATTATTTATTATTAAGTTTAAAAACTAATTAATAATTGTTTATTTCAAAATTTAATGAAATTACTATCAATTAATGAAATTATGATTGCAATTTTAATAAATAAAAATCTCTAAAATCATTTTCTTAATAAAGAAGTATATAAATCATCATTGTACATGTTATGCAAAATGTTCCCTCCAAAACAACTTATAGCACTATTTTATAAGATTTTTTAAATGTTTATTTAGTTATTTATATTTCCCCCTTAATACATTACCCCTAATCCAAGCATGACCGAAATGTTGTTAATTACCATTGTAGATTTATACATAGTTATATACCTTATTAAATGATGTTAATGAGCTAAATAATTGTCTACATATTAAATTTACCATTTTCTTTCTATCTTCTCAATTATTAAAATTATTTACTTTTACCATGTAGAATTTCAGGAACTAGCCTTAGGTGTGGCAGAATGAATTTACCTCTACTCTATGGACAATGTGGTTGCATGGCACATAAATGAAATCATCTTTCAAGGGGCACCCGTTAACCCTACAAAATTCTACAGATCAAACAAGACGCCATCAACAACTAGAGTGCCAAAGCGCAGCGGCAGGCCCTGTTAGCTAGCACTAAAACCCCTTAGATTAGATTACCAGTCACATGGCATTAGGGGTGTTCATAAACGGTTAACCGAACTGTTAAGGCTTAACGGTTCGGTTAACCGTTAAAACGGTTTATCCGTAACCGAACTGTTAAGAAACGGTTAACCGCGAAACCGTTAAGAATTATGGAAGATGAATCAGATGATGAAAGATGAAATTATAAAATGATAAATGAATCATAGTTATATATGCATATGGGGGAAATAGGATTAGGAACATATGTGGATTTGTTAAAAATAATACATTTAGGCCATTTGAAAATTGCGCTAAGCATACTTAATGCCTCTTAAAAAATTAAACGGTTAAACATCAAACCGTTTATGAAAACCGTTAACCGTAACTCTTAACTGTTAAGCTTAACGATTCGGTAGCCTGATTCGGTAACCGTTAAAAAGTACTGATTACACGGTTAACGGTTATGGTTAAAGTTATGGTTTTTTTTTATACCCCTCAGGCCCGGCCCTGGGGTGGGCGAGAAGGGCAACCGCCCAGGGCCCTATTTCCCTTGCTGTTTGTAAGGGATATAAGTAAAACTAATTGAAAATAAAACTAAGGAAAGTAACTTGGCTTAGCGGAAATACATGACATTGAAAGCATCATTGTACATGCGATACCGGGATCAAATCCCCTTTCTTGCAACTTTTAATTTTTTTTTCCTTTTTTAACATTAAAGTATGAATTCGTAGAACTCTATTGCTTATTTTTTTTTTTCCTTACATTGGATCAATCTCTTTGTTAGTAGTCTTTCTATTTTTTATTACATTAATGCTCTGTTCAGTTCAACTTATTTAAGCACTATAGTGCTTATTAAAAAAAATCAGAAAAATTTAGATCAGATCTGGAAAAAAAATCATACTAGATCAAAAATATTTCCTTCAAAAAATAATAAGAACTTAGATCAGATCAGAACACAGGCTAAGGCCCTGTTTGGCAATCGATTGTTGGCGTTTAGCTAGTTTAATTGGCTTGTTTGACTGGCTGGAATTATTGGTTGTATGTATTTGTTTTTAAATTGGTTGTTTAAGCCAGCTGTTTGGAAAAGTGTTTGGTAAAATTAATTGTAGATGTTAGCCGTTTATTAGAAAATTTGTGGGCCAACAAACGAAAAGCTAACCAAAAAAGCTGCTCCAAATAACTTTTTCATTTTGGTCTAAAACAATAGTTTTTCAGGCAACCAAAAAGCCAATAACCAAACATGTTTTTTTTGTTTGATCATATTGAAAAACTAAAAGCCAGCCAAAAATCTACTTCCCAAACACACACCATAAGTCTTATTTTTTCAAATCCTTAATTAATTGATTGCTTAACTAAAATTATATTCTTTTTGAATACCCTTAGTAAGGAGTATATTTTTAATTAAGTATCACCTTCTATAACTATTAAAATTTAAGCTCAAACCTCTCAACGCTTAGATTTTCAAAATATCCCCTCCGTCCTATTATCTTTATCACATTTAACCCAAAAAAAGCTATCAGCAATGTATCCCTAGAGAAAATTTAATGTGATATAGGGAGTATGATTTATATTTATATGAGCTAATTAATGTGTTACAAATTAAAGCTAAAAAAAAAAATCTTAACTTTACAGTATTTCGAAACATACTTATTGGGCCCTTATTTGTTATTTCGCCCCGGACCCTTAAATTGTCAGGAACGGCCCTGATATCCCTGCATGGCATCGAGGCAACAAATGACAAAATTGTTTATTGATAATGATAGTGATTAGTGAGTACTTCGTAATTGATATTCCGTTCCAACAGGCAACAGAATTAATCAAGCCGCAAAAGGCCCCAAATTATGGCAGGTTTGGTATTCGTGGACCAAATCAAAGTTTGCTAAAATTTTCTGATGGCCCATGTTGTATGTAACCCACTAACCCCTCTCTGCATGAATGACAACCTATTGGATTAAGGTCGGATGTGGACTAAATCATTATCTTTAAACTAAACAAATGTTTAATACTCAGTGTTACATTAAAATTACTTTACATTTAATTTAGGGTATTACTATTTACCGTCCTTAAATTATCGTATACCGCCCGTATTTTGATAGACATTTCCTATTTTACCCTTACCCCAATTAATATCTTTCACCCCCTCTCTCTTCTCCAATCTTCATCTCACCGTCTCACGCATCTTTCAGGAAAAAAAAAATCTTCTTTCTCTCTCCATTTTTTCTCAGATCCACCACTCACTCCTATCCGATGCCAAGCTCCACCACCAGCAGCTCCTACCCAACGCCAAGCTCCACCACTTGGGTAGATGGGGAGGGGTAAGTGTAGTTAGGTTGGGTAAATGAAGAGGGGTATTATAGGAAATATTTGTATAAATACAGGCGGTATACAGTAATTTTAGGCGGTATTTAGCAATTCAGTTAATTTATTACTAATACAAAATTAGATATTGTATTTTAATCTTTATTATAATAGTTAATTCGTTAACAAAATAGTTTGACAATAAAATTAATAATTTTGTAAAAAGATTTTAAATAAATATATTTAAAAAAAAATTAATCTAGTTTAATTCTTTCGCTCTTATACATTAAGTATATTGCAAATTGAGTAAATAATTTATTTCTCTAAACGATTTACTACCTCTGTTTTTTTAGTTTACTCATTTTGACTTTGTCAATATTTACAAAGTATACTTTGACTATAGTTTGTGATTTATACATAAGATAAAACATAGTCATGTGGGTGGTTAGATTCGGTTCAACATGTAGTTTTTTAATATCTAATTTTTATAATTTTTACAAACACACAGTTAAAAATATTAATTTTTCAAAGTTTTGCCTCGGCAAGTGTGAAAAGTGAAGTGAGTAAATTAAAAAAAACGGAGGGTGTATTATTTATGAATAAATTTTGATTAATTATACAATTAATTGCACTTGCAATTTTTAAAATTGAGATTACTCATTTTAATTAAGACTATTAATGATTTAAAAAACTAGATTAATTTTTTTAAAAAAATTATTTAAAAGATTTTTTTACAATTACATGGAAACTTATTAATTTTATCCTTCAAAATTTATTCATAATTAATAGTTTTTTTTTGTGTGTGTGTGTGTGTGTGTTTAGAGAGCCACGAGGCGGGAATGAGATCGATCCCAGGAACTACGCTGGAACCGGGAGAGAAGCTCTTAACAACTGAGTTACCCCTCACTCTTCCACTAGTTTTTGTTGTTAATTTATTATGGGTGTTTGGTATTAGATTAGTAAATGTAATAGATTACATACAAAAGGGGGGGGGGGGGGGGAGGTAATACGTACACAGGTTATCCCATACTAATTGTTTGATATCAATAAGAAAATGTATATAGTTACAAATCAAAAACGGTAATTGTTTCTTTAAACACTAGTAGAAAATTGTCTATTAGTATTGCCCCAATAGTATCGTTTATTTGAAAAACGATAGTAATAATACTATAATAGTATCGTTTTTTGTAAAAAGGATAGTAATAGAGAAATTATTAGTATCATTTTTAATAAAAACGATAGTAATAATGCACTATTAGTATCGTTTTTGTTAAAAACGATAGTAACAGAAACGTTATTAGTATCGTTTTTAACAAAAACGATACTAATAGTTTATACATCAGTTTCGTTTCTAAGAGAAACGATAGCAATGGATTTTTTTTTTTATAAAAAAAAGCTTGTATTCCTCATCACCAAATTAAAACCCCCAAATACGTATTCCTCATCACCAAATTAAAACCCCCAAATACTAACCCTAGCTTTTTCCACCATTGAGCACACCTGCCGCTACTTCTTCCTCCGTCGACGACCTGCCGCTGCATCTTCCTCCGTCGACCTGCTGCTGCTGCTCGTGGTTCGACTGATTCTTCGATTGCTGTTGTTCGACTGCTGATGCTATTTTTCGTCTGCTGCTGTTGTTCGACTGTTGCTGCTGTTGTTCGTCTGCTGCTGTTGTTCGAGTGCTGCTCATGGTTCGACTACTGCTCGTGGCTGGTTCGACTGCTGCTCGTGGCTGGTTCGACTGGTCGTGGTTTCCCTGGCCTGCTACTGCAATTGATTGAGGTTAATTTGCTTCTTTTTTTTATTTTATGTCATTTCTTTTAAACAAATTGTTATTGTTGTTATATTGTTCAACTAGTTTGAATATGTGATTGTTATTGTTGATTTGTGGTTGAATTTTAATGGGAAATGCTTTAGATTCACTATTATTATGTTCTTTATGTGAAAAATCACACTACTAGTTCATGCCCACAAGGTGTTTGTCAAAATGCTTGATTGATAATTAGATTCACTATTATTATGTTCTTTATGTGAAAAATCACACAACTAGTTCATGCCCACAAGGTGTTTGGCAAAATGCTTGAATGATAATTAGTAAGGAAATTCTATTTGGTAGCCTTGTACTTTCAATTTTTCTATGTGGTGTCAAGTAATTCAATTTTCACATGAACTTTTTAATAATACACATTGTGGTCTTAGAAATCAAATTTATGGCTAACTATCATGACTAATTTTATACATTTTTTTGTTGTTGTTACCAATTATGTGAATTAAAATTGTTGGAAATTTGTCTGTTAATTGATTTCTTGTTTATTATAATTATCAACATTTCGTTGTTTAGTTTGTTTTTACATATTCTATGCCAAGTTTAGTTTTCCGATTTTACCTCATTGAGAGCATAATGAAGAGTCAATATTTGCCTAACATGATATCAATAAAAGAGCTATGATTTACATCCATATATTAAATTAAACCATAGAAATGAGCTCCTATTACATGTGATCTCTTTTTTAGCAATATTTTTTTAATCCTTTCTTCCTTTTAATGATAAAATAATAATTGAAAAGAACTCAATTCTTAATTAAAACGAGTTTGTTCGAAGAAATGATCCATACACAAAAGTGGAGATGGATGAAGTACGGGAGCAATGGGTGAGGTTCTTTCGTCCCATTATGTTGAATTAAGGATTTTACTAGTAGTGGGTTTTTTTTTTTTTTTTTTTTTTTTTTTTTTTGTATATGTAAGTCTTTATTATTGCCTAGAATCATTTTTTACAGGCTACTTTCAGTAAACTGTATTCGGTGTACTTTTTGTATGGAATTGGTGTTTGTATTCATTATCCATGCAATGATCTATAATATGCCTTGTATATAAATTCTGATTGATGAAATGAACAAGTATTTTGTATAGCATGTTATGTGATTTTTTTGTGCTAGTATGTGTTGTTTTGAAATGTTACAAAAGTCTATTGCTATATAGTTGTGATTAGAGTGCTCGTTGTTTTGTTCTTAGAAATGAATCGTAGTTGGATGTATGGTGATCGTTGTGTACTTTGGTGCTTTATGTTTTAATCCCATGTCCCTATTGGTTTTTGTTTTTTTTATTGATGCTAGAATGAATTATGATGGAGAGGGTAAAGCAGTTGAAGATGGTGATGCCTCGGTGAGTTCTTTTCAACTCCCCTTTTATTTCTTGGTTGCTTAGTTTTTTAGGATTAGATATAGGATTGAGACGATAGTTTGAGGATGTTTGCTTAGGGGCAAGAGGTTCCCGACCTGAGGACACTGGATGGTTGATGGCGTTGTGCCACAACCTTATTTGATGATTTTGGGAATTATGTGCCTAATTTACTTGCCTTGTGGTTCGATTCTCTTGATTTATTTTGATTTCTTTTGAATTCCTCCTGTTTTATTTTGTTTTTGTTTTACTTTGGTTTTGGTTTTGGTTTTGTTCCTTTTGTTTCACTTGCTTTCTTTGCTTTGCTTTTGCTTAAATCAATGTAACCAATCACTTGCTTCAAATTTTAAACACTCTTACTTATCGCTTTACACAATCTCATTGTCGCTTGCGTGGGCCGTCTTAAGGATCTAAATCTAACTATGTCGATCATGAATGGGGGATGGGTGCCCATTGACATGGAAACTGATTAGATTCTTAAACGGGGGCGTAGTTGTGGCATGAGATCGCAATCGCGTCACTCTAATAATTAATAAACATGTAACCAATCACATGATTTTAATTTTAAACACTCTTGCTTATCACTTTACACAATCTCACTGTCGCTTGCGTGGGCCGTCTCAAGGATCTAAATCTAACTATGTCGATCATGAATGGGGGATGGGTGCCCATTGACATGGTAAATGATTAGATTCTTAAACGGGGGCGTAGTTGTGGCATGAGATCGCAATCGCGTCACTCTAATCTATACTACATACTAAAATGCAAGCCACTTGAAAAAAATTTCCCCCTTAAACTCTTATTTTCCCTCCCAACTTATTATATACCATAGTATTAAATGCATGTATGCTTTCCATAATTTATATACAAGAAATAACTACCTTAGTTAAATAAACCGAGCATTTGCTCGGGTATTATCTAGTAATTAATAAACATGTAACCTATGCTCCTTGTTTTTGTTCCAAAACGCCATATTTTCCCCCAAACACATGCAAATAAGTCATTTTTTGCTTACAAGAATAATATAGAACATGGATAAACCTTAAAAACAATATATATTGATTGGTAGGAAAATGGGAACTAAAACACCTAAAAACTAGCCAAAAATGACCTATGCTTCTTATTTTTGTTCCAAAATTCCATATTTTTGCCCAAACACATGCAAATAAGTCATTTAATATTTACAAGAATGATATTGAACATGGATAAACCTTAAAAACAATATATAGGTTGATTGGTAGGAACATGGGAACAAAAACACCAAAATCTTACCAAAAATGACCTATATGCCTTATTTTTGTTCCAAAATGCCCTATTCTCGCTCAAACAGATGCAAATAAGTCATTTAGTGCTTACATGAATGATACAGAACATAGATAATCATAAAAACAATATATAGGTTGATTGGTAGGAACATGAGAACGAAAACACTAAAAACTAGCCAAAATGACTTATATGCCTTGATTTTGTTCTAATAAAACGTCCTATTTTCTCCCAAACACATGTGAATAAGTCATTTAATGATTGCACGAATGATATAGAACATAAATAAACCTTAAAAACAGTATATATGTTAATTGGTAGGAATATGGAAACGAAAACACCATAAAAAATGTCATATTTGTCTTGTTTTTGTTCCAAAACGTCATATTTCCGCACAAACACATGCAAATAAGTCACTTAATTCTTACAAGATTGATATAGAACATGGATAAACCTTAAAAGCAGGATATAGGGTGGTTGGTAGGAAAATTGCCATGAAAACCCCTTAAATAGCTAAAATAACTGTGTTTGCCTTGTATTTGTTCAAAACACCCTATTTTCTGCCAAACACATGCAAATAAGTCATTTAATGTTTCATGAATGATATAGAACATGGATAAACCTTAAAAACACATGCAAATCATGTTTTAAGCCAAGATTACTCAAAGTTTAATTTAGTGCAAATTATCTTTCATTTGCCCTTCATAGCTTAGGTAGGTCTACAACAGAACATCCTTTTTTTTAGTTTGCAAATATTGTGGCCCTAAAACTCTAAGCAAGATGGCGTCTATAACATTACTTATATATATATATTTTTTTTCAATCTTTGATTTTGAAGGACTACATTGGAAGATCTGCCCCATATACCAAAGGAGAGTTGGATGAGGTTCGCGAGCAATGGGCGAGGTTCTTCAGGCTAAATTTCTTATTGTCCGATCCTAATTAAGTAAAATTTGTATTAGCAGCACATTATTTATACATTTTATTTATAGTTACTTCGCAAACATCGATCGTATCCAACTCGTTCTTGTAAACTATATTTTATATGAATATATACATCGAACTTCTATTATATATATGTATCGTTTACAAATTTTAATTAATTAAAAAAATATTATATTATTGTACATTATACAGAATTGAACAGGGCTGCAGATAATGCCAAAAGGATGCATATTTATATATATATATATATATTTTTGGCCCAAAAATCAAATATAAATTTAAATAAAAAAAATATTTAGTATTATATGGAGTCTATTACTATCGTTTTTAGTCAAAAACGATACTAATGGATCCTCTATTAGTATCGTTTTTATTAAAAAACGATAGTAGTAGACTCTCTATTACTATCGTTTTTTTATTAAAAAACGATACTAATAGAGAGTCTATTACTATCGTTTTTTTTTTAATAAAAATGATACTAATAGTATGTATTACTATCGTTTTTCACAAACGATACTAATAGAATTCTCTATTACTAACGCCTCTATTAGTAATAAGCTAAAAAAAACGATACTAATAGAGGATTTTTCTACTAGTGAAAAAATAAAAAACAAAACGCCAATTGTTTCCACTAAATTTAGGAATATACCAAGGTAAGGGTTTTTATTTCCCTTACAAATTTATTTCCTTTCCCACAACCCATAGCAAACACATGGTAACGAAATTATTTTGCTTGTGATTGCGGTTCCTATGCTAAATTTTTGGTATACGAAACAACCCCTTTAGTACATTTGTTTGAAATGTACATTTTTTTAGCTACACTATTTTACAAGGCTTTATCATATTTTACTTTTAAATATTAAAACTAATAAATTAAAGTAAAAGTATTAGGTCATACCGTCTGACCGTCAGACGCTGACCCAATATACCCATTATAATAGTGAAAAACTTCGGAAGGCCATAACTTTCTGTTCGTATGTCGGATCAGGGCATATAATATGTCCAAATTAATTAATTTTTCGAGAAGAACGCAAATAAAAATATCCGTAGGGAATTTGGCCACGGGAAAATGCCAATCAAGTCCTCTAAAGGCCTGAAAATACCAAAAAACGTGTCCATGTTTTATTTTGTCCAGGTTAATTACAAAATGTGTCCAGGTTTAACAATATATGTCCAGGTTAAACAATATGTGTCCATGTTTACAATATAGGTGTCCAGGTTTATAAATAGGTATCCAGTTTTGACAATATGTGTCCAGGTTGAACAAATATGTGTCCAGGTTTAACATGTTTTTACCAGGTTTACAAATTATGTGTCCAGGTTAAACAAATAGGTGTCTAGGTTTAACAAATAGGTGTCCAGGTTTAACAATATGTGTCCAGGTTAAACAAATATGTGTCCAGGTTTAATAATATGTGTCCAGGTTAAACAAATATGTGTCCAGGTTAAAAGTATTTTCACCAGGTTTACAAATAGAAGTCCAGGTTTAACAATATGTGTCTAGGTTAAACAAATATGTGTCCATGTTTTACAATATGTTCAGGTTTAACAAATTTTAATCAGGTTTAACAAGTTTTTACCAGGTTTACAAATATGTGTCCAGGTTTAACAAGTTTTCACCAGGTTTACAAATGTGTGTCCAGGTTTAACAATGTGTGTCCAAGTTCAACAAATATGTGTCCAGATTTAACAAAATGTTTCCAGGTTCAGTTGGACTCGTCTGACAGTAACATTACTGTTAGACAAGTCTGACACAATACTTTCTCTAAATTAAAACGGTTTGATGATTAAAAGACATTTCATTGAAAAAGATGTGGGTTCGATTTCCATCTAAGGCAATATTTAAATTTTAAGAAAATTTTGCCACTAACCATCTAATAAGTACCAAAAGTTGTGAACAACTACCATAATTATTTTTAAAAAAAATTTAACTACCAATTAAGTGCAACAAAGTTGTAAACCACCAACTATTTAACGGAATATTCTAATGCCGTTATTTTATCGTTAGTTTGTGACACGTGTCGCGATATGATTGGCTCTTGATTTTTTAAATTACTTTAAATGAAAAATCAGAAAATTAGGAAAATTAAAAAAAAAAAGAAAAAAAGATTGGTGGTAGGGGTGGCTAGGGTGGCGGTGGCTGGGGTGGGGAAGGGTCATCAGGGTTGGGGGAGGGGGTGGGGGGTTCGACGGGGCTGGGGGAGGGGGTGTGGGTGTTCGACGAGGTTGGGGTGGGGGTGGAGGGGGTGCGTGGGGGGCTGATTTGGGTGGTGGTTCCACGGTGGTTAGGGTTTCAAGGGAGGGGGATTTCGGGGTGGGTGGTTAAGGAGGAGGGGGTTTTGGCGGTTAGGGGTTAAGGGGAAGGGGGTTTCGGCGGTGGGGGATGGCCGGGGAGGTGGGTTTCGAGGGTGGGGGGTTTGAAGGGGTGGTTGGGCGGTGGTTAGGGTTATAGGGAGAAGGGGTTTCGGGGGTTATGCTGGGTTGGGGAGGGGGTTTCTGGGGTTGGGGATAACGGGGAGGGGTTTTTCGGCGCCTGGGGAGGGTCGGGGAGGGGGGTATCGAGGGTGGGGGTTTCGGTGTGGGGTTGGCGGTGGTTGAGGGTGCTCGGAGAGGGGGGTTTCGGGTGTGTGTGGAGTCGGGGAGGGGGGAGGAGGGGAAGGTGTTGTGCCGGTGGGGGAGGGGGAGGGGGCGGTACAACCGGTGGGGGTGGGGGAGGTGGCGACAGTGGGGGAGGGAGAGGGGGAGGGGTGGCTGAGGTTTTTTTTTCTAATTTTTCAGATTTTTTTATTTTTCTTTTTATTTTTTACATAAAAAGTGTTAATTAAGATTTAATTAAGATTTAAGTGGTTTAATTAAGATTTAATTGTGATTTAAGTTAACGGTGTTAAAAATGGGTGGTGGTTTGCAACTTTTGGCACTTAATTGGTAGTTAAATTTTTTTAAAAAAATTATGGTAGTTGTTCACAACTTTTGGTACTTATTAGGTGGTTAGTGGCAAAAATTTAAAATTTTAATTCAAAACATATGTTTTTTCTACGAGGAGTCATATGTAGCGTAATATGGTGCATGTCATTGTCAATAGCACACTGCACACATGGACAGTGCTACATGGCGCAATATAGTGCAAATTAAATAATGTCTTTTTATATATTGTACTAGCCTTGTGTGCATGCTTTGCGTGCGACGATATTTTTAATGTATCTAAAAAAATCGAAGGTTTTTGTTTGAGAAATTGAATTTTTTTTTAAATTCACACTCATTCATATAATCGTAAAAAAACATTCCCCTTTCATCCAGCCATTCTACAACAATGAACAAAATCGGCTATCAAATTTCTACGATAATAAAAAGGTAAAATTTTTATGTAAAAAATTATATTAAAATGGGTATCTATTTATAGGGAATTCAAAAATATGAATTTTGATTATTTTATTTTATTTTTCTGAATTGTATATTTTGTAATATTTTAATTTAAAAAAATTCAAAAATTGTAATAACTTTCATTAATAAATAAGAGTGGTGTTATTTGATTTTTAATAAATTTGGGGCATTAGACTTTTCGAGGGGGGACACCATGGCTCCCCCCTTGGCTTATATAATAGAGATAGATTTCATTAAATATTAGTTTTGTATTGATTACATTATTATATTGCAATATGGAGTATTATATTTCATACTATTTAGTAGGGTCTTATTTACTTATGATGCTGTGATCTGATTTTATCAATCTTCACCCATCCAAAGTAAAATCTCCATCTAATCATACAGAGATTCATATACCCATGTCATTAAGGGTGCGTTCTCTTCACCTTAAAAAAAATTCAGATAACTTCAGATAAGTTTCGGGTTTAATAACTTCAGATAAGTTCCAATAAGTTAAGTTCAGTTCAGATACATCCAGGTTTAATAAGCTCTAAATACAGGTAAAAAAAGCTTAGGTTTCATAATTTTAGATAAATTCAGATAAGCTCAAATAAATTATAATAAATTCAGTTTATGTCTAATAAGTTGAAGAGAACACACCCAAAATAAGAGGTGGTTTCATATCAAACGATCGTAAATATAAATAATAATATGATATACTACATAATGGAGTATCTTAAAAATCTTACCTAAATACTTCTAAATATTATATATTTATATACTCTATCAAATGATAATGATGATAACTTACAAGGATTCTAATTAATAATATATTATTAATAGTCCACTCAAGAAGAAAACTTGATTGGATATTAATTAAACATTGTTGAGATTTCATCGTGTGGAAAAAGCAGTGTCGAATAATAATGGCATATTGGCAAAAAGGTTTTTAATATTATTTCTCTCACGGAACAAAAAATAAATAAATACGGAGTATATTATAACTTGTGGCCAGGCCAGCCAGCCAGCCAGCCACTCCACTTATATTATCACTAATTAACCTAATTTTAACATAAAATCTTATCTTAATATGGTTTGATAGAGGTACTCAATAATTATTTTATTACACGCTAAGGCACACCGAGCTCCAATACACGGCTCCTATCACAAAACTAATGAGATGACATTGTCTGGGATGTTGGGGTAGGGTGTAATGCTCGAATCATCAATCAACAACTAGTATTATATACAATGATTTTTAGCGGGTTACGTTGAATGCATTTATTTTTTTACAAGGTGGATCGAGCCCATCACGAGGTTTATATTATAGGAATATCTTGCTAGTTGACATTACTCATTAAAGCAGGTAGGAGAGAATCGAACTTGCAACCTACTCTTTGTTATTACAACTTACGAGGTGCACTCCAACTAACGCCATTACGCTGGAGTTCGACTGTTAAAGTAGAGTGTATCCGAGTACATGGCTTGTCGATCAATATGTGCAAGTGGCACATGTGCAAGTGGAATTGGCCTTTGAAAATAGATTTATGCACCATACTGAAGGGTTAGTTCTACATTAAACCATATTATTACCATCAATTATGAGTAGCATCGATCATATATAGTCTTATAAACTAAACAATTACCCTTATTATACCAAAAAGTGTAGAATCATAGTCAAGTACTCAAATACTCCATATTAGTATATTACCTATATTACGAGATGCATTAAACAAAATTTAGACTACATAATGAAT
Source organism: Salicornia ramosissima (assembly GCA_951394345.1). NCBI lineage: Eukaryota > Viridiplantae > Streptophyta > Magnoliopsida > Caryophyllales > Amaranthaceae > Salicornia > Salicornia ramosissima. The sequence continues at coordinate 46,188,820 of OX596233.1, read as the reverse complement.
CAAAACATATAAATAAGATATTTTTAAGTTAACATATTTAAGTTAACATATTTTTTTTCATGGGAATCCCTGAAATTTCAAAAAATTCATGAGATACCCCTATTATTTTAAGAATACACCAAATACTCTTACGATCGGTTTCATTATTGGTAACAAATTATGGTAATGAAAATGAACTGGAAGCATAATTTTTCAAACAAAACAAGGTTACAATTTTCCGGAAAATAAATTCTTATTCTCAAGTTTGAATTTTCTTCATTTTTTTAATTACCATCTATTACTATATATTGGAAATAGTTGTTAGGGGTCGAGAGTGCGCAGCGGAAGTGAAGATGTATTGATCGAGAAATATATTAAGGGAGATAATAAGCAAGACTAATATTAAGATAAAAACAGACGATTTTATGTGGGAGAACCCACTTGACGTCGAGCTTTTTATTCCACTATATGAAATATAGGAGAGCACAATTATCCCCTTTGAGGGTGTTTGTATTACAATAAGACTCTCTCTATAATTACTCACAAAGGAGTATTACAATTAGTGGATATATTTGGTGGAGGATTAAAAGGTGAAAGGCTTGTGTGTTTTGTGGCTTCTCGATCTTGTGAGCATCATCTTATATTTATACTTGAACCTTGGAGGTGATGTGGTTCAAGATTTCTCTACAATATTCTATTATACTATATTCTAGATTCTTTGTTAATCTTTTGAGTATGCTCCATCATACTCTAGAAACATCTTTCTAGAGAAATCTTGATTTTTATTTGCAACTCCACTATCTTTGGGAAGGTTCTAGAAGCATATGAAATTTGGGCCACACTTAACCCAACAATCTCCACCTTGGACCAAATTTTTGATGTGCTCGCCGTATGTTACCCGATCGACATTACTTGATTTTTCTTGGACCCGTATTATAAGGGTGTTGTTGCCGATTCAGGATTGAGTTTGATGAAGCCACTATTGAAGACCCTTGTAGTACATAGAGATTTCTCTGTTTGATGGCCTTCAATTTTTCTTGAGCACCTTTGGTGACCTTGAGTACTCCACCTTGAGCCGAAATCTTATAACCTCTAGAGTCTAATATGCCAAGAGAGATGATATTCTGCTTCAGATCAGGAACATGATGAACATTGACTAAAGTCCTGATCACACCATCTTCGGTCTTGATCCAAACAGAGCCAAAACCACGAACTTTGCAACGATACCCGTTGCCCATAGAAACTGTTCTATTCTTTACCGTTTTATAATCGGTAAAGTGAGACTTTTGAGAACAGATATGGTTGGCGGAACCGGAGTCAAGCACCCAATCATAATTTTTACTTCTTCTAGGGGAAGTAGCTAAGAGAACATCATCGGACTCTAGTTCTCCAAAACCGGCTTCTGCCGTTTCTTTCGGATTTTCTTCTTGCTCTTTCTTGTGGAGCTTTTTATTTGTGAACCAACATTGTTCAATGGTGTGCCCAAGTTTCTTGCAATATTTGCAAGATTTTCCGGATTTATGTCCATTAAATTTGGACCTTTTAGTGGTACTTTTATTGCCGTTTGATCTCCCCTTCATATTTAATCCTTCAGAATTTTCATTTGAATTCACTTCAAGGTCAAACTTTTCTTTTGAGAGTAAATGTGATTTTACATCCTCAAAAGAAATAGTTTCATTATTGCCATAAATCATAATTTCCTTAAAGTGCTTATATGAAGGTGGTAGAGTGACAATTAATAGCACGGCTTTATCCTCATCTTCAATTTTAATATCTAAATTTTCAAGATCAATTATAATAGAATTAAATTCATCGAGATGAGTTTGAATTGATGTACCTTCGGTCATTCGGATTGTGTAAAGCCTTTCTTTAAGCCGTAATTTATTAGCGAGGCTTTTGGTCATATATAGAGACTCTAACTTTGACCATAATCCAGCCGTTGTCTCCTCGTGAATGACCTCGCGTAGAACCTCCTTGGTTAAACATAGTTGGATTGTGGATAATGCCTTTTCATCCAACTCTTCCCATTGCTCGTCCGTCATTGACTCTGGCTTTTTAGCTTTCCCATCCAGAGCCTTTTTCAATCCGCTCTGCACAAGAACGACTTTCATCTGGACTTTCCAGATGCTGAAATTAGTCTTGCCGTAAAATTCTCAATCTCGAATTTTGTTACCGAAGACATCTTCATATGATACACTCCAATGAACCTTTGGCTCTGGTACCACTTGTTAGCGGTCGAGAGTGCGCAGTGGAAGTGAAGATGTATTGATCGAGAAATATAATAAGTGCAATAATAGACAAGACTAATATTACGATAAAAATGGACGATTTTGTGCGGGAACACCCACTTGACGACGAGCTTTTTATTCCACTATATAGAAAAATATAGGAGAGTACAATTATCCCTTTTGAGGGTGTTTGTATTACAATAAGACTCTCTCTATTTTTTACTCACAAAGGAGTATTACAATTAGTGGATATATTTATATGTGGAGAATTATAAGGAGGTTGAAAGGCTTATTGTGTTTTGTGGCTTCTCTTGTGAGCATCATCTTATATTTATACTTGAACCTTGGAGGTGATGTAAGGTTCAAGATTTCTCTAGAATATTCTATTATACTATATTCTAGATTCTTTGTTAATCTTTTGAGTATGCTCCATCATACTCTAGAAACATCTTTCTAGAGAAATCTTGATTTTTATTTGCAACTCCACTATCTTTGGGAAGGTTCTAGAAGCATATGAAATTTGGGCCACACTTAACCCAACAATGGTGATATTGAATATGAATGAATATTTGTAAGATAATTAGATGGATTGTAGGTAAACTAGCACAACCATGGGAATAAATATTGACTTTCATACCAAATTTAATTATTACATTTAAATCCCGTTTAACCCCCCCCCCCCCAAATATAAATCCTTCTCCATTAGTGTCATTTATAATCGGTAATCAAATAGACCGTTAAAGTTTTAAATACATGCACCATATACACTCTTCTATAATAAAACAATGTTGGAATTATGAATTTATTATTAATTATTTATTTATATTCAACTAGTACTTTTTATCTCTTACATCGAAATAAAAACTAACATTTTGTAATCATAAAAGAATATCTGATACATTCTTAAAACAATAAAGTTTTCTCTTGAATCTTGTGAAACCTCGTAGTAATCGGTGAAAAAAAAACCATTAAATTAATAAAAGAAATAAAATGCATTTGTTAAAGGCAAGCAGTAGTCAGCAAATTCAGTTTAAAAAAAAAAATGAAATGAACTAATTTAATATTTCAAGGAATACATTTGGTACATCTCTAACGGTACTCATCGTTAAATCACGTAAAGTAACACGTTGATTTACTTCACATGCCCACAAGGCCACACACTAGAGATAACGAACTGCATAAAATATTGTTGCTTATCCATCACTAAACGACAAGTTGTATTTTTACCTAACCCCAAACCTACAAAAATATCATACATACACAAACATAATGATGATGTTACGCTATTGATGTATACTTATATGTATTTTGATTTGTATAATTGTATATAATTAATTAGTGAGGCTTAAAAAAATGAAATTCAACCCCATTAGCTATCACTACATAAATACCAGCAGCAATCATCAACACACTAAGGATCATTCCTAGGACCCCCAATCCCCAATTTAGGAACCACATTGGACCATACATCTTTGGCTTTCTTAAGACTATCCAAATAAAACAAGGATATGCTAAGGTTAAGGGCAATGCAATTCCTCCAATTAAACCGGCGAAGCTTGCTACAAAGGGAAATGCCACCGCAAAAAAGAAGCATAGGAATCCACACAAGGCTCGGAACAAAGCTCGTAGCCAAGGCGGGCATGGCTTCTTCTTTCTCGCCGTGTATTTTGATTCAATGTCATCAAACATAGGCATGCCGTAGATTTGGAATGAACTTAGGGCGTTAACAATCACAAATACGGTCGTTAGACCTAGGATGAACTTGGATGTGTCTTGTCCATGGAATTGGTATAGGGCTGATAGCATCCCAATACCATCTTGTGGTATCTACAAATTAAAGATTGGAAAAACAATTAATTAGTATGTATGTGATATAAATCATGTGTAACAAAGAGTGTAATTAATCACATAAATTGTATTATTATTATTATTATTATTATTATTATTGTTGGATATGAGGGATATTTCTCTAGGATTATGAAGGAAGAAATAATAATTACCATGTTTCCATAAGCCCAATAGCCTCCAATTGCAAGAGGGTACAAGCACATTCCAATAAGAAGGTAAGCAAATTGGACACCCTTCCACATGGGCACCCTTGATGGGTGTTTCTCGCTTGAAGGCATTGTTGCCTGCATTAGTAATAATCACCATGTTATTAAAGTTAGAGGATGGCTAGCTAGCATGAGTTACGTAATATCACCTAATTAAAAAAAAAATTCTCTCCGTAACGAATTAATTTCACCATTTGTTTTTTCACGCATTTTGAGGAAGCGATCTAAGGGTGTAAACGAAGGAATTAATCAGAATGGTTTTAGGACAAGTAAGAATGTGATTATAAGTTACTAATATCAAAATTATTTTGATTAATTTGGTCGTTTACACCCTTAAATCGTTTTCTCAAAATGCGTGAAAAAACAAATGGTGAAATTAATTCGTTACGGAGGGAGTACTATTTATAAAAAAATATTATATGCATGTACTCCTTCTGTCTCATAACAAGCTAAAATTGAATGTTTCTTTGAAGTTTCGACTCAATAATGATTTGAACTTGTCAGTAAATGACATAAATAGACCATGATATATGAGTATATAATATGACATAGCAAAACTACAAAAATATCTGCAACTCGTTATTATGTGGATGGTGATACACTAACAATATTTTAATTGTGATAAAATCGTTTGACGACTTTTCCAATGAAACTGACTGTTGACTTATGAGCAGAGACACCTACCACTACCAAGAAACTAAAGATCTAGCCATCAAGATAAATAAAATCATAATTCTTTAAAAATAATAATAATAATAATAATAATAATAATAATAATAATAATAATAATAATTTGCTGTACCGTTGAAACATAGGCTGAAATTTTTTAAAAGTCGTATTCATATAAACATTAACCAAACTAGTAACGTGTATTACTAAAAGTCATAACTAAGTAAACTTTATTATTATTACACTAAAAAAGCAGCCACCAAGGGTACCTACCAATAGTCAATACCATCACCATTCTCCACCATCTCCCACTAATTGTGGGTTTGGTTTATTTGTTTCATTATTCAAATGGGGGTTATTTAAATACTAAATTTTGCTATATTATTGATTTTTCAACGTTCGTTGTTCAAAGTCATCAAAGTCATCAAAGTCGATCGGTCCATTTTCATTGGGATCATGTACTGTTCTATTAATTACCTAACTACTTTGCAAACTGACACAAAACAAGATTATACACTATTAAGTAAGGGCATGCTTATTTCAGCTTGAATTCAGTTCAGTATAGTGTAATTCAGTTTAGTATAGTTCAATTCAATTCAGTTCAACTCTCAATTTCATTCTCTTATAAAATATTACTTTTCTGTATTCAGTTTTATTCATTTCAGTTTAATTCAGTTCAGTTCAGTTCAGCTGTTTTTAGTTGAATTAAACATGCCCTAAGTATCAAGAAGTAGACATGAGTTATATATATATATTATGCACTTGGAGTTAGGTGATTAGGACAAGATGAGTTATAAAAGATAAAACTAGTTGCGTGACGTACAAAAATGAATTTGAAAGTTCAAATTGTTTTTTCTACTTTGACAAAAACAAATAATTATATATATTAAATACGGAGTAAATAAATCAAAGTTTATATACGAAAAGTTACTGATACATATTTTTTACCAAAAAAGTTGAAGAGAACAAGCTATGACATAAGATACGATTAGTAATGTACATACCTGAATTTCGAGAATGAGATTATGTCCTCTAAAAGCAAAGGCGATGATTCCGAGAGCATTAAGAATACTAAACACATTTTTAACATCGGATGAATATCGGACAGGGTTGTAAGACACCCCAGGTAAAGCGTGCTTTGCGACAGAAACAGCCCATATGATGGTGATATAAGCGACGGCGGTGATTGAACCAATCAAAGAAACACCAGCAATGGAGTTCATGTTAGGTAGCTGGGAGAGCACCACCGCAGCACACGTGAAAACCAAGTACCATTCCGTTAAGGTTAAGGGCTTGGCAGTGCACTCGGGCCCACAAATTATTTGAAAAAGAATTTTGCAAGTGGACCCCGCTATACTAATCAGAAGCACACACGTGCCAGCTGATAAGTACATGTATGGGAACATTGCCATTAGCTTCCCTGCTTTCTCACCTGTCCAACCAACCAATATTTGATACCATTTAATTAGTAACAAAAATTAATTAATTAATATTACTACATATCGTATAATCTTAAGAATCAAGCTATATATAGTGAGAATATAATTTTTATGGGGATTAATTAATTAATAAGGTGTGGGAATAAAGCTAGCAACGACGTACCAAACGCTGCAATACAAAGAGTGAAGTAACGGCTGTAACGCATGCCGGTTTCCGGTGATTCATGGAGTTGAACTAATAAATACAAGGTGTAGAGTTGCCATAGGAAGATCAATGTGAAGCATATAATTCCCCATGTCCTGCACCATCCAGATCAACAAGTTCAGTTCAGTTCAGATAAGAACACACTAATTAAAAGTCAAAGTGTGTTAGATGAATAGTGCTAAAATTTAAAGTGTTACATCTAAAAAAAATGAAGAGATTATAAAACTGTAACCATATTTTTTTATTTTTTTTTCATTGAAAAAATTAAACATGCTTTGGCATAATATGTAAGATCTTTGAGGTAGTAGTATATGGATATGATCCGATGATGGATGCAATACATAACATGGAAAAAATAAAGATATGAATGAATGAGAACTTACCAGCCCAAGATGGTGAAAGCAACAGGAAGAACAAGAGCTTGAATCCCAATGCCAGAGCAAAGAGTATGAAAGGCAGCATAAAAAGCATTGCCATTCCTAGACTCAGTGATAGGAAGCCAAGCATCTTGAGGGTCAACCACTTTCTCAAGCTTAGTCATGCTAAGGGCATTCCTTAGTGGGCTAGCCAAGGGGGTGATGGCCCTTCGAAGCGGGCTAGCCAGAGGGGTTATAGCCCTCCTAAGTGGGCTAGCCAATGGGCTAATGAACTCAGCAGGCGTCCTAGGCCTAGACCCTTTGGGGGTTTTATTATTAGGACCATTAGCACCACTAACTTTACCGGTGGGCTCACCGTTGTCGTTGAAAGAAAGGAGGGGTGACCGGGAGAGTGACGGAGAGTGGAACTGAGAAGGCGGGGCGCTTATTGGTGGGGTCATAGGGGTGACAGTACCTGACCTTATTGGGGTTGGAGGTGCAGTTGTATCAGTGCCTGATCTTGGTGTTATAGGGGCTGAGTTTATTTCCCATTGTTCACCCATTATTGTTTTTCAATTTGTGTATCACCCTAAGCTAGCTATGTTTTTTGCATGTGTGTGTTCGTTATAAACTCAGACTATATATAGGGAAGTATATGCAAGTGTATGAATGGGCCAAGCATGAAAATAATTAAGTGGATGAGTAGGTGTAATAGCTAATTAGTTTTTCAACATTCCCGCTCTATCTTTGGTCTATGAGGGGTTTGGTGTGAGATAGAACGAATAAAGGTAAGATTCATTATTAATTTACTGAATTAAATTGAAGTTGGATTTTATCTTATTAGTATTTGATGTTTCCTGGAGTATTCTGTTTATGCTAATGGGAACAGCCTGTCAAGCCACGGTCCTAACTCCTAACTAAGATCGATTGACCATATTTGGTACTCTATTCATCACACTGTTCTCTTTTATTTGTAACGTTTCATTCTTATTAAAAATTGCGATCTTTTAACTATTATTAAGGCTGTATTCTTTTCAAATTATTCGATCTGACTTGATTAAATCTGAGACCTAATAAAAAAGTTGAAGAGAACACACCCTAATTCATCATGTAATTTGAGTTGTTATGCCTCCTTATTTTTAAAAAGTGAAAAAAAGAGTTTTCAACTCATGACCTCTTATATTAATTATCATCTTATGCTTTAACCATTAAACCATAGTTTAAGTTGTTGTCCTTGTCAATAAGTTGTTTTCAACAATTACATAGATACATATATTATGCATAAATGATAAATCTCTTTAAATAAAGTATAATATTTCACTTTGACACCTGAAAAGTATATATTTTTCTACACTGTTCACATTATTATTCACACAACAATTATTATTTATGAATAATTCAACATTGTTTGTACTTACAAAAATTATCATTTGTTATTCATACTACAAAATTGATTCTTACACTAGTAAATTTAGCTTGCTAGCTAGGATGAGAATAATGAAGAATTCAACAATAAATATTTTCTATAAATGCGTGTGGTTTTGGATTCTTGTGTGAAACACAAGAATGTTACATATAAAATGGGACAGAAGATTAAACCTCCACTACTTTTTTTTCTTTTTGGAAGTTAAGCAACAAAAACAAACAAGCTAACTACCCAATCTAGTCGTAGAGGCCAAACAATGGACAGGAGCAACCACAGACCTAGGAACTAAAATACATTTAAAGAAGTCAACAGACGCAGCAATGTTGCGAATGTCCGTTACAATAGCAGCAATGGGCAGAGGGGGTGGATCAGTGGAAGAGAGAGCATGAACAAGTTGAGAAGAATCAGACAGCACATGAATGACTTGTCCAAAAGATAGCGCCCAAATTAGACCAAAAAGGAGAGCAAAAGCTTCAGCCTGTAGAGTGGAGGATGCATAAATCCTTTGTGTTCCCTGAGCAAGAACACCAGAAAAAGAAGCGATTTGCCAACCAATAGCTGAACCCCATTCAGTTGTAAGATGCCTCGAACGCTGCTTCCATGCTCCATCAACCCTAACCATAAGTGGCATGAGGGAAGAAGCCCCAACTGACCAGGATTATATTATTCATATCACTTTTTCTGTTTTGAATGTCAGAGGGACATTCCTCAAATTAAAATCTCCTGATCGAGGTGGTTAACGTGGTTGTTTCGCTAGACCTCAATTACTCTAACCTGATCAAAGCTCTCGGATCCCCAATTTTAATATTCCCATGTTTCATTTGTCTCCATGTGTACATACTTAATAATATTTGCTATGATTTTTACTATGTATGTACTAATGATGTTTATGAACAAATTAAAGAAGTACATTGCTAAAGGTTCGTAGAGTCAAACATAATATGTTGTTGAAGCTAAACTCCACTCATTCATTTTATAGAACATTTCAAAATATGTAGGTTTCGATGTCACTCTTGATTATTACTTTAGTGGTACAATATAGATTATGATGTAGGTTGATAAAAGTCTTTTGGATTGAATTAAATTCAAAATATGTAGTTTTATTTTATTGTCACTCCGTTATTAGTTTAATTACTACTCCCTCCATTTCCATTTGTTTGCCATGTTTAACTTTGCACATATGTCAATGTATTTGTTTAACCTTAAATATATTTTGTTGTGTATATGTAAAAATTATAATAATTGGATATTAATAACGTAATCATTGAGACGAATCATTCCAAGATGCTTGCTTTTTAATTAAGTGAATTGATATTTAAAGATCTCTTTTTACTTACTAAAGCTTTCTTATGCACAAAATTGTCCTTGACCACTAAAAACATAACAATTCACCTATCACATCTCAGCTCCACCCATCCTTTATTTTATATCAAGGTTAATCATGCAACAAAACATATTATTACACTAAAATAATAAATTAAAACATAAATTGTGAATTGAAAGCATTACAATGCAAGTGCTTTTGCATAATAGTCAGATTCAAATTCAAATACTCATAACCTTTTACACATAATTCTGTTTTAGACGATTCAACTTGCATATGATTCCTTGTTCCAAGAGTTTCGGTTTGATATATTATACGTCAAATTTCACTAAGAAAAGAAGGAGATATGAACATTTGAAGACCAAGTGCGCAATCAGAATGGTCGGGTGCATGGCCTATGCACCCCGGCCTAGGCTGGGGCGCATAGACCATGCGCCTGGATCTAGGTCATCAGGACGCCGACGCATGACCTATACGCCCTGGTATATGTCCTTTTTTTTTCTACGTCCAGCAAACACACATGTAGCCAAGGACAGGGCTTTCGTAAGTAAAATAAGGGCTACATTTAGTAACACCCAAATTTTATAATAGGGAGCTGAGGTTCATGCAAAAGTAGATAGTAATCTCATGCACAAATATATAACTGAATTTTCACACATGTCAAATTTAACAACTAAATCTTGTTAAATAAAAATAAAATAGCATAGTCAAACCAACGAGGTACTACCGTACTATTGCAAATTAGAGAGTAATTAACAAAATATTCAATTTTGAACTCATAGATTAGTCAAATGAATCCAAGTATTATGACTCATAATAAAACTAAAACAAATTTTGTTTATTTATTTGTAATAAAAGTAAACAAAATGTAACAACGTTGTCTTGGTCTAGTGGTGTCAGGGGCTAGATTTGGTAGGGAGAATCACGGTTCGATCCCCCGCAAGCACGTTGGGAGGAGTTTAAAACCTTAAACCCGGGGCGCGCTCCGAATCCGGATTAATCCAAGATAAAAAAAAAAAAAAAGTAAACAAAATGTTAATGAATGACATAAGGATGAGTAAGCAAAATATGAAAACGAAAGAAATCCGTTAACTACAAATTAAAGAAAGAAGGAAAGGTAAGTCCAACAAGTTGGTGAGTACTGAGTTATACGTTGACCTGGTATTCATGTGGCGGTCGTCAAATTATGAAGTTTGAGGAACAAAATTGGCTGCTATCCTCTTTTTATTTTTATTTTATTTTTTCTTTTGAAAAATAATTGAAGCTTTGGGGGGTCCCTTAACATTAGGTAAATTATGGGAACTTTAGGAAAGTGATAAGCCACTTTCGTTTGTCACTATACTTTAGCACCATTTAGGGGTGTATGGGTTTTTTTTTTCCTTCTTTATTTCAATGAATAAATAAAAATATTATCTAATTTGGGTTGAAATTTTTTATTAGTGTTGGTTATGTAATTTGGCAACTCTTATAAACGATTAGTGGGAATAGAAGACGTAGAGGAATGATAAGCTATTAGCTGTTATATGTATTTAGCGGTTTTTGAATGAATGTCTTAATTATTGTCATGTACAACGTAATTATTATCATGTGTAACACAATTATTATCCCAAGGGTGTCATTTATTATCCACGTACTGTTTTGACTTCACTTGTACGCAAGACCACCTCCATCTATTTATGACACAAATGGAGCAATATGATTGGTCTCCCAGCTGCTAAATACATATAGCAGCTAAGAATGGAGACTTACTCGAAGAGGTATTGGGACTTGGAGATTATCTCTGCAAGTCTCATGTTTATCTTAAGAGAAAAGTTTGACATTATATTTTTAATGAAAGCTATTTAGGGTGCATTATTTGATTCAACTTCAATAAGTATTTTATGCATTTTATATAAATAAAAATGTATTGTTATCTAGTTGTTAATTTTAATAACTTTTAGAATAAATTGTATTGATGTATTTCTTTTTAATATTTTGTTAATAATAAAAATTAGTATTTCCAAATAAAATAAAAAAGCTAGGATGACAATCAATCGCTTACTTAAAACTTATATACAAAAATTACACATATTTAATATAATGGTTCATTCATTATAGAAAATTTTAAAAATTGAAAAAAAAAAGAGCAAAAATTATAATGGAGAAAATTAAGTTTAGTCAAATAATATACAATCACTAACAAATTAAGGCTAACAAAAAATACTTTAAAAATTGAAAAATGGACATGGATAAGAAATTTCTGAAGATGGATTGGTAGTATATATTTTTATTGGAAAGTAAAGCACAAGTAATTATACGTAAATAATTGTTTTAGGAAAAAAATTCAAAACAAATGTAACTTTGGAAAATGGGAATCATTTAATATTATGGTAAATAATAAGTAGGGAGGGAAAACTACGAGTTTAGGAGGAAATTTTTTTAGTGGTTTGTATTTTAGTATATACTATACTAAATTAGTTCTCATGCTAGTTTTTTACAAAATTATATTTAAAATATTTACAACAAAAGTATTTAGTAAATAAGTTATTTTATGTAGGGTAGTTTTTAAATTATTTTACAAACACAATTAACATGAAATTTATATCCTATCAATTATTTGATAAATTATAATTAAAATGGACATTTTTTTTCATTTTTCTCTAAATGGAATTAGTTGAAATTATATTAATTTTTGGAGATACTTTTTTCTTTTCCGTCAGATAAACATACATCTGGTTTAACAAAGAGATATTTGACCATTAGGGAAATTAACATAGTTGAAACTTTACATACAATATTAATTGTAACTAAACTTCAAATTTAACAAATTTTAGTAGAGTTTCAATATATAATAGGTGAATTTATATATTTTCTTGTATGTAACTTTTTTAGTTGGATAATGTGGTGGCATTAGGCCTTAAATCGGACCCTATCGTAGGTTATCGGTCCAAACACATTCACAATGGGGAAGATAAAGGAATCCTCGCAAATGCTTGCGGTGAGATACGAATTCGAGACTTCATGTTCGACGTTCGCAAGACTTAACCAATAGGCTAAGACTCATTATTTATATTTATACGTGAATATTCTTCTCTCATTTAATTTTAAAGAAAAATTAAAAGAATTTTACATTGTCTTTCTCTCATGTCTAGTTATGATGGATTTGTACCTTGTAGTTCATCCTCATTGTGAAGTGTGTTACACAAGGTTCCAACCTCACCAAAAGTATTTGTGATAATTTTCTATCTCTTCCTTTTAAATGCGTTTATTGATTGGTTAAATTGGGTTAGAAGACCTATAGTAAGACCCGATTTAAAATTTAATACCACACATTATTTTAAAAAAAAGTTGCATCATAGAAAAAACGAGTAAATCAGATAGGATAATAGGCAGCAGCCACTGTCTACTTTAGAAGAAAGTGACAATATCTTGGGCATCATCAGTCGATAACTACTCCTTAACAACCATGAGTCCATGACATCTTGACAATTAACATGCATATATGATACTCCGTATATTATACGAGTACATATCAAGTGGCAACAAAAATGTACGACTTGATGATGGAGTCATAGCCCAGTGGTTAGGGCTTCAGAATTTCATGCACGAGGTCCTGAGTTCGATTCTCGCCGCACGTATTTGCGATGATTCCTTATTACCCCCCATTACAGATGCGTGTGTTGGCTAATATTGGGTCAGGTGACCTGCAGTAGGCCCGGTTCCAAGGCCTAACTAGTATCCCACACATTATTCTAAAAAAATGTACGAATTCGCAATACGATATGATATGTACATGATATTAGACATGTTATTTAATATGTGATATATGTTTACCAAAGTTATGGTATATCTTTGCCACAAAAAAAAAATCAGATCAAGTCAGAAAATTTCAGAAAAGTTCAGATTAGATAAAAAAAATATTTTTTATATAATTTTTATACAATAGTAAAATAAACAACAAAGAACTAAGGTTTGAATCTGAGTTCTCATCCATGTATAAAAATAAGGAAATAATATGCAAATTGAATTTTTTCATAAAAAATGAACAAAGAAAAAGTTAATCCACTATTTTTTTTCTCTACTACCAAACTTCCATTGTAATCAAATGGTAAAAAAAATTATAAAAAATATATCAATATGGGTAAAAATTTGTAGAGAATTAAAAAATATGAATTTACATATTTTTATTTTTATTTTTTGAACTATATATTTTGTATTATTTTTATTTAAAAATATAAAAAAAAATTGTATGAACTTTCCTTAACTATGTAGTTCGTTTGTGTTTTTAGAAAAATTCAAGGACATTTTAGACTTTTCTAGGGGGACACCATAGCTCCCCCCTTGGCTTATATAATAGAGATAATAAAAAATTATAAAAATTATATATTAAAAAAGTACACATTGATCCGAATCAAACAAGATCTCGCTCACTTGACTATATATTTTTTTATATGTATAAAATTAGAGAGAGTCAAAGTTACACAATGAATAGTGACAATAGTCCATATGCAGTAGGGCCGGCAAAAAGTGACCCAACCCGCCAACCCGACCCGAACCCTACCCATTAATAATGGGTTGGGTTGAAATTTTCAATCCGTTTAATTAAATAGGTCAACCCGAACCCGACCCATTATTATATGGATTGGGTTAAGGTTGAAAATTCTAATCCGGTTATAACCCGCTTAACCTGATTATTCTATTTTACTAAACCTTTAGCTACTATAAACTAACTATCATCTATTAGATTTTAATATTCTACTTTGAAGAAATTTTAAAATCTTCATTGTTGGTAATTAAGGTAATTAATTTAGAGTGTAGAAGAAATTTTTGGTGAAAAAAATAAATGGTCGACCTGAACCCGACCCGTTTATTTTATGGTCGGGTTAGGCTACAAAAACTCAACCCGTTTATTAAATGGGTCGGGTTCGGGTTGAGGGTACATGACCTGATAACCCGACAACCCGAACCCGACCTTTCAACCCGATTTGCCAGCCTTAATATGCAGCAAAAATATAGGGACGGATATTATACATTACAAAATTGGGTAACAAACCAAAATCAGAAAATTGGGTAACAAAAAAATGTATATATTATGGAAAACCTTTTTTTTTTAATGAGAATATAAAAAAAATTTGATGAATAGTGAATTAATATTTAAGGAGTTAAGTTATTATTTATATGAAGTAAATGAAATGATATTTTCTAAATATTTATTATAGCATATCAATAGTTTACAAACTACAAAGTTAGAAAATATTTAATTTTTTTCAAGCTCAAGCAAAATAGGAGAGAATTTTTTTTTTTTTTATGAGAGAGAGACATGTGGCGAGTTATGGTTCGAGTGGCTTCTCTTTTATTATACTAGCTTCTCTTTTAAAATATTCATATGAGCAGCTAGCGCTGAGCGCGTGCGGTTTGGACGACAAACTGCGCCAAGCCGCAAAATTACGGTTTGCCGTTTTTTGAAACCGCACCGCACCATAATCTATATCAAACCGCACCAAACCGCACCGCAAAATACGGTTTGGTGCGGTGCGGTTTAACCAACTTTTAAAAAATTTATTTTATAATTAGTAGTTGATAAGGACAAACAACAAAACTTAGATTTATTTTTTGTTAGAGTCTTATAGAGTTAGAGAAACCTTAGAGAGTTACATGCTTAAACAACTAGATAAAGCCCAAGACAAAATTACGGTTTAGTAAAATTGAAAACTAAACCGCACTTTTCAAACCGCAAGCCAAACCACACCACACAATTGGGTTTTGGTGCGGTTCAGACCGCACTCTACTCAGTCGTATGAACAACTTGTTTTCTGTGTGGCTGGCCGCACAATTATAAACTATATATATGCGACCAACTAAAGGTGGGCACGGGCCGTGCTGGGAAGGCCCACGTGCCAAGCCCTCATGCCACAACGTGCCATGCCTATAACGGACCAAGAAAAGTATGTGCCGTGCCGGGCCGACTCGTGCCGTGCCATCGTGCCTTATACTAATTTTTATATAATATGAATTTTTAACCAAAGTGAGCGTGCTAATGTGCGGGCCGTCTCGTCATGCTCGTGCCGAGTTCGTGCCAAACTTTTAAAATGTTGTTCATGGGTGGCCCACGGCCCACTCGCCGTGCCTTTGTGTCGTGTCGTGCTGGGCCCAAATCGTGTCGTGCCGAGTTGGCCCGCTTGCCGGCCCATGCCCATGCCCATGCCCAGCTCTACAGCCAACCATGCATCCTCTATTCTTCCAACATGAAAAAGGAAAGAATTCCTTTTCAAATGCAATCCACTTGGCCAACTATGCATATTCTATCATATATAACTTTCCAGTTTCCACCAATCAAAATAGGAGAGAGAAAAAAAATTTAAAATTCTTCAAAAGTATTTTTTACAAAAATGTAAATCTAAAAAATAAAATATAAACACCAAAATTCCTAATTTTTAATTCTCTACAAAAAGAGACCTATTAATATAGTAACTTCCTATGAAACACTTTGTGACCCCAATAAAATACTTTGAACGACCTCACTTAATTTAAACACTTTGTAATCCAATAACACTTTGTAACCCTCTTAAATACTTTATAACCCCACGTAAACACTTTGTAACCCTAAAAAATACTTTGTAACCCACAAAAAACACTTTGTAATCCCAAATAAACACTTTGTATCCTCAATAACACTTTGTAATAACCCCACTTAAACACTTTGTAACAAAAACAAAACTTTGTGACCCGAAATAAACACTTTATAACCCCCCTTAAATACTTTATGACCCCAATAAAAAAAGTTTGAACTCCACAAAAACACTTTGTAACCCCACTTTGTAATCCAATAAAACACTTTGAACGACACTTACACTTTGTAACCCCACTTAAACACTTTGTAACTCCATGTAAATACTTTGTAACCCCAGAAAAACATTTTGTAACCCCAATAAAACACTTTGAACCTCCAATTAAACACTTTATAACCCCAACAAAACACCTCATTACTCCACTTTGTAACCCAAAAAAATACAACACTTTACGACAACAATAGATTACTTTGTTATTGGGGTTACAAAGTATTTATTTGCGGTTACAAAGTGTTTATGTGTGGTTCAAAGTGTTTAAGTGGGGTTACAAAGTATTTTGGGGTTACAAAGTATTTTGGGGTTACAAAATGTTTATTTGGGGTAAGTGTTTACGTGGGGTTACAAAGTGTTTAATTAAGTGATGTTAAAAAGAGTTTTTGGGGTAACAAAGTGTTTATTTGGGGTTACAAAGTGTTTATGTGTGGTTATAAAGTGTTTCGTAAAAAAATACTATATCAATATGGGTCTCTATTGATAGAGTATTAAAAAGTAAAAAAAAATTGGTGTTCAGATTTTATTTTTTAGAATTGTATTTTTTTTTGTACAAAAAATACATTTGATTGTTTTTTTAAAGTATTTACCTCTCTCGTACTATGATTGGTGGAAAAAATTTTAAAATAAAATATTAAAAAAATCAAACAAAAATGCAATTTTAAAAGAACTAGCAAAAAAAAAATGGTTGAATATGCTGCATGGTCCCGATCTAAATAACATTGTGAACATTTGTTAATTTTGTTGTGAACATTTCGTACTTTTGTTGTGAACATTTGATAGTTTTGTTGTGAACGTTTGATAGTTTTGTTGTGAACATTATTTGATAGTTTAATGCTGGTGAACATGTGATATTTTTAGTTTTTTTTTTGTGTGAATATTTGATAGTTTGATGTTGATGAACAAGTGATATTTTTGTTATGAACATTTGATAATAGTTTGATGTTGATGAACAATTGATAATTTTGTTGTGAACATTTGATAGTTTAATGTTAATAAATATTTGCTAGTTTTATTGTGAACATTTGATAATTTGGTTGTGAACATTTGATAGTGTGATGTTGATGAACATTTGATAATTCTGTTGTGACATTTGATAATTCTGTTGTGAACATTTGATAATTCTATTATAAACATTTGATAATTTTGTTGTGAACATTTGATAATTTTGTTGTGAACATTTGATAATTTTGTTGTGAACATTGGAGGGATCGCATAAACTTGTGTGGTCCCGGGTCCATCCATTACCAACCTATACCAATATGAGTGTCTATTTTTAGAGAATTCAAAAACATGAATTTTGGTATTTGTATTTTTTTTTTTTAAATTATATATATATATATATAGAAGTAGGCTCATGTGAGAAATGTAGTTTTGGTGAGAAGGGTGAGAAGCAATCACAACCCTTTGATCACCAAATTAAGGGCTAAGATTATTAAATTTGATTTTCCTTCCTTACTCCTTTGATAGTTTGGAGTCAATGTATATATGGTATAAAGTCAATGTATTTTTACTCAATGTATTTATAGTGTATGGTGAATGTACCTATAGTTGGTGCTCAATGTACCTCTAGGTTATAGTTGATGTATTTATCTCTTCTCACATTTCTCACCATAAAAAATTTCTCACCGGAACCCAACCCTATATATATATATATATATATTAAATATTTTCATTTTGAAACAATGAAACATTCAAAAAAAATCCTTTTTAGTTAATATTATATAGTTTGAGTATTTAGAATGTTTATTTTTAAGGGGTGTTTTAACTTTTCGAGAGGATACCATAGCTCCCTCTTTGTAACACCCCTATCATTGTGTAAACAAGAGCCCACTATTAGATATCCATGTCTATATAAAGAAGACTTTATTCTCCTCAACTTCCGGTGTGTGATGGTTTTTACTCCCTTTCCCCACCCCTTAAAGGGGGCTCACGTCCCCGAAGGTACTACAGGATACCGAAATGGACCCTGGCTCTGATACCATCTATAACACCTCTATCCTTGGGTGAACAGGAGCCCACTAATAAATATTGTCCTCTTTAAAATTTGCTTTGGAGTGGAAACGACCCACCCAAAAGACCTTTACTAGGTTGAGGTATCCATCTCTATAGAAAGAAAACTTCATTCTCTATCAACTTTTGTGCTAATGTTACAAAGTCTCACTTTACATATTTTTACGATTGGGATTGTTGATTTCACTTCCCAATTTGTTGGTTAAGTTTTCTTGAGTGTTAGTTAATCTTTTGTTTTATCCATTTGTGAAAAATATTTCTCTGACATTATTTGTTTTTTTCAGCCACAATACTAGGATAAAATTTAATTAGGAAACGTCTTTAATTAAATTAAAATTTTATTGTTTTGGTGCTCTTGAAAGTGAGAGGTGTTGTACACATAATAAAAATCTAATTTTTGGACTTAATATCCTTTCAGTTGATTTAGTTCATCTTCTATTGAATCTAGTATTTAATGAAAACTAATACCGAGCTTTGGAATGATAAGCTTGCCATGCTAGGCCGCCTTGTTGCTTTGGCTTTCACTGAGTTTGTCAAAGGTAGTGCACTTTTTTAAGTGTAAATTAAACCCAATCATTTTGTAATTAGAATTATTAGTTTGATGTTGTTGATACGAAATATTTATGGATGTTTCCAAATTAGGAATAGTGATGAGTAGTTTATGTAGAGTATTCCTACGATATGATATGAGGTATTTTTTGTTCGGCAATGATGATGTCAGGATGACTCTCTTAGTTTGGACTTGGGTTTTTGTTTGCCACATATTTGCCCTTAAGGTCCATCCCCTCCTTTTGCTGGTAGATATGTCGGGCAGCTCTAACCTATGGTCGTACACTGATTATTCGTTATTCCTGAGCCCCCATTCGACCCCCCTCCCTGTTTGTTTTAGGTTCTTTTTCATTTATCCCTATTTTATCTCTTTACTTTTTTACTCACTTTGTTGCCTCCTTTGTGCAGGTCTCCTTCATATTTGCACTATTTTGCCCTTTTTAATTGACCGTACGCAGCAGCTTACTCCTTTGTCATCGGCTTTATTTTTCTTTTTTCGAAAATGTATTACTTTGTATTTTATTCCTTTTGTCTACTTAGTTTTTAGGATAATTTCTTATCTTTATGTAATCCTATCTATGCCTAATTTATTTTGTCTATTAGTGTCTCTTATTTTTTGCTTTCTACTCTTTCTTCCTTTATACTTGTTTGTTTCGCCCCAGCCTTTTGGCTATATCGCACATCCCTTCGACCTTTTGGTCCTTTCTTTGAAAGGTGTTACCATTTTTAGTTTGGTCCTTATATTATGAAATTTATTTCTTGGAATATCCACGGAGCTAAGCGCCAAGAAGCTCTTAGCGAGGTGTTGTTTCTAATTAAACGCTATTCCCCTGATGTCCTTATTCTCACAGAGACTATGCTCTCTCACCTCAATAGCATCGCATGTCTAAAATTTTAAAATTTGATGAAATTCGTATCATTAATCCAGATGGCCACTGTGGGGGCATGTGGATTTGTTGGAACACGACCAACATGTCGGTTAATGTTGTATCTATGCAACACCACATCGCTCATCTAGAAATCTCGTTGCATGCTTTTCCTTTCAACTTCCACCTATTAGGTATTTATGCCCCGGCTCAGCCAGCAGCTAAACCTGCCTTCTGGGATCATTTGTTGACTCTGGTACGGTCCCTTTCGAACCCTTGGTGTCTTATAGGGGACTTCAATATTATGCTACACCTCTGCGACAAAATTCGTGGTGTTCCACTCTCAATACCCAATACGACCCTTTTAGCCTATTTTTTATCTTACTCTCAGGCTCTGGATATCCCTACAACGGCTTCGCCCTTCTCTTGGAAACGGGCCACGTCCACAGGTACCATTTATGAACGCCTTGATCGGGCCATTGCACATAAGGACTGGGTTTCTTTTTATCCCAATTGCCTCCTTTCCTATGAACATTTTTCATGCTCCGACCATGCCCCTATTATCGTACATACTGATCGTATTGTCCACACTACGGTACGACAATTTCGATACCAAAATTTCTGGTCCTCAGACCCAGAGGCATCTAAAATCATACATGCCTCTTGGAAACAACGTTTTGTAGGGTCACGATTCTATTGCATTACACAGAAATTTAAAGCTATGAAGGCCTCTCTTCGCCGATGGCATTTTGGTAAGTATGGGAATTCCCATCATCAACTGCAACGCAATCAAGAAAAGTTGCTCAATGTTGAATCTCAACTTCAGCTTTATCCTTCTAACCCGCATATTATGCAACACTTAGCTCGTCTTACAACCCAACGGGAACGCTTGCTCCAATTTGGGCAAAAATTCTGGGGCCATTTCGCCCGTAAGCGTTGGCTTACCCAAGGGGATTGTAACTCTCGGTTCTTTCACGAAACCGTCAAAAATCGTTCTCAATGTTCCTCGATTTGTCGTTTACAAAATGATGATAATCAATGGATTGATGACACCTCCGAAATATCAGACCTTTTTCACAAGGATTACTCGGCTCGTTTTTCTTCTGCCCACAATTCAACCCGTTTACTCTCTCTACCATGGGTCCCCTGCGTCATTTCACCTGAGGAGAATGATGCCCTTACTTCCTATATTTCTGATGACGAAATTAAAAATGCATTTTTTGATATGTCCCCTTATAAAGCACCAGGCTCTGATGGCTTTGGCCCTAAATTCTTTCAGGATTTCTGGACCCTTATCTCGCATGATCTTTGTTCTGCTATTCGAGGCTTCTTTCATAATGGTCGGCTCCTCCGACAAATCAAGCATACGATCATCACTTTAATTCCAAAACAAGACCGATCCTCCCGTACTTCTCATTTTCGTCCCATCAGTTTAGTCTCAACTATTTATAAAGGTATAGCTAAAATCTTGGTTAACCGCTTTCGCCCAATCTTGCCTAAAATTATTGGCCCTTTCCAAAATGCCTTTGCCCCCGACAGAGCCATTCAGGATAATATTCTCATTGTTCATGAAGCTATGCACATGTTTAACAACTCCCGCAACTCTACCGACGGGTTGGCTCTTAAGCTCGATATGGAAAAGGCTTATGATAGATTAGAATGGGATTTTCTTTGGGCCGCATTACATAGTTTTGGTTTCTCTAACAAATGGGTGTCTTGGATACGAGCATGTGTCTCTTCAGCTGCTTTATCTCCTTCCGTCAATGGTCAAACTTCGGCTCTTATTTTCCCCTCTCGTGGTCTTCGTCAGGGGGACCCCCTTTCCCCGTGTTTATTTATCATTTGTATGGAAGTATTGTCCCGACGCTTCGTTCTTGCCTCTTCGGTTCCCCGATCTCCTATAGGCCTCAAAATTACATCCGTTGCTCCCATTATCCCTTGCCTCATATTTGCTGATGATAGTCTCCTCTTCTGTAAAGCTTCTCGGGCAGCATGTCTGCAACTTGACGAAATCTTGCGAGAATTCATGACTCTATCCGCTCAGCTCATTAACTTTTCGAAATCTTCCATTGTTTTCTCTAAAGCAGTGGCGAATTCCCGAAGACGCTCCTTAGCTAGCATTTTTAACATGACTCCCAAACATTTTTTGGGTCGTTATTTGGGTGTTTTCTTTAACTCAAACCGTTTCAACCACTCCAACTTTGCCCATATTATTCGCAAAGCTGACTCCAAACTAAATCTTTGGTCTGCACAATGGCTCTCCAAGGCAGGTAAAGTCGTCCTTATCCAGTTAAATTTAGAGGCTTTACCCTCCTTCTGTATGTCCACTTCTAAACTTCCGGTCTCCACCGCTTCGGCCCTGGATCGCCTTAACCGATCTTTCTTTTGGAAACAACATCCAGACAAACCAGGCCTTCCTATGATCTCGTGGGATAAAATTTGTCGCCCAAAATGTCTAGGGGGTCTCGGATTACGTAAAACTTCCGCAGTTAATGATGCTTTTCTATGCAAGCTTGGGTGGAAGCTCCTCTCCGATCCTTCTAACCTTTGGGTTCAGATAGTTGTGTCTAAATACCTCCGTTCCTCTTCTTTCTTTGATTACCGTACTAAACCCCGTGACTCTTGGGTATGGAAAAATCTCCTTCACATCCGACCCCTTCTTCTTAGAGTTTTGCGCTGGAAAGTTGGTTCTGGTCAACGCCTTCTCTTCTGGCTGGATAATTGGGTCTTTAGCACAAGTCTACTTACTCACCTGGGTTGGCCTTCATCGGCAGTTGACAACATTGACCTCACCGTTGATCAAGTAATTTCCAATGGTGCTTGGAATTCTACTCTTTTGAGTTCCTTAGTCCCAGACACAATCCGCCTCACCATCCTTGGGATTCTCTTCCTTCTCGCCCTTCCCCTGATGAACCATGTTGGGGTCTTTCCCCTAACGGCCAATTTTCTGTCAAATCTACCACTTGGCTAGCTCATGGTCTTTCCCCTTCTATGCCTCATTGGGATTTCAAATGGATCTGGAAGTTAGACATTAACCCTAAACTCCAAATCTTTGTTTGGCAACTCCTGCATAACGGTCTCCCAGTTCGCCGTAACTTACACATGCAGTCGAGGGCTCCCTCTTTCTCCTCTGTGCCCTCTTAGCCTCTCCTCGGATGAAACACATGATCACCTTTTCATTCTTTGCCTACACATTGTTGATGTATGGAACCATTGTAAGGCCATTCGCTGGACCTGTGCGTTTCCGTCCTTTCTCACTATCCGGTCCCTCCTCTCCTATCTTCATCAAACTAACTCCCTCTCCACTGTTAAGGTGCTTTACCTTCTTTGGAGCATTTGGAAAGCTCGTAAGAAGCTAGTGTTTTTGCAGCACCCTGTCTCTACCCCGTCTATCTTCTCCAAGGCTATGTCTTATTTCCATGAGTGGAATTCCCGCCTCTCCTTAGATGCTTTAGCTTGTCACTATGATCACTCTCGCCCATACTCTACTTCCCTTTCCTCTTCTTGGGTCGTTTGGCTTCCTCCTCCCCCAGGCACTCTTAAGCTAAATTTTGATGGCTCTTCTTGCAATGGTACGGCTTCGGCCGGTGTGGTCCTTTGGGACCACAAGGGCAATCTACTTCTAGCTCGTTCCTATTTCCTAGGTTCAACTTCCGCTCTCGTCGCTGAAGCTACAGCCCTTCGCAACGGCCTCCTCCTAGCTCGGCAACTGCATTTTTCTACCATTTTTATTGAAGGAGATAATCTTACTGTCATTCGTGTTTTGCAGGGTTATTTCAGTTGTCCGTGGAAGATCCAGCTCCTCATGGATGATATACGCCGCCTCCTTCGGTACTTCGCCTCCTTTCATGCGACTCATGTCTATCGTGAAGCCAACCAATCAGCAGATTATGTGGCGTCTCTCGGGCATTGGGCCCCTACGCATATCGATATAGATCCTTTCATGGATGCTAAATTCTCTTACTACTTGTACCGTGACCAGTTAGGTTGTCTCTTCGAGAGGAAGAGTTCCTGACTCCCTTGTATACCTTTCCTTTCTAAAAAAACATATTTGCTATCAATTTTTTATACAAAAATATTTAATTGTTGTATTATACTAGCTCCATTTACATACACAATTGGATGAATATTAAATGAAAAATATATAAATATCGGGGTACATACACATGGGTGTAGGATACAAATTCTACCTAATTAATGATGTTGGCATGCATCATAGATTTTAATTTATTTTTTGGATATGAGGAAAAGGAGAGAAAGGAAGAAGAACAAATTTCTTACTTGAAAAATAGGTAGGAAAAAAAAGGCAAGAGAGAAGAATATATCATCCCATCAGACAATTTTGTTAAGTGAAAGTATTGGGTCAGACGGTCTGACCAAATATTTTGGTCGGACGACTGATCCATTACCACAGTTTCAAAGTTCAAACTAAAATCACAAATAAACACATTAAATCCTAACATAAAAATTAAAGATTGAGGGAGGAAAGGGGGTGGTTGTGATACCTTGCAGCAATTAAGGAAAAGAAAACCTCCAAGAAGCCACATCCCACGACGCAAGACAACTCCCACGAAGGAGAGAGAAGAAGAAGAAGATGGCATCGTTGTACCTTCGTAGTAGTCGTTGTCATACATACCGCCATAGTACCACCGTCGTCGCCGGTGCAACAGGAGGAAACGGAAGATAGATATAACACAATCAATAGCAAACATAAAATAAGAGGGAATCTATGGCAAAATTATGGAGAATTACCTTTGCATGAAGCAGCAACAAATTCTTTAGAAATGGATTCTTAAGGGGAGGAGGAGGAGGATCAGTGGCTGTTGATTCTTTTTGGTCCTTGTTGAAGAGAGGATTACCAAGTCTTCATCCAAGTCATCTTCTTTTTTGTCAAGGTTTTGATTTCTTTTTGGTCCAGGTTTTTTTTTTTTGTCCAGGTAAGTTCTTAAATTGTCCAGGTTGGACTTATTTTGGTCCAGGTAGATTGTGTTTTTGTCCAGGTAGTAAGGAGTTTTTTCCAGATAATTTTTTTGGCCAGGTTTTAATTTTTTCTGTCCAGGTTTTTAATTGTTTTGGCCAGGTTTTAATTTTTTTTACCAGGTTTTAATTTTTTTTAGCCAGGTTTGAAAGGTTTTTTACCAGGTTTTAAATTTTTTTGCCAGGTTTTAATTTTTTTTTGTCCAGGTTTTAAAGTTTTTTTGGTCATAAGTTTATTTTTGGCCAGGTTTTAATCTTTGGCCAGGTCTTTTTTTTTTGTCCAGGTATTTTTTATCCAGGTTTGTTATTATGTTGTCCAGATTAGTGGTAAAGTGGTCCAGGTACATGAGTTTTTTGTCCAGGTACATAAATCTTTTGTCTAGCTCAATTGGACTCGTCTGACACAATACCTTCTCTTTTGTTAAATATGGTCCTGAGTCGCACCCCAGCGAGAGAGAGATAGTTCACCTTATAAGGCTTAGGGGTTCTACCTTAAAATTATATGGTAATAAGGGATGTAGCTCTTTGACGTTATAAAGTGTTTAAAACTCTCTCTCTGATTAATGTGGGACACTCACATGTGTTATGTTATGATGACCATATTGGCATCAACAAATTTTGAGGGAAATTGGATCTCCAATTTTCCCTCCCATGCATGCCTCCTTTCCCCTTCCCCTTTATTTTCCCTTTTTTTTATGTGGGTGGTATTAGGCCTTGAGTCGGACCTTATTGCAGGTCTCACGATCCAATTTATCCAACACACATTTGCAAGGGAAAAGATAAGACACTCTCACAAATCTGTGTAATGAGGTTCGAGACATACTGGATGGTAAGGAAGGCAAAAGCCTCCACCACCACACTATGTTCTTCTACTCTCTTTTCCCTTCCTTATAGTGTGTGTAAAAGTACATTACACGGATACAATATAATACTTCCAGAAAGAGTGATACAAAACAAAAAGAAATAAATAAATAAAAAGGTGGAATATTAATAATTCATTACAAACACAAATTTGCACAATAATAGCTAGAATAGTTTGACCACAAACAAGCCTAGCTAATAGGTTTCCATTTGAAACCATATGTTAATTAATGGGTGAAATAGTGTATTAACTTATATATTCGTCATCACCTTTTCAATGGTTTGATACAAGACACATTTGGGTACAATACTGAACACTTTTCCTCATATGTGAGCCATCTTTAATCTTATAATTAGGATAGGTCACAAACAATTCATTGGGCCTTGCAACATTATGGGTCCGTTTACTAGAGCGGAAAAAGTTTTATCTGAAAACAGTTTTCCTATTTTACATCGTTTACTTTTGGTGAAAAAATAAAATGTAAAACTTTGAGTGAAAACTCATTTTACACCCTATTGGAAACATTTTCCTCCAAATTAGGGAGTAAAACTAATTTTCTATGCAAGTAAACAATGGAAAACTTCTATGAAAATGAGTTTTCCAACTTAAAATGATTTTCCATCATCGAAAATGTTTTACACCAAATTAAACGGACCCTATGTGTATTATTGGCCTGTACATGGAGCAAACAATTTTGTTGAGCTACATGATACAAACAATTATTCAAACATCTTTCATGTTGTATTTCAGAAACGGATTGAATGTGACAAATAGGTACGACCGTACGGGCAATGCAATAAAATGGAGGAGAGTTTGATCCATCTACAAGGCTACAACCCCCACAAAAGTTCTTACCAAAAAAGTTCTTTGATGGGGATTAAATTGAAAATGTCATAGTAAATATTTGTAACGGGAATTGTTCTCATTTCTTACAGGGATAGACAAACATGGAAGAAACGAGAGCGTGCAAAAAAGTCAATCTGGATTATGCTTTTATGCATTGAACTAATTAAGGTATAGCCAGACATGAAAATTCGAATTTATTTCTCTTTCTTTATTTTAGTCGTTTCTGTTTTGTTATTTTTAGTCAATTGGTGACACTTTTTCGGTCTCAGTCTTTAAATAAATTGGACTTGCATAATGCATTTTTTTTCTTCCTACCAAACTTAGCTTCAAAAAGGTGAGTAAAATTAAGTATGAATTAGGATGAGTATTTGATTTTAGACAATCGTCATCAAAATTATGTTCAAATATGCATGTCCAAAACCACCCACTCAACCGCTGAATTTATGTTCAAATATGCAACCAAATTAGGAATTGAATGCTTTTTGCTTGGTTTACGTTGAATTTTTACTATTATTCTTTTAAAAATTATTTTAGGGTTGTTTCCATGCTTTTTTTTTATTTTAAAGAAGGTTTTTTTTAATACATATTTTTTATTGAAAATTTTCGTTGTGTTTCAAAATTTAAATCGGTTATAAGTTTAAAAAAATTATTATAGGAGTGCAATAGATTGAGACAAGTGCTTGACCTAACAAATGGAATAAAATATTTCATTAGGGAACTTAGTAAATTTTTATGACTCATGAGGAGGGGGCGTGAATTGAATGATTTAGTATCTCAAAATTTTTAACCCTGTTAAATTGTATTTTTATTGTTTAAATATACATTAATTTTAATACACATCTCTCTCCCATTTATATTAGATTGATATATCAATATTATTCATCGACCCACAATTACTAAATATCGCCCCAACACTTAAGTGAATGGACAATAATATATCCTCCCCAAAACACATACACCACCACTCACAATGCTAGCAACGGAATCGATTGAAGTACATGTTAAGCTCTTATAAAAACTATATCTCAAAGTCTAGTAGGCTGAAGAAAGAAACTAGTCCTACCATTGTGACAATATAATGTTGGACGAGCTTTCATCGCCGCCATCACCACCGACGCAACAAGTAAAACTGAAAACTCAATATTTTTTTTAATAAAAAATTGAACCAAACGTCTGATCTGGATGTCCCAACTATGGCAAGGACGTGTCATCCAGACATTCATGCCATGGCAAGGGCGTCACATCCGTACGTTCGCCACTAAATTGGACATTTAAAAAAAAACTCATCGTCGAAACATTCGAGGGGGTGACGACCTTCTTTCTTCTCTTCTTCGTTGCTCATCCGACCACCTCTTTGCCCGGTGGTTGATTCATTGTGGTGGTATTAGTGTAGTGTGGTGGTGTGGTGAGCTGAGCAGTAGGGAGTGATTGAGGTGAGATAGGGTGAGATGAGTGGAGGGAGGGCTGGGAATTATATGTAGGGGTAGCTTAGGTACTTCAA
Organism: Salicornia ramosissima; assembly: GCA_951394345.1. Classification (NCBI taxonomy): domain Eukaryota; kingdom Viridiplantae; phylum Streptophyta; class Magnoliopsida; order Caryophyllales; family Amaranthaceae; genus Salicornia; species Salicornia ramosissima. The sequence goes on along the minus strand of OX596233.1, from coordinate 46,160,708 downwards.
TATTTTTGATAATCAATTTTAAGTAATTGTGGGACGAAGAATAAAAACCCTTTTTTTTAATTTTGTGTGTTCTAGAAAGATGACAATTCTCATGATTACTCAAACATGTTACATTTCAAAAGGATTATTGTAGACACCTAAATGTGTCTCCCCAATGTAGAAACTAATGATGAACGTACCACATTGCCGTAAGGTATAACTAAGGGAAATTGACGATGAAAATGCATAACACCCCTCAAACAATTGTCTAAACCATGCTTGAATTGCCTTGGAAGCGTGTATTAGGATTCGCGATGATTACGGGATTTATTCATGATTTTTCTTCATTTTAAGGAATTTTTTATATTTTTCCATGCATTTTTCAATATTTTATATTCATAAAAAAATAAAATAAAAAATCATTTTGCATCATAAAATATTTTTAAAAATCATAAAAATAATTTTTAATAATTTATTCCTATTTTTATTTATTCGTTATTATATTTTTAGAGCTTTTTATAGATTTTTTAGGATTTTTGCATGCTTAGGGGCATTTTTGTCATTTCCGAATGTTGAAAATTGTTCCGCAAAGCATAATAATATTTTTTATACTTTTCATAATTTTTAATAATTTTTCATAATTTTTCTGTATTTTTTTAGAGCTTCTGGAGGTTTCTAGAACATTCTGGGCATTCCGGAACATTCTAGAACATTCCGGGACATCCTGGAGCAGCACGGGACACCCCGGAATATTCCGGAATATCAAAATATTACAGAATATTTCCATAATCAAATAAAAATTGGATCAAATCTCAAAAATCATGTGTAAAATCAAGCTAAAATCGACCCCCGATCTGACCAAACATGCGCCTAGAAGCAGGTCTCATATCAGGTCCTGCGTCTAGACGCAGGCCACATAATACTGACCTGCGTCTAGACACAGGTCATATTACTAGACTTGCGTCTAGGCGCAGGTATGTAGTCTTCCCGGGTCGTTCGTTGTTGCTTCTGGCCTATAAATACACGTCCTTCCAAGCATTTCAACTTACGCCAAGACCACCGAGCCTTCTTCTGCATTGCATACTTCAACTCCATACACTTATACCACACCAAAAACACTCCACAAAACATCATCAATTTAAACACATCATAAAACACCAACTCAATCAACTTCAAACAAGCATTTGCATTCACCATTGTTGATCCTTCCTTGGTTGTTGATCAAAGGCATTATAAGGTACAATTCCTGAAGTCTCTACTTCAAATCCATTCATTTCAATTAAGTTCATTGTTATATTCATAAACCAATTAAAATGATGATCTTTGATAATGATTAATGAGCAGGGCCGTTCCTGACAATTTAAGGGCCCGGGGCGAAATAACAAATAAGGGCCCAATAAGTATGTTTCGAAATATTGTAAACTTAAGATTTTTTTTAGTTTTAATTTGTAACACATTAATTAGCTCATATAAATATAAATCATACTCCCTATATCACATTAAATTTTCTCTAGGGATACATTACTGATAGATTTTTTTGGGTTAAATGCGATAAAGATAATAGGATGGAGGGGATATTTTGAAAATCTAAGCTTTGAGAGGTTTGAGCTTAAATTTTAATAGCTATAGAAGGTGATACTTAATTAAAAATATACTCCTTACTAAGGGTATTCAAAAAGAATATAATTTTAGTTAAGCAATCAATTAATTAAGGATTTGAAAAAATAAGACTTATGGTGTGTGTTTGGGAAGTAGATTTTTGGCTGGCTTTTGGTTTTTCAATATGATCAAACAAAAAAAAAACATGTTTGGTTATTGGCTTTTTGGTTGCCTGAAAAACTATTGTTTTAGACCAAAATGAAAAAGTTATCTGGAGCAGCTTTTTTGGTTAGCTTTTCGTTTGTTGGCCCACAAATTTTCTAATAAACGGCTAACATCTACAATTAATTTTACTAAACACTTTTCCAAACAGCTGGCTTAAACAACCAATTTAAAAACAAATACATACAACCAATAATTCCAGCCAGTCAAACAAGTCAATTAAACTAGCTAAAAGCCAACAATCAATTGCCAAACAGGGCCTTAGCCTGTGTTCTGATCTGATCTAAGTTCTTATTATTTTTTGAAGGAAATATTTTTGATCTAATATGATTTTTTTCATATCTGATCTAAATTTTTCTGATGTTTTTTTAATAAGCACTATAGTGCTTAAATAAGTTGAACTGAACAAAACATTAATGTAACACCCCGTCCTTAAAAACAGAGGATACAAGCGGAAGATAGGGCACCGGACGAGAATGCCACTTAAGTTCTAAGAAACATAACCCAAAAGAAATTAATAAATTCCGATTAAAGAAAGTCCAATACCATTACAAGTCCAAAGTACGAGGTATAAACACCTATACATAAGTCTAGAAATCAAAACTACTTAAACAAAAATCATAAAGTAAGGAATTCTGGCCATGCCATACAAACTGGGATGTCTAAACTAATGGAAAGGATCCCTAATACCAATCCTCACACACACACACCGCCCAAACTTTTACAATCCTGCGGTCAATCAGCATCTGAAAAATGAATACAACTCCACTGTCAGTGGCGAGTAACTAACAGTTCTCCCCAACATAAAAAACACAAGTTCAGAATCATAGATCAGGGAGTCAAATCAGTATCCATAAATAACAAGACGCATTCATGTCATTCAATACAAACAACCACCACTTACCATAACCTCGTCCATAACCCACCTGCAGAACCAATTAGTACAATACAACAGTACACAAAAGAACACAAAAAGAACCCAAATTCACAAATAAGTGTTATGAACACAATTAAATCCCAACTCCCCAAATTAATACACATACTGAAGACAGAATGACCACGTACTAGTGGTATCCTGCAGTACCACTCCTAAAGTACGTTAGGTAGATGCCCAAAATATGGACTTACACTACCAACGATAAACACAAACAATTGTAATTGTAGATGGAACGATCGCTAGTGGTATCCCGCAGTACCACTTCCTAAGGTTTGTTAGGTAGATGCCCAAAATATGGACTTACACTACCAACAATCAACACAAAGTCGATTGTGTCTAAGATTGGCCAGATCTCCCGGTGCCGGATGGACGCCCAAAATATGGTCTTACACCTTCCGAACTCCCGGACGACAACAATTAACCCAGGTAAATAAATGTTGTTCTTGGATCCCGCAGCCCAAGAAACATAACTGATCTAACCATTGAATCCCGCAGCCCAATGGCTCCAACTAACAATTATAAATAACCTCCTAGACACATGTATGATAAAATACATCATTCTTAATTACTCATTCCAACCACACTTTATTTACTAATAAAACCCAAATTTACAACTTCCATTATCCACCCACAACTAATAACATGTGCCCAATACTTAATCAAATTTTAAATTCCAAAATAATATTTTAATCATTTACACACTCAAAATAAGCAACAAGTAACTTAGACAAACTCATCGAAAAAATACCGATTCCAACCAAACTTATACCCAAACAATTCCTTTTAATTAGTAACCTTTTAACACATAATTAAGGGTCAAAATACATCAAGAAAACATAATTTTAGAACATACAAAGTTGCTGTCCAGATTAATACAATAACAAAAACAACCACCAAATCAAGCTCAAAAATAATTAAATTTATACAATTAATTCTATAATTCATCAAGGTCATAACCAAGCATAATTTAAGCCCAAAACAATATTTAAAACATGCTAAACACTTTCCCAAACCACACGGCCAGCAGTTTGATTATTCCAGAAAATAATTACACTAGCATCGTTACAAATTACTAAATTAATTCAATAAATCTTAAATTCATCAATTCAACGACTAAGCATGATTTAACCTTAAAAATCATGAAATTAACCCATAAAACCAGAATATATTAAAGCTAGAAATATAACATGACATTACTAAGAATTTGGGCAGCATTTCACCTAGAAATTGGACTAAAGCGAAATTCGCCAAATAATTCATAAAACAATTTTTTTTCAACTAATTAATAAATAAATTAATAACATAAATTATAATCCAATATTTCAAGCCTAAAAACATGAAAAATCAGAATATATATATCCTCACATATCACACGAGCATTCCACGAAATTGCACCAAAATTCTCTAAACAATTTTTCGTAATTAATAAAGTTATGCATAAAATTCCAAAGATATTAAATCATAAAATTTAACGTAAAAGTTAACAAGAATAAATTCTGAAATCTCCATATTTCACACGAAAAATCAGAAAGGTAAATTCACATAATTTCATGCTCTAATTCGAAATTCATACAACAATTTCACAAATTCACCCTAGTTTGGTTTAATCCATTTAAACATGATTTTATCCTAAAATATAATCCTAAACTATATGATTTCTAGGTTGAAGATTAAAGTTAGTTACCCTGAAAAAGGATGGGGTATATGCACTAGATTTCACCGAAATTGCTTCAAAGATCACCAAAGAAAAACTCCCAAAACTCTACTAGAACTTTGAGTATATTTTGTGAGGTTGTGAGAGATGAAAAATTAGAAACAAGTCAGCCTATAGGCTGTTTATATTGCTGACCAAAGGGGAGGGGAAAGGTGAGGTGAAATAATGGAGTATTAATATTCCTACATGTCTAATTCTAGAATATTCTAACCTCCTCAAATGGAGGGTTCTAGAATTTGCATGTACATCGTAGAACAACCTAGAATCATTCTAATTCAAATACATACAAGAACCCTTTGGAAGATCCTTGATGCATCCATTCTAGAATACTCCTATAAGAATACGCTTGAACATTCTAGAGTCACCCTCTTTAGAATATATTCTACCACCATCCATATTATTCTTGAACCTTCTAGAACCTTCTAGAAGTTTCCCGAATACTTGACTCATTAATGCCAAACAATAAAGACTAATATAACTAATTACATAACATAAATATATTTTAATCATGCAAAATGAGATATGTATGAAATAAGAGTAAAACTTTCATACCAAATATATATATGTATATATATATATATATTTATATTAACAACCAAAAATTGTTAACCAAATACAATTGTTTTTAGCAACGTATTCCCAGAAAATAAATAAATAGATAATAGATAAATATTTTATTTCAAAATGTAGTTATCAGAAATTAGTGAATAATGTTTTTATTATTTAAATCATAAAAAGCGTTACTTTTAAAAGAAGTAAAAATACGGGGTATTACAATTAATGTAATTAAAAAATAGAAAGACTAGTAACAAAGAGATTGATCTAATGAATAAGGAAAAAAATGTAAGCAATAGAGTTCTACGAATTCATACTTTAATGTTAAAAAAGGAAAAAAAAAATAAAAAGTTGCAAGAAAGGGGATTTGATCCCGGTATCACATGTACAATGATGCTTTCAATGTCATGTATTTCCGCTAAGCCAAGTTACTTTCCTTAGTTTTATTTTCAATTAGTTTTACTTATATCCCTTACAAACAGAAAGGGAAATAGGGCCCTTTGTAACGTGGGCCCTGGGCGGTTGCCCTTCTCGCCCACCCCCAGGGCCGGGCCTGTTAATGAGTTCAATAATCTGAAGGCTTTATGTGAATTTTAATACATAAATTCATGTTTGTCGTATTTATGTTAACACTTTAATCGTTATTTTAATTTGATCGGTCATGGATTATAAGTTTTCAATATTGATGCATAATAATTTATGACTCATATTAATCAGATCTATTATCATGTATTAATTTAATAAAAAAACTTCAGTTTTTATCGTTGATTAATTTAATTTGTTTTTAATATATTGGTTTATTTATTGAATATTTCAAGCATTTATTATGATAATAATTCTGATAATATATGAGTCATAGTAGATCTGCCTGATCATGATTGAAATTACTATTATTGTTATTAACATTGATATGATATCTGGTTTTAAGTATTAAAGGTCGCATATAATTAATTCATATGTGTTTTATTTATGTTTTTATTGGTTGAACAGCACAGCAAACCACATACTCTTGGAACACACTATGAACCTGCACATATTTATTTTTTGTATTTTTCTATTTCTTCATTATGTGTTTTATTCATATTTTATTTGATTTCTTTTTCTTAGGATTTTAATATGGATTTAATTCAAAGTGGCCACAATAATAGTCCTAACATGTAATAATTAAACCCGCCTAGTAATATGCGCTTTTAGGGTATAATATGAGATATTTATGTATTCGGGATTAATAATGATAAGACCACAAAAAAGAGATCTGGTAGAGACCGCTTACAGGCGGACGAGCTCAATGCACGATTGGCTCGTAACATGTCCCCGAACCCATACTCTGGTACACGACCATATGGGACCAATTGCTCCTGGCATTGGTATTTTCTCGGTGTCCGTGGACCATATAAAACGCACGGTGGCGACTCATACTAGACCACATTCACGTGTGGCGTTAACGAGAATTCAAAACAACTCGTGAGACATAGGCGGCCGGATAAAAACGACCCTACAATTATGTAGTCCTATTGTAGTGCAAATAGGACAGTAAATGGGATGGATTGGAAGGGACTTTGCTAAGTCAAAATCCAAGTCCAATTTAAAAAAATTAGATTTGAAAATTAAAGTCCAAATCAGTCCAACAAAATTCCCCTAGTCCAATCCTAATAAAAATTTCTCAGAGTCCAAACCGATCCAATTCAGTTCAAATATTTTAAAATCATTCGATTAATTCTATATATATTAACATTATAGCGCTAAAATAAACATTATGAATGATGGCACCAGATTAAAAATTATGAGCAATACATCATGGCATCAGATTAAATTTGGCAGTATATTACATTAGATTATATATCTATTGTTGATTTGTTGGGGTTTGCTTATTAATGTCCACCAACTCCATTAGCATGAGGCCTTTTAGAAAGATGCCCAAAAACAAATCCGTGCGGGTTAGGCCCAAAGCGGACAATATCATACTAATGCCGGAGTTCAGGTGGTGTTGTGGGCTCAACATCTATCACATTCGCATCCTAGCTTGATTGTATATATCTTCTAAGCAAGCTTGAATATCAACAATGATCCATTTTTATAGCAAATATATCAGTTATATTATCTAGATGAATCCAATAGCTAGGTTCATGGTTGATATGAACACATGATGTACAAAGGTCAAAGGATATATATTGAGTGCATGTTGCTTAAAATAAGCTGTTCAAATACTAACAAGTTATGTAGGCATAAATTGGTTACAATATACTACAATTCCCAAAAACTAGAAGCTACAAATTAATAAGAGCTGATTATTCTGGTCTTGCTGCAAATATGATGATGATGAGGAAGAGTAGCAAGTATCCATGGTTATAATGACTGATTTCTGCACATCAGCAGTTGCATATCTTCGGAGAATAGAGATGGCATACTCCATAAATGCTGAATCACATGGCAAAGTAATTGGGCCATCAATTGTTACTCCAAACTCTTCTTCTGCCATTTTCAATAACTCTTTGAAAATCTCACTCTGAAGATACACTAATGGAATTGTAAAGCGTTTCCTATCCATTGTGTAAATTATAAAGTGACCCTTTTTAGTCTCTGTTTTCAGCCATGAAATCCTTCTTCTGCTTGCTGCTGCTAGTTTCTGCCATTTCTTTGCCATGTTGATAAGCTTCTGAGTACTAATCATGTTTTAATATCTTGAAAAGAAGTAGATATATAGAGAGATTGTATTTTGAAGTAGGAAGGTTTAGAACTTGGAGGAAGAAATGATTTTTGATTTGGTTAAGGAATAAGGGGAAGTGGTTGCCTTTTTTATAGAGCTTTATGGGAATTCGGGTTTGTTCTTTTAGACTTAATGAATCTGCACTAGATTGAACTGAATTGAATTAAAGTGAATCCCATGCTCAGCACGAGCTGAACAAAACTAAATCGTAGGCTTAGCAGGAACTAAACTGAAATGAATTAAACTGAATCCTAGACTTAGTAGGTGGCCTGGTGAACTGAACTGAACTGAATTAAATTGAATCATAGACTTAACAGGAAATGAACTGAACTAAACTCAACTTAATTTGTCTGAAATTAAGTCGAAGACAAGGGGGCCTTTGTTGTCAATCATCATTTGTTGCTTCTTTGCACTCAAAACCATGTGGTTTTGTCTTAGGAAAGTCTTGCCAAGTTGGTGGGCATGTCTGATTTCAGTTTTTGTAGAAGCCAGCAGTTGAAGGGCAGTTGTCATTTTTCAAATCAAAGTTTATCCATGTATTACATACATAAGCTATCTAATTAAGTGTCAATTAAACCACAAGATGATGAAGAACTTATTTATGCTATGTATTGCATGACATGTTGGTAAATTGGAAATGCATTATTGATGAGGCAATAGCCCATAGGTCTTGCTTCAGCCATTAGAATTTAACTTGCTAATTATTGATGCTGCAGGCTGCTACTTGTGTGAAAAGGACAGCCTGCTAGGACACCAAAGTACCACTACTTCTGTTTTTTAGTGTGGAGGAAAATATATTGGTTTGCTCACATAGATATGGTTATAGTAAGATGAACTGTAACAATAACAATAAAAAGGTTAATGAGAGTTGTTTTCAAAACGTCTAACACTTAATGAGAGTTTCTGACAAAAAATCCTAATTTCAATTATTGAAGGTCTTTCAATATAATCTCAATGGTTATTATCACACTATAATCCAAACATTAGGGGCTATTTTATGATATTAGTCCATTGTCTTGGTAAAGCTATTATAATCGTTATCTTTCACTTGCCCTAATTTTTGTACATGGCTATTTCTTTCTTCATTTCTACAAAAGAAATCAAACCCTAAACCCTAAGTTAGTATGGACTAATATATTATAAAACAACTCTCAAAATTTGAATTATAGTGTAATGGCCGATAGTTGGGATTAATATTGGAAGATTCAAATATAAATAAGATTGTTCGTAAGAATTTTTTCTTATTTTTTATATGCGAAGGAAAATCCGGTTAGCCCCTTTCATAAGGCTAACCACAAACATCCTTACGGATGACAAGGGATGCCTGATTGCTTCCGGGATCGTACTTTACCATGCATAGTTGCTCTTTATCTTGGCAAAATCTATCCCTGAGAATTATTCGATTAAACAAACGTATATTTCTCCCTTTGTTTTCATGTGTTGTTCTTGTTTGAAATATTGTAATTTCTTTTTTTATTAGGAAATGAAATCCACTTTTAAGTTATAAATATGGAGGAAGGGGGTGCAAGCAATAAGTTTCGAACACCGTATCCCAATGAGAAATCTTGTATGAAGTATTATCTTAGAATTAATTCGAGAGAACCTTTTAAATTATTTTCAATATATTAGCAAAAAAAAAAAAAATAGTCAAATTATTTATAGTTTGATATGTCTTCTCATAGTTGACAATATAATTAAAACAAAATAGTCAAATTATTTATAGTTTGATATGTCTTCTCATAGTTGACAATATAATTAAAGATATTAGTGGTCGATTGATGAACGTACACAATAACAACAAAAACAACAAAAAAAACGAAGTGATGGAGTACAACCATACACGAGAAAAATGGAGATATACAACCTCTGTTTCTTATCATATGCAACGATTAAATATTTTTATTTTCTATTTCACACCGTTGCAAATCATAAGAAAAGGAGATAATAATGTAATCCATAGAGCTTGATGCTTTGGTCAAGATCTTTTTTTTTTAAGGGGGTCCTTACCCGATTTCCAAAATCCATTTTAGATCCGACTAATCCGAATTCGAGTAGGGTCAAACCCCAATTAGGAGGGAAAGCTCTTCCAACACAACCTACTGTGTTCCCAAGGCTCGAACGTGAGACCTTGGTTGAGGTTGAACAACCTCTTACCAGCTTATCTAAGCTGCTTTGGTCAAGATCAAGTCTTTAGTCTTTACCTGCTCCAGAGATTAAAATCTGATAAATTATTTTGGAACTCTTGGTGTTAAGAATAAGACAATGCTTCTTGAACAAGAAGTTAGATTCATCTAGTCTAGATTATAAAATCAACAGTACGCTTGACTGAGTTATTGATGTCAGGTGGCTAGTAGACATAATGGGCCCTTTTAAATGCTAAAACCAGCGATCATTGGTAATTATGGGAAATTCACACAATTTTCAGTATTGATTTAACAAAATGAGGTATGATAGGTGGGTAGCAGTTATCTATAAACTTGGTTGATACCATGGCACAATTGTAAATAAAGTGAACTTTTTTTTTATCTTCCCTCCATTCTCTCTCCACTACACCCACCCACTAAAACCACCACCGAGCCCCCCACTACATCCCACTAGACCCATCCAATCAAACTACCACCACCACTAGACCCACCCAGCTCCCCACCACTAGACCCACCCAGCCCCCCACCACTAGACCCACCCAGCCTCGAACCCCAAACCCAGCTCCACCACAAAACCTAACCCCACTACCTGAACCCAACCCCGCCACCCAAACCCAATCAACCCACCGCAGCCAAACCCAACTGAACCACCACTTGTAGCCAAACCCAATCAAACCACCCCCAACTGAACCCAGTCGAACCACCGCCAAACCCACCCCTCACCAAATCCAATTAAACAACCACCGCCAACCAAACCCAATTAAACCACCACCACTAGCCAAACCCTAAACCCCACCCCCAACCAAACCCAATCGACCCCCAATCGAACCCAATCGAACCACCGCCAACCCCACCCCTAACAAAACCCAATCAGAAAGAAAGAGATGGAGAGAGAGAGAGCGAGAGGGCAGTAGGAAGGAGAAGAGAGAGGCGGCGGCGGTGGTGCATGCGTGGTGAAGAGGAAGGAAGATGCGGTGGTGGAGAGAGAGTGAGGAGGGGCGGGGAGGGAGGAGTCGTGGGTAGAAGGATGAGAGAGAGAGGGTAGAAGGAGGAGAGAGAGAGGAGAGAGATTGGGGAAGAGGAGAGATATTTTTTTTTTTGTAGTGGAACTAAGCATACAGTACAAGTAGAAGAGGAAGAAGATGCTCGAAGGAGATAAAAGAGAGATAGAATTTGCCCTTATAGTTGTAATATATTACAGTTGTGTTATGGTATCAATGTATTAAATTGATACCTGGTATCAACTAAGCATTTCTCTTAACAAAATACTTCATAGTGATGCTTTATTTTATTTTTATTTTTTTTGTTCAAGTGTGCAATACATGCTGATGCTGCATGTTATATCCAGAGCTAAGGTGCATTGTTGTTAGGGCTCGTTTATATTATCTGAATAGAGATGAACTGAACTGAACTTAATAGAGATGAACTGAACTGAACTGAGTGTATTAATTGAACTTAATAGAGCTGAACTGAACTGAACTGAACTAAGTGTATTAATTGAACTTAATAGAGATGAACTGAACTGAACTGAAATGAACTTAATAGAGATGAATTGAACTGAATTGAATTTAATCTGAAGTAAATAAGCCCTTAGTCTATTTATGTTAATGTTAAAAAATTAATGTAATTAAGCATGAATTAATAGAGATTCTTATGTAAGATTGTTGATTCGGTATAAAAACAATATAATATGGTCTAAGTTAAGATCTCTGAACTCGATGAAATAAAGACAATGTGAATGGCCCAATAATATAATGAATTGGGTCTGAGTTAGAATACAAAAAAAAAAAAAAAAACATAAAATGGCTTGGAGATTTTCCGAAAAAGCTAAGCGTTCATATAATGCTTAAGCCAGACTCTTCAATTGGGTTGTGATTACTAAAGCCAAATAATGGACATATGTAGCTTGAGTGATTAGATTTCTGCTAGAACTGTTATGTGATGCTTACTCAAGGTAAATTGTGATTTGTGAATCTAAGAATTTTTACCATTTAATTTTCTGTGGAGTTTTGAAGATCTGGATCCAATTATAAGTGTTTGTGCAGAGGTTTGGGCTTTCGATCCGATAAAAGCCAGGCTAAGTTACTGGCTCTAGCAGTAATTCTTCAGGAAGCGATAGCCAAAAGATTTTTGCATGTGCGTCTGGCCGCTCCTTACCTTACCATGATGTCATTGTTAGCTTGACATATGACTCCAATCCAAGGGTGTAAAACAGGGAATGCTCTTGTCAAGGTTCAACACCAGTTCAGTTCTTTTCATTATTTATCTGTAAGGTTAATTTCGGCTACGACGAGCCATACTGTCTAGACTAAACATGTATTACTGTAAAAAAAATATTCCACAATTTATTGAAGAAAAATGATAATTTCATGTATTTAATGAAGGAACTAGCTTTTTGACTCGTGCAATCATGCAATGGTTTATCAGACTAATTGTAGATTAAATAAATAAAATAAATAAAATAATGATTAATTAGTGAAATTATCAACATGTTGAATATTATTATTACAAAGGCATTCGTCAATAATATTTAATTTTATTAATACTTATAAACATGTATTAAAATAAATTAATATTTAATACTAGAGTCTTTTTTAAAGAAAACAGATCAAGTTTTAATATTGTATGTTGATGAGGGTATTCTAAAGTATCTTATGTGAAGTTACCACAATATGAAGGGTAATATGATTAAGAAAAAAAAGGAAAATTTGACAAAAATTAGCCAAACTTTGGCCGGTCTTCCATAAATAAGTCAAACTTTTAAAATTCCAAAGATATTCTAACTTTTACATCATGTCAGCCAAATTTAGGTCAGAAATTTTTGTTTACCCACACCAATGAACCGTGAAATAAAAAAATGGAGATCCATGAAGGATAAGGAAGACATGTGGCAGTAGAGGTCGATTTCGGTGGGTCGAGGTGGTGGTAAATACAATTCTCTCCAACCTAAATTTGGCTGACATGGTGCAAAGGTTGACTTACTAATGAAATTTCAAAAGTTTGGCTTATTTATGGAAGACCGGCCAAAGTTTGACTTATTTTTATCAAATTTTCCTAAGAAAAATCTTTAAAAACTACTAAATAAAACCCAATTTTTTTTAAAAGGAAAAATTGCCAAGATTAAGCCAACCTTTGATCGATCTTCCATAATTAAACCAATTGTTTGAAAATCAAAAATTAAGCTAAACTTGTTATCATGTAAGCCAAAAATAGGTTAAATGATTATTTAACATGTTATTTTCTTTTTTTTATCACTATTTTACAATCATTCAACCTATTATTATTTTAAATGATAACAGTGACCTGAAACAACATGTAACTAATAGATTAAATAAACATTTAACATTTTTTGGCTCAAATGATAAAAAGATTAGCTTAATTATGAATTTTCAAAAGGTTAACTTAATTGTGGAAGATCCCAAAAAGATTGGTTTATTCCTGACAATTTTTCCTTTTTAAAAAAAGCTATCTAATATCCAAAAATTTAAAATAACTAACTCAAAATTTTAAGAATGCAAGTTAACAACAACAACAACAACAATAATAATAATAATAATAATAATAATAATAATAATATTATTATTATTATTATTATTATTATTAATAATAATAAAGAGTAATAATGTCTGATCTGATCTGATTACTATAATTTTTAAGTCCAAAAGAACAGGGCCTTAATCATTTTATTTATTAAACTTTAAAGTCATCCCAAAAACAATGGGAACGACATTGTCTATTATTACAACCAAACTACTAAAAACAGGAAATAACAGAAATAAACAGGAGCCTAGATCGCTCGCCAAACACTCATCCCATCTCTAAACTCTATGCTGATCACTTGCAAAATAAAATTTGGGGGTCCACCGTCAGTGGCGAGTAACTAGACTGTTCCACTTAGCAGTGGGAACAAAAAACATAAAACAATAGATCAAATAGCAGGCACGTAACAACCAAATCATCCTTAACAACGCTTAATTACATAATTAAATACCAAGTTCGAATACTACGCTTTAAATACAACAATAGAATCATTAATCAACAGCAGACATCAAGAATTATTCCGACATGACCGAAGTCGATACAACAAGCAAGTCCCCGACACGGCACGAGGCCGATAACAACAAACAAGTCCCCGACACGATTCATCACCGATGAACCGATAACAACAAACAAGTCCCCGACACGATTCATCACCGATGAACCGATAGCAACAAACAAGTCCCCGACACGATTCATCACAGATGAACCGATAACAACAAACAAGTCCCCGACACGATTCATCACCAATGAACCGATAACAACAAACAAGTCCCCGACACGGTTCATCACCGATGAACCGATAACAACAAACAAGTCCCCGACACGATTCATCACTGATGAACCGATACACGCACAGTCTTCAACCGCTCGACACGACACGATTGACTCGAATAATAAATGACACGACTCAAATTCAAACGGCAATCATCAAGACTCGAACAAGGACACCAACATTCACGCAAGGAAATATACACGCAACAAGACTTCGACATTCATCAATTCATACGAGCACCATACCAAAATCACTATAGCAACCTTAACGTATAAAACGACACCACAACCATTTATGAAAAGCCATATCCAAATACTTAACGCAAGAATATAGTGAAATAAACATAAAGGTTCAAGCTTTAATCAAGGATGACAAGATAACAAGATTTCGAAACCAAAACTAATCTAGTACCATTCGACCATAAAGAATTCAAAACAAGTAGACTAAAGCAAGATTCAAACAGGATTCAATAATTCGTAAAAGACTAAAAAAGATCAAACTTGAATAAAAGATAACTCAAGAGAGCAAGAACATAATCACCCAACTTCATCATGCTATTCGATCATCCAAGGTAAATTCAAGAACAAGGGTTAAACTCTTCAACGAACTTGCATAAATAATCATAAAGATTCACAAACTAGATCATAGATTCAAGATTATGAAAGATAACAACAAAAAGGTTCAAACTTGAACATTATACTCTAATATGCAAATAGAACAAGGTATAAAAATGCAAAATTTATGCTTCTAACATGCTTCAATGATTTAAGAAAACAAAGATTCAAGTTTCAATCATCAAGATATGTATTTACAACAAATAAAAGTTCATGCTTTAGAACCTTAAACCACACGCATGAATACATCAAAGAACAATTCAAGATTTCATTAATCCATAACAAGATTCGTATCAAACTATCATAAGAAGATTAAACCATGCATAAACATTCCAAGAATTATCAAGATACATTATAAACAAGTAAAGAAATTAAGAACCAAGCTTCATACATCATTCGAAATTCACACGCACAAGAAGAACAAAATCATGACTTCTATCTAATCTAGTATTCTATGTTAGTTGATCCTAGTACTAAGTGAAAAAGCTATTTACCTAAGTTGAAGCAACCAATAACAGAATCACGCCTAGCACCACTTTTTCCCACTCGACTTCTACACTCGACCAAGCCAACACGCACGAACAAAGGCTACTACGAATCTCAACAAGGTTGTTCTTGGTTCCAATTGATGTTGGGTTGAAGGTTTAATGGTGTGATTTGTTTTGATGTGGTGAAAGGATCAATTTTGGTTTGGGGTGATGTAGATGCCATGAGATATAGAGGGGAGAGGGAGAGTTTTTGTTTGGGTTTGAGTGATAATATGAATAATGAGCAAAGGGTGTACTTTTAGGATATTAGTAGAGTAAGACTTCCTAAACTTTAGGAATTAGTTTAGGATTGAAAAATAAGGAGAAATAATCAAAGGGGGCTGGCTAGGGAGTGCCCAAGGCAAGGGATTGGGCTAGCTTTAGGATTCCTTATAAAAAAAATGTGAAATATGTGAACATAATTAGTCAATCGTTATATCGTGCTCCCGGGACCACCTTCCTTATTGCGGTCCTGTGATATACATTTTTCAATACTGCATATACATTTCTCAATAATAATGTATATACATTTCTCAATACTGCATATTCATTTCTCAATACTGCGTATACATTTCTTAATAATAACGCATATACATTTCTCAATACTGCATATACATTTCTCAATAATAATGCATATACATTTCTCAATACTACATATACATTTCTTAATAATAATGCATATACATTTCTCAATACTGCATATTCATTTCTCAATATTGCATATACATTTCTCAATAATATTCATTTGAATATACTACACTATACATTTCCAACAAACAATATACATTCCTATATAAAAATTAAACAATGTTGAATCCACTTTATGATTCATATTCAATTCAATACACTTCAATATTTTTATTTCAATACACTAGCATAGCACTGTCAATTCAGGTCAACAGTTAAGTTTTGGTTTTAACCTATTAGTTTGGGTCGTTTCAGTTCAGTTAATTTCAGATATTTTTTTCCAGTTCAGTTCAGTTAATTTAGATTTCAATTCAGTTCAGTTCAGTTTTTGTATGGAAATATTTCAGTTCAGTTCAGTTTCAGTTAATTGTTCAGTTTAACCAATCAGTTAAAAATTCGAACGGGTGCAATTCAGTTCAGTTCAAAATGACGACAGTTCAGTTCAGTTTTGGTTACAATCTTTTTGGTTCGGTTATCTTAGTTCAAGTCATTTCAAATTATAATTTTGTGACCCAAACCAGCCTTAAGATAGACATTTAGTAGGAAATTTCCTACCGCTACTCGGTCGCATGCAAATGTGTAAAATCGGTCGTAAATCACCTACCCATATTTCCAGTAGGAAATTACCTACCGCATTTTCGTTCGGAAATGTTGAGAAATGCGGTAGCAAATCACCTACCAATATTTTTTATTTTTCGGTAGGAAATTATCTACCGCTAAAAGTCGGTAGAAAATGTTGTAAAATGCGGTAGGTAATTTTTCCGACCGAAAATAGGTCGGAAATGTACAATTAGTGACCTACGTATTTCCTACCGCTCAATACCGACCGAAAATCGCTCGAAAACATGATTTCCGACCGATTTTTCTACATTTCCTACGTTTACGGCGGTAGGTAATTTAGCATTTTCTTGTAGTGTTCAAAACAATTCGGATAATATTGTATCATTTTTTATTTAGTTTAGTAATATTCAAATTAAATTAGTTTCAAGTCATTTTTAGTTTCAGTTAGATCCAGTTATCGTCTTTTCAGTTCAGTTTCAGTTAGCTTCAGTTACCCTCTTTTCAGTTCAATTCAGTTATTTTTAGATACCCGATTTTCAGTTCATTTTCAGTTCAGTTAAGTTATTTTCAGATATTTAGCAGTTAACTTCAGTTTCAGTTGGTTTCAGATTCAGTTCATTTCATTTCAGTTTGATATTTTTCAGTTGACTTTCAGTTATCAGTTCATTCAATTCAGTTCACTTTCAGTTTCAGGTAATTTCAGATCGACTCAAAACAGTTCAGTTTCAGTTAGTTCAGTTAAATCAGTTCTGACCCATTCTGACAGCACTACATTAGCATATTCATTTCAATACACTGCAATATTCATTACCATTAAACAATATTGATTCATATATAAAAAAACCAGAATAGAATCTAAAAAAACATATACATTTCAATAAACTTCAATATTCATTTCAATAAACTACAATATACATTTCATTACACTACATATTCATTTCTCAATACTGCATATATATTTCTTAATACTGCATATTAATTTCTCAATAATATTCATTTGAATACACTACACTATTCATTTCAACACACTGCAATATACATTTCCAACAAACAATATACATTTCTATATAAAAACAATGCTAAAAGTATATTAATTCATATCATTCATAAATTGTAATCAATATTTATTTCAATAAACTACAATATTCATTTCCAACAAAGAATATTCATTTATATTCATTCATATATTGTAATGTATCATTACAATATTCATTTCAATACACTAAAATATTCATTTCTATACACTACAATGTTCATTTCCAACAAAAAAAACTGCATCGGGACCACAGAGAGGTACGTGGTCCCGGGACCATGTAATAATTTGCGGGTACTTCTATGCTTAAATACAGAAGAAGTGAAAAAAATGGAGGGAAATAGAAAATTATAAGAGGGAAATCATGACTTGGTTTGCCCCCTTAATGGAGTTGCTTTTTTATGTTAAAGTGGTGGTGATTTTGAAACTTGTAAGTTGTAAATGGTAGCTGTTTTAATTTTTTTGTATACTAAGGCACTCCCACCATTTCTAAATAAATGCTCATTTTTCTTTGTAGTCCATCCTAAAAAAATGTTATATTACTACTTTTGATGTAATGGTCCACCTATAAAATTACTTTTTTATACTTGAAAATAACATTTTATACTCTTAAAAACACTTTTTAGCCATTAGAAAACCAAAAAAACTGTACAACCTTAAGGATGAAACAAAAAGTGGTTAGTTGGACTTGCTGACAGTAACATTACTGTCAGATGAGTCTGACACAATACTATCTTTGTCAAAACCAACTAATTCCGATCGAGTTGACATCAGATTTCGGGTCGTATCGATATTTGACTGGTCTAATCTTAAACATAAATAAAAGCCAATAAGTGGTTACTGTTCATCACGTGCAAGTGACGTTGCTTGTATTCACGTTCATCCTGAAGGAATATGTCATCAGTAATTATCGTCAATTACTAAATATAATTAGGATTATATTATGGAGATAATAATTAAGTTAAATTAGGAAATTATATTTACTTGCTAGAGAATAAATATAATTAGTGAATACATAATTTTGGGCTCGCAGCTATACTTAACTTAATCCTATGAGGTCACACAAAATAGCACAGGATTGGGTATAAATAATAAAGCCTATTGGATGTTAGGATTAGGGTTTTCTTTGATATGACTAATGAGATATATATATAGTACGTCATTAGGGTTGTAGGAAGAGACAATTGATTCTGATCAGTTAGCACACACAATCAAAAACCCTAAAACCTATTGCATTCATACGATTTTTTCCCTAAAAAGTAAGAGAGTGAATATTGATCCATCTCTTCCGTACTAGCATACGTGGGATCCGATCCGGTGCTTGTGGACTAATTAGAGGAGCATCAATTGAGGCTCTAGATCTCCGTTCTTGACATTAAAAGCACGCATCAAAAGGTTGTAATTACTATCTTTTATACTTGATTCATATTCATTATTATTAGTGATCCTGATGTTATAGATGTGAAAATTGTTTCCTGAAATTCCGCTAATCATATCTATAAACTCCTACAGTGGTATCAGTTAGCCCTCTAATAATATAATATGATCATGTTTTCAATGATAAAAAATTGTTATTTTCATTCAATTAAGGGAGGATTTATTATATGGGTTAATTTGCATAATTAAAATAGTGATTTTAATTGTATTTTAATTACATTATACTCGAAAAATTTAAATTAAAAAAAAATTCAACGTTCAAACCGTTCGAACAAGAGCAACCCAGATTCAAGGATTAGTACTTGTTATTGTTCCAAATTACATTAGGGCTTTTGTTTTCTTCATCTTTAATTGAAGATTCATAACAAAATTTGGTGTTGTAACTCCCTAAATCGCACGAATCAATAAGGTTTTGGTTCGAATATTTTCGAACCCTAACTTTGCTCATATCTTCAAAATCATTGTTTGAATTTCGTTTTTTGCAAATTAGTTTGTGGGAAATGTAGAAAACAACCCAACCAATGTTATTCAAGAATCAATTCGAACAAAAGTTGTTCAATTTGTCCCAAATCACGTTCGAAAAGTTCGAACGATATGGGAAGTTTTTCGGGCATTTTCCGGCGTCGCAAGTGGCATGGGTGGTGCTCCGAGGCCGGGGATATGATCGCCGGCGTTTTCTGGTTGGGGCAAGGACTCCGACGGCGGTTGTGGGCGGCAGCGCGGTGGCTATCGTGGCCCTGCCGTGGCTGCCTGCTATTGCAATATATATATATATATATTTTTCTCTCTCTGTATTTTTTAAATAAATAAATTAAAAATAATAATAAAAAGGAAAAATTGCCAAGAATAAGCCAACCTTTGGTTGATCTTCCACAAATAAGCCAACCTTTTGAAAATCCAGAAATAAGCTAACTTTGGTATCATTTAAGTCAAAAATAAGTCAAATGATTATTTAACATGTTATTTTCTATTGTTTTTAATCACTATTTTACTATCATTCAACGTATTTTTTGCTTTAAATGATAACAGTAACTTAAAATAACAGATAACTAATAGATTAAATAATCGTTTAACCTATCTTTGGCTTAAATGATAACAAGGTTAGCTTATTTCTGGATTTTCAAAAGGTTGGCTTAATTGTGGAAGATCGGCCAAAGGTTGGCTTATTCTAGGCAATTTTTCCTAATAAAAAAAATAATAATAAAAAGGAGGAAAAAGTCATGTGATTGTGAATTTGTGGCCATCCTTCATCCTATAATTAAGCATTGACCCCATTTTCTCTAACTATACACAAAATAAGTTTTGGTAAGTTGACAAAGTTTTTTTTTTTTGGTTTGTTTTATTTATTTATTTTTGGAATAAATAAAGTTATTGTTTAAAGAGTTTAAATAATAATCAAATAAATATTTTTTTATGAGTATAAAACGCCTCCAAATAATGCAAATTAATAATTAATGTTGATTAATTCCATATATGATTTTTTTTATTGAATGAAAATAATTGTGAACTAATATATGATATTAGTTGTTATTGCCATTTATAACATTTGTTGCAGGTTTATAATATATGATATTATTTACATATTATGACTAGTATGGCCCAAAATAGGATAGAAAATACGATCTGCGTATCGTGATGCATTCCTTGTAAATTAAATGAGATTTGCAGATCGCTTGTATTTTTGTAATGTTATTTCAATTATTTAAGTTTAAATAATAATAGTAAATAATCAAGAGTGGTGGTCCATGAAGAATTGAGGAAAGTGGTCCAAGAAGATTCAAGATGGAGTTAATGAAGATTAGATTTTATTCATATGGGCCATACTAGGATCATATTTATTTTGCTTTATTATGCATTTATTTTATGATTAAATGCTTATAAGTTTATGTTTGTGGTTTAATTAATTATATGTGTTTACTTATTATTAACCACATTTATAAATTTGATCCCCACTAATAATATTGAGTTTTTAATTGCTTTTCCAAACAAACACCTATAAAGCCTTAGAATCATAAGTAATAGTTTCTGCCAAAACAGGGTGTTGCTTGTATTCATGGATATAGGGTAGCTTTTTGAAACCTACATGTTAATGTTTGGTTTAACTCAACAAAATTATCAAAAGACAAAGTTTTGAATTTTGAAGCTATGAGATAAAATTTAGCAAAGTATTGTTAAATTATCTAACAAGAATTATAATTAGTTATAACAAATTTAGGTCCCAAATTGTAATATTGAGTTTATATGCTTTCCCAAACAACACCTATGAGACCCTCGATCATAAGTTGATAGGTTCTGCCAAAGCAGGGTGTCACTTTTAATCTAGGAAGAGTAGGGTAGGTTTTCGAAACTTACATGTTAATGTTTGGTTAAATTCAACAAAACTATCAAAAGATAAAATTTTGGGTTTTGAAGCAAAGAAATAGGTTTAAAACACATAGTTGTTGCCTATTGGCCAAGAATTACAAAGTTTTTGTAATTAGTAAAATGTTAACTTACCTTAACTGCTAAAAATTGAAGGCAGGGCCAAAGTCCGTTTAATTTTAGTGGGAGGGGATCTTGGTTATTACTTTATTCGGATGGGGCCAAAATTTACTCGAATAAAGTGTTAATAGCTTAAACTTGTTAAATTATTTCAAACTTAGGCTATTATTTAACAAACATTATTAAACTTTGCATGATATAATTTAGTATATCATTTAATAAGTTTTGGGAATTGTTCTCAAATTTTATGTAAGTTGAACTATATTTGAGAATTGTTCTCATAATTAATATAAATAAATAATTCTTGAAATCCATATTTAAATTTTGCACTAAAAACCTCTCAAGCTAATAAAATTAGCTAAGGTAGAGTTGTTTTAGAAAATGTTTAATACTCAATATTTACCTTAATATTAGTGTTTATGATCTCAAATAAGTTTGAGAAAATAATGCTTACCATCATCCAAGAAGTGAAAAATGTTTTCAAAAGGGAAGGATAGAGAGGTTGATGGCCTCGAGACAATAAGTGAGCTTAATCTCCAAGACCGGGATTAGTGTACAACTCAAACCCGACTCGACCCGACTCGCTTAAATCGGCGCGGAAGAAACCGACGAGTCGAATAGTTATAAACTACAACTCAAATACTTAAGAAATTAAAACTAATTCCTCGAAATATTATTAATCAATCCAAAACGTACAAATACCCACAAGTTTGTACATAACTAGTCCAAAAGTCAAACTAAAAATACTAAAACACAAGTAACTCCAACCACACGTCAGAGTCTAAAACAACGTATAAAAGTCTATTCAACAACATACAAAATCTATATAACTCCATCACTATCTAAAAAAACAGAAAACAGTAAATACAACAGATAACAGTGACAACAACGTCGCTCGCCCAACCCAAAGCTAAGCAAGAGTATCATCATCAGAAATACCTGAAAAATATACAACAGTCCACCATCAGTGGCGAGTAACATAACTGACTCACCCTAATGGGAATACACATGCACATAGCACAAATCAAATAAACAATATCAGGTCAATAAATCAAAGTGCAAGATCAACCCAAACGTGAACTCGACTCAAACCATCCTAATCAACTATCTTTGGCGCAATCATTCATATTCTAGACCGGACTGTGCTCGTACGAACGCATCTTACGCATTCGAACTTTCTACTATGCTCGGATTTGAGAATCTTACTCCCAAACCCCATGAAACCAATCTTACTGGAAATCCATGTCCCGTGAAATCAATCTTACTGGAAATTCACAAAGATCACATAGTATGACTCCAACTATCCCAATACCGCGGATGGAATAGGGGCAACGTCTTAACCCGAATACAATGAATCTTAATCATATTATTCATTTTATATCCCAACATAACTAAATTAAGTTCAAGAATTGCCTCTAGCCTTGATTCTCGAAATTAACTAGTTAAATCATCGAAGTTATTCTCAAGAACTGCCTCTAGCCTTAATCTTGAGTCTAACCAATCATAATCCAACATTCAATCATCATCTTTTAATCATATTAAACTATTTCTTTAACTTTCTTTAACCTTTAAACCATTTTCTTTAACTTTCAAGATTCAATCAAGAACTCATAAAGACTCATCAAGAACTCATAAAGAACTCAAAGAACTCATAAAGAACTCATAAAGAACTCATTCAAGATTCAAGATCTTCAATCAAGAACTCAATCAAGATTCAAGAACTTAATCAAGAACTCATCCAAACTCATCAAAACCACACGCATGTTCATCATGAACCACACGAAAATCATCAATAAAACCATTTGAAAATCATCCAAAATTAACCAAACTTTAACACATTAATCATGATCATATTACAACATATAATCAATCATAAAATCATGAAAAACCTTTATCAAAACCTCATTTACTCACATAAAAATCAGAATACAAATCATACATAAAATCATGAATAATCAACAACAAACAACCCAAACATGCATTTAATTCATACTATAAACATAGTATACCAAATAGGTTGAGAAAGCATGTTACCTTATTGAAGATTACACACAATTCAACACACAAAAGCAGCCCGGAAAATAGCACCAAACACGGCACACAAACAGCCCACACACGGCTGCACACACGGCACCACGAGCCACCACGAACACCACGAACCCCTTTGCACGGCTGCTGCACACGGCCTGCTGCCCAGTCACAAACACCACCGCACGGCCTTCACCCAGCCACGGCACCACTGCACGGCTGCACCACTGCCCGACCACGGCTTCACACACGGCATCCACCACGAACCCACACACGGACACAACCAAACCCAACCCGAACCAACGATCTTGATTGAAATGGATGTGTTTAGGATTGTGTTTGATTACTTAAAGATCAATGGACTTTGAATCTTTAAGTTTAAGGTTAGAAATTGATGAACAAATTGATGGCTTCAATCACCCAAAAATGGCGTGAAGCAAGGGAGTAGTGGAGGGAGTTTTTGTGTTTTAAATTTGATGGCAAGAGCTTATGATGGCAAAATGAGCAAGGGCCTTACTAACTCTCCTATTTATAGAGTTAGTTAAGGTGTGAACATGAGGCAAGTGGCAAGCCTTGCCATGCCTTAAGAGAGCCGGCCAAGAGAGGGATCATGGGCCTAAATTTGGGCTCTCGTGATCAATTGAGCTAATTTGCGGAAACCGCAAAACTAATCATGCAATAATCGATTTGGCCCAAAATATTAAATAATTAATTAGAAAATTAAATAATAAAATTCTAATCAATTAAATAATAAATAACGTAAATAATAAAAACTGAAAATACATTTCGAATTAAATCGAAATTATTCACATAAAATAAAATAAATAGTTCAAAATAAATTTGAACTAACACAATACTACACATAATTACACATAATTATCGGCAAAAATACCAATAAAATCTGGGTCATTACAATAAGGTCACATATCATTAGAAAGATTTGATCGTTCTGAAAACCATAGAGAGGTCTCAGTGACCATAAGATCACATGTTATTAGAAAGATTTGACTTTTCTGAAAAGTGGAGAGGTCGGGATTTCAATGATTCCAATTGTTGAATTTTGAAACCATTTTCTCATTTCAGGAATAGATTCAATATGGGATTGAACTATTGAAGGGAATAGTGAGGAAAACCATTTGCAAAATTACAGATAAACTGAATATTATTGAGCATTATCGTTTTATTGAATATAAGAAGTATTAACTAAATTATTCAATATAATAATTAGGATTTACAGAAGGATATGTTTGGATGGCAATAAGAGGCAATATGGTTAGAACAAAAGACAAATGTTGTCGTTTGTAAATCCATTGATGCTGAAAAGACAAATATTGTAGAAGACAACATATTAAAGTGTTTTCTACTACAATAGAATAATCCATTTTGATAGAATGCTTCGAACATATTTGGAAGATCAATTAGTACAGTGAATCTAGTTTTTCATTTGAATATTTATGCTATAAAATATTGGCAATTCCACTCACTATGTATGTCATACATATGATTGAACTCACATTGCTTCGAATGTGCGAAAATCAAAGGGTAGAAAACTAGCTAAAGGTAAATCTACAAACAAATGTTGTATGTCAGATTTGAGATTTTGAATGTATCTCTCCTTACCTTATAGCTTGTTTTTGGAATCAAATAATTGTTATTTCATTCCTACTAAAAACATTATTTCAATTGTAATATATGATATTAAATTGTTGTTTTTTGAATAAAATGTTTTAAACCTATTGCCAAACTAATTACTGGTCAAATAGTTTGATTTTGTCAAAATAATATATCACAAGAAATAAAAAAAATAAAAAAACAAATGATTCTCAACCCACTTACCCATGGCATCTCTGTTTTGTAATATATAAAGAGCATGCAGAAGCTCCAAATGGATGAAGCTCTAACATCATTTGACTACGAGTCGTTTGATGTATGTAAATTATATTTGAAGGGTAAGATGACTTAATCATCCTTTACTAGAAAAGGTGATAGTGCCAATGATCTCAAGACCCTAATACATGTAGATGTGTTTTGAAATTAGTTCAAATACAAGGAAGGTTTTAGCTACCTAACACTTTTACTAATGATTCAAGTAAACATGATGATATTTACAATACGAAGTAAAAGCTGAAATTATTTGAAATGTTTGAATATTTCGGAGAAGGCAAATAGAGAATCAAATTAACAAAAATGATAAACGCATTGCGATAAGATTGTAGTTGCAAAGGTTTTTGTTATTATTTATTTTTTTTGATACTCATCAAAAGGTTATGAGATTCCTTTCACAATCAATTTCGTAACAAAGTGTCATTTCTGAATGACATGTTTGAAAGAAGTAATCAAACCTTTCTTGAAAATGGTTTGATTAACGGTGAGAGTTAGTGATCATTCAATATACTTCTGAGAATATGCTCTTTAAACTGTTGTATTTTAAAACTAAACAAAGACTTCGTCCAAAATAGTAGAAAAGACATATATACCATATGAGATATGGATAGGAAAAGTTTTTAATTAGTCTTCCCTACAAAATTGGGATAATATGTCTACCGTAAAATGTTTACTTTTGGACATAACGCTAACCAAATTTGAAAATTTGTTTTTTTTTTTCAAAAGTTACCCCAAAGAAACAATGGATCCAACTTCTACAATTGATTTAAGAACAAAGTGTTTGTT
This sequence comes from Salicornia ramosissima, assembly GCA_951394345.1. NCBI lineage: Eukaryota > Viridiplantae > Streptophyta > Magnoliopsida > Caryophyllales > Amaranthaceae > Salicornia > Salicornia ramosissima. The sequence goes on along the minus strand of OX596233.1, from coordinate 46,134,501 downwards.
ACTTTAAAATTGTGCCTTTCTGGAAAAGATTATGTTTCCAAAAAGTCAAGTGGGAGTAGTGTATATCTTGAATAGTTCCAGATAAGCAACAAATAGATGTAGTTAGTCCTATATTAGAGGTAAAAGACATAATCTTGTCTTTATGATAAGAAAGTTTGATACTGAGCTTAAGGAAAGACATTCGGTGTTTGACCTTTTTTCTTAGTGTCTAACAATATGTTGAAGCAAGTGCATTCCATTCACGAACCTTTGTTTTGCTCGCTTGAATATGATTCGTACTGAAATGCTAAAATTGTTGAGATAACATTTCAACTGTTGATATGGTCCTATGTAGCTCTTAATGAATAAGACAATCATCATATAATTAATGGATTCCATATAGATATATGTTTTGAATTGAATTGTTCATTTCGGGATGTGAGGATCCAACAATCTATGAAGATGTTTTTTGACGAGTCACAACAAGAATGAAAGCATAGGGAAGTAAAGAAAGAGCAAAGAAGAGAAAATGAGAACTTATTGAAATTTGATGAGTAAAGTTGTTGGATTGGCCATGTCACTTAAGCAACCCCTCAAATTCATTCACCATCTTCAATAAACATCTAAGACTACAAGCTAAAACTACATCTAAAACTATGAAACAAACAACTAAACATAAACCCTAACTATTGAAAGAGGAAGAGAGGGTTTCTCTCTCCTCAAACCCCAAAAAAAATCATAAATTTTGGGACTAAAACTAAGCTAAAGTATGCTCTCTATCAAGAGAAAAATAATGGGTATTTATACCCCAAAGAAAATTAACCCTAAGTAAAGTTGAAAGCCCGTGAAAAAGCTGTCCTGATAACTCAGAGCGGGCGCTCTAAATTTTAGAGCGTCCGCTCTAACATTTCGGCACAAAACTAAAGTTTACTGGGCAATATCGGAGCGTCCGCTCTGAATTTTAGAGCGTCCGCTCTGAAGTCTCGGCAAAAATAGGCCAAAAGTAAGGGAATTTAGAGCGTCTGCTCTAAATTAGAGCGCGTCTGCTCTGACATTTCAGAGCGGCCGCTCTCATATTTAGAGCGTCCGCTCTGAGAAGACTGCGCAAAGAGCTGATCTTGTAAGGCTCATAACTTTTGATGTAGACCTCTTATTGGAGCGTGTAATATACCGTTAGAAAGCTCTTGAACTCTAGTTTCCAAAGCAATAGGCCCCGCATCCAAAAGATTTATAGAAAAGAATTTATGCCCAAAATAGTGGACGGTGGTCAAAACCGGCTTCGACCCATCTTTCTCCTCTTCTTTTACACCCAATGCTTCCATACTTGATTTTCCTTCCATGACTCACCCGGTTTTAGAGTCGTTTCCTTGCTTTGGCTTGGATCATGGGTCCTTGATGTTCTTGTTTCTTTCCTTGGCTTCCTAGGCCATCATAGAATGTTCATGTCTTTCGGGAGTACTTAAGCATTGTTTTGTGGTCTTAGCTTTGTGTCATGCTTCTCGAAGCTTCCCGGGACCTCTCACGATCCTTGTCAGCTATCGAGAATCGTTCAGTAACACGAAAAACACCTGCATGAAAGAACGCAAGGCATAACCAACACAAAAATGCTCAATTATTATAAAAAACAACAAGAAAACACATTATTCGACAAAAACACAACATAAACCTAAACTAAGCTAAAAAAGCCTATAACTAAGCATTGAAAACGAACTAAAAGAGCCGGGAAAGTCAGTCCAAAAAGAGGCATGATCAATGAGGAAATATAAGTTATTTCCTTTAAAGTTTAAAATTTGCAAAGTTTATATGAATGAGAATGTCTCATATCCAGTGATCAAACCATTATTGTAATCCGAGTATGAATGTCATGCTAGGACGAAAAGAATAAAAAAAAAAAATTAAAGAATGCTTTTGATGAAGTCTTATGTTAAATCATGAATATAGTCCATGATTGTAAAACATATGGTAATGTTTGTTCTTTGAAACATATAGTTTCAATATTATTTAATTCTGGTTTGAAGTTATTTAAAATGTCCAAATAACTTGTGATTTCAAATAGAATTATTGAAAACGTTTTGATAATGGAACTCTATAAAGTGGACCGAAATCACATCTTATCTAGAGTCCCTAGTCAAAATCACTAAAATGGACATAAGTGATTTGTTTAAAGACTAGCATATAATCAATTGATAGCGCAGTTCCATGAGCTATAGAAATATAGTGATGTTTAATTGATTGTATGGATGTATGTTCGATACATTGAGACTTGACCTAACAGATTCTAAAAGTAGAATCGAAAATCTATATTTAGTGGATTCCTTAGACATTAGTATGTCTTAATAACCACAAAATAATTAGCTTAACCTTGACATTGTTAAACGCGTGCCGTAAAAGAAGGTTATGAAAGCAATGATCAGGTGAAGTTAAGAATTGAGTGGGAGTTATGGTCATACTAGAGTGAATAAGTCCTCCTAATTAGTAGGAATGGTGTCAGGGCCTCTTGATGAGCTAGAACTGGAAAAATGCATGGCCATGCGAGAGGAGTTTAAATGTTGAACTTCATTTGTGCAGTTCGAACTCAGCAATCAAGGAACATAAATTGAAAATACCAAAGTATTAGCAATTAGACATTAAGAGACTTAAGGAATTTATAATTGCGCTATTGTCTTCTGACAAGTGGGAGATTGAAGGAATATGTCATCAGTCATTATCGGCAATTACTAAATATAATTAGGATTATATTATGGAGATAATAATTAAGTTAAATTAGGAAATTATATTTACTTGCTAGAGAATAAATGTAATTAGTGAGTACATAATTTTGGGCTCGCAGCTATACTTAACTTAATCCTATGAGGTCACACAAAATAGCACAGGATTGGGTATAAATAATAAAGCCCATTGGATGTTAGGATTAGGGTTTTCTCTGATATGACTAATGATATATATATATATATATATATATATATATATATATATATATATATATATAGTACCTCATTAGGGTTGTAGGAAGAGACAATTGATTTTGATCAGTTGGCACACACAATCAAAAACCCTAAAACCTATTGCATTCATACGGTTTTTCCTTAAAAAGTAAGAGAGTGAATATTGATCCATCACTTCCGTACTAGCATACGTGGGATCCGATCCGGTGCTTGTGTACTGATTAGAGGAGCAACAATTGAGGCTCTAGATCTCCGTTCTTGACATTGAAAGCACACATCAAAGGTTGTAATTACTATCTTTTATACTTGATTCATATTAATTATTATTAGTGATCCTGATGTTATAGATGTTAGGAAATTGTTTCCTGAAATTCCGCTAATCATATCTATAAACTCCTACACATCCCCCCCATCGACTCCCCTGTTTTCTTCCCCTGTTGTAATCCTCTGTTCACTTTCTTGCTCCATTGTTATGCTTGCCATTGCTTCTCCTTGTTTCACCTTGGATTGCTTCTCATCTTCTCTTGCATTTACCCACGTTGTTCCCCCACATCAACTCCCCTATTCTCTTCCCCTGTTGTAATACTTTGTCCACTTTCTTGCTCTATTGTATGTTATGCTTGCGATTGATTCCTCTCTTCTTCCCTCCTCCATTTTTTCTTTTCAATTTAGCTGGGCAGTGCTCAACACCATGCTATTCTTTGATTGAACTCACTTCTCATGTGTTAAAATCGTTCCTTCCATCTTTATTATATGCATTGTTAAATCGCTCCTTACATGTTTAATAATAATTCTGATGCAAGTGGTTTAATTGGAGTCTTTGGAAGAGTATATTTGTGTTCTAGAAGCATGATATTATGTTATATGGTTTAATTGGAGTCTCTGGAAGAGTATATTTGTGTTCTACTCGTGTATTTTTAGTTGATTGAAGTTTGCATGTCTCAATTAATGGTGATCTTGAAGCTTGCTATTAAGTTATATGGCTTGATATTAAATTGATTTAACGTTTTAGTAGCAAAATCGAGTGCAAATTGGAAAACCAAAGTCTGAGATCAAACAGTGGAACAATAAACACAGCAGAAAAGTGATATTCATGTATTTGTGGTGTTCTTGCTAATTGGAGTTCTTGAAGATGGTGTTCTTGAAGGCTGGTTGGAGTTCTTAAAGATGGTGTTCTTCACATCATTGAAGTTCGTCTCTCTAATTTGTTATTGACACCATTGAAGTTCGTCTCTCTAAAGGTTTTTATCATTTTTTTTTTGTGGTTTTGGAATCTTAGCTTTATGTTAGATTTGTATTTTTATTTGCCTCAAATTCATATGATAGAATCATATTGTTGGATTTTTTTTTTATATAAAAATAATCATATACAGTATCATTTTTTTAACAATTTGGAAATATCTTAGCCTCAAATTCATATGATACAATCATATTCATATGATAGAAACTTATTCAAATTAAGTGATTGTTGGATTATTTTTTTTAAAAAAAATAATATACAGTATGATTTTTTTTTCAATTTATATATTTATGTTATTGTCAATTTTTTTTCTGGTTTTGGAATATTTATGTTAGGTTTGTATTTTTATTTGCAATTTCATATGTTGTAGAAAAAAAAATAGTCAGCAGGATTCCACTATATTCATATGATAGAAACATATTCATAATCATACTGATTGTTGGATTTTTTTATAAAAAAAATTATATACAGTCATTAAATGTAATCTTTTATCACCTATTTGGACTAATACCTATGGTATATTTGTTGGAAGTTCAAAGAGTGAAAAGGTTGGGAATGTGAGTAGTTAGAGAGAGTTTGTGCCACATTGGTAGTATAGGAAAAGTTTTTCACATTTATATATTTGAGCTTACCTCTATTCTCTAAAAGCTTAATTAAATGGTAGGTGGGTTGTTGACAAGACACGCGCGCACCGCATCGGACCGGATCGGACTCCGGCCGTGGGCCGTGGGTCTTGGGAAATGCGATGCACGGTGTGCGGGTTTGGGTTGGGCCTTGGGCTATTCTATCTTTTTGCTGAAAAATCGTTTGATCTTTTATCTACCCACTAACAGTCATATTTACCCAGTCATCACCACTAACCATTAACTGTCCATTATCACCATGACTCTCTCCCACGTTTTCTTCAGCTTCACAATTTGTACAGTCTATAAATATTTGTTCTTCTGTTCATAAAGCACACAGGAAAAATTACTCTCATTTTGATATTCTCTACAAATTCTCAAACACAATTCATACTATATTTTCTGGGCATAATCTGAGTTCCAGTCGGGGTTGTGCGTGTACACTATTCCGGCGCCGTGCTAATCCTGGAGGGCAACCGCTGTACGTCTACTGCACCGGGTAGCGCGGAATTGTCTTTTAAGACATTGGTCTTTCACGACGCGGCAATCGTTCACTTCTGTCCGTTCACGCTTCAACAGCTAAGTTAATGTTTTTAATTATTTTGTATAACAATATTTACCTAATTAAACGGAACTTTTGTTTAGAGAGGATTAAAAGCTCTTGTGTAAATCTCCTTCATTGGAGTTGGCATAGCTTTACTATATCTTTTGCTTGCACTTAATGCATTTTAATATAATATCTACTTATTAGCTTATATACTCCCTCTGTCCAAAATTGATTGTTCCATTTTGAACAAAAAAAATTGACATTTATTTCTAAGGTGAATTTGAACAAAAAAAAAATTGACATTTATGTGTCCATTTTTCAGGGTATTATTTTATACCAACACCAAATGTCGTTGTGGGCTATTAAAATTGATTTAGACTTAATAAAACATGTGCTTAAATTTTCATTTATAGATATTATGCTACACTCAAACAAATAAACTCTTTAAAATCTATAATAGCCTATATTGAAAGAATTTTTGTATAGGCTAGATAGTAGTTTATAATATGAAGTAAAGCCTTTTATCTTATTCTTTCATTCTTCTTTCTTATCAACAATTACCTATACAAATACAAAATTAGTACACTTATAGTATAAAACTAGATAATACCAATGCAATGCACAGTTTAATTTTTTATAATCTACTATTATAGAGAAAATGTGATAATAATAATAAAAGAGCACAAGTTGCCTCATATATAAAACAATAATTTGAAGCTGTAATTGAAACCCATAATAAGTTAAAGAGAGGAATTATTACATAAAATTAAGGTTTTAATGTATTATTGACCAATCAAAAATGAATATTAGCATATCACCCCTCAAATAAAAGTAGTTTTGAGGTTTTTATTTCCACCCTAATTAGCCCACAAAATAATCAGATTTTTTATCTGTAATTGTATAATTAAATAATTGAAAATCATTGTAGATATATACAAAAGCCATAATAACGAAATTGTTGCATATTATTATAGTGGATAATTTAACATTAGAGACCGAAATCAGTTAGTTCCGTGTATTAAACGATTTAAAATAATTTTTCTTGTAATCATCAATTGTGTTGAAAAAACATGTACTTCTAATTTCATTATTTTTTTTTACCGAAGTATTACTTATTTTTTTACAAGGTCGTCCCAGAAAGTTTAGGGTCTGTTCTAAAAATTAAAACTAGGCCCTTATATTATTTATAACTTAAGTGTATGCAATTTTAATAAACAAATATTCTAAAACTTAGATTTTTTTAAGAAAATTATGTGAAAAAAATAAACATTTTAATAAGAACGGAAACTAAAAAAAAAAGAATAAGAACAAAAATATTGTATTTTTGAAAGCAACCCAATTACGTTACGTTATTTCTTTTATTTATTTTAATTACTGACAAACTCAAAATGGTTAAAAAATTGAATATGAGAAAGTGGAGGCCATTAAATAGTCATAAAGAAAACTAAAAAAATTTGCATTGGAAAAGATGAAAGCTAGAAAGTACAAATAAGGAGGGAGGAGGAAAAATTTGGGAATTGGAAGGGATTTTTTTTGAGCTGGTCTCTGGTACAACCAGCCACACGAATCTTTTTTTCAAATTCATATATTATAAAAAATACAACTCCAAAAAATAAAATAAGAATACCAAAATTTATATTTTTTAATTCTCTACAGATAGAGACTGATATTGATATATTTTTATAACAGTAATTTTTTTGCCTTTTTAAAACACTTAGTAACCCCATAAAATATTTAGTAACTCCATATAAATACTTGGTAACCCCTTATAAACATATACTTAGTAACTTAATATAAATATCTGATAGCTACGTATAATTAATTTAGTAACACTAAAAAAAATTAACCAATAACCCATAATGTAATACCCCAAAATTTCGGGATATTTTAAATTTTTCTTAATTAATTAATTATTTAATTAATTAATTATTATTTAATTAATTATTAAAGTAGTTGTAGCAATCTAATTATTTTATTCTGGCCCAAACCTTTTTCCCTTGTCATGCTAAGACTCAAGCCCAATTTCTTTCTCCTTCCCCTACACCTCACGGCCCCATGTTCTTTTCCTCTTAATTTATTTATTTAAATTGTTTTAATCAATATTATTAAAAAAAAGGCTTTATCTATTTTTGACGAAGCCTAAAAACCCTATCTTTGTTTCCTACTTTGACTACTACTAAATAGGAACTTCTAACCCCTCTCTCCTTCCATATCTCACGGCCCACCCCCTTATTCCTTTCTTTTAATTGATTTCTTTAATTTGTTTTAAACCAATATTACTAACTTATATCTATTTTGACCTTTTCCTAAAAACCCTATTTTTATCCTAACTACTCTACTAAGATTTAGGAGCCAAAAACCCCTCTTGATTCATTAATATACTCGGCCAGCCAAGGGAGAAATAAAATATATTTCTATTACTCCTAATCTCTCAATCCTTGCTACAACTTAAATCACTAACTACCCCTAATTCTTTCCTATTTTTCTAACCCTCAAAGATTGAAACAAGAATCATCAAAGAAAGCCAAGAACCGTGAACACCCCTTGAAAAGTCGAACCATATACTTCCTGTCAGGTAATTAGATTGTTTTATTTAATTTGTAGGATAGATTAGTTATATAATTTTTAGAATAGGTTTAATCATGCTTAGAATTGTTTAAGAATTACTCAGAATTATTGTTGAATTGATAAAACATACTTGTTGATGATTCATTAGAATGGCCGAATATTTCTAAAATGTCTTGATGAATTTATTTTATGTTTTTGTATAATCTATGCATGTTCTATGATTGTTTTACGATTCTTGTTAATTTAAAGTTGATGAAAATAATTATTGAATATATATGGATGTGAGCCGTGTATGTTATGTTAGGTTCGAACATGTTTCTTTGATAAAAAATATGATCTTTATGTTATAATCTTGATCTTTTATTAAAATCTTGAACTAATATTAATCTTTGATAATAATCTTGAATTTAATCTTTAATTAAATTATGATAAGAGAGTTTCTTGAATTTCATCTTGATATGAATATTTAGCCATGAAGCCGTGTAGTATATGTATTAAAGGAATTGATTTCGATCTTGTTTTAGTCCATGTTTGATGATTTAATGTTTAAAGTATAATTTTATGATTTATTATTAAGTTTATATGATTAATTATTGATGATTGTATTAATTAATTTAAAGTGTCAATTTTGGTATTTATATGTGAAAATGTTGAGTGGTATATAATAATAAAAGGAGGATTTTTATCATGTTTTGAGTAATATTTGTTGATGATTGTTAGTTTATTTGATTATTTATTTATTTAATTGATTGATTGAATTGTTTATATGATTATTTAAGGAATTGAATTAATTGTTTTTTTATTTAGTGAATGTCGAGTGATACAAGTCTTGGACTAGAGTTTTGAGTCAAGTTAAGTTGGACTAGAATTGATTAGAAGTCAAGTTGTGTCATTAAAGGATTGAGTTGTGAACTAGAATTGAGAACAGAATTGTAATATGGAAAAGATGATTAACTATGAAGTGACCGCCTATCTAGTGGCTTAAGTTGCCATGAACATAGGTTTAGTCGAAGCCACTGTCCCATATTCGGATTTGGGACAATTCTTGATCCCAGTGCCGGGAAGTAGATCTAACGTGGTTGTCCCGGCATGAGCAAGGAAAGTTGGGGAAGAATTAAGGTTTCCCCTACGAGCATATGACTGGTCACGGATTAGCACCTGAACTGAATAGAACTGAAGAGTCAATAGTGGTGTCAAGAAGTCTAGAACTGAATAAATTAGTATAGAAGGTCTTGGTTTATTGTGATGTTATTTTTGTTTCCGCTGCGTACTTGAACGATGATGTCTATGAATGATTTCCTGATGATTTGTTTGACTGTTTGGTTGACCTGTTCTGATTATTATGTTTCTAATTGTGTTCTACTGATTAAGTAGAACAATCTAATTACTCACCACTGACTGTGGACCCCAAAACCCTTTTCAGGTACAAGTGATGATTGATTAAGTTACGCAAGGGCTGGGATTATGTGCAAGATAGCTTAGTAGTTTATCCTGTTGACCATTTCTAGCCTTTGTATTATTAGTATTAGTGGACTTTTCCTTATTTTGTAGTAATAAGGGACTTTGGAATATTATTAATTTTGAATTATTTAATGGTTTATTTGAATAATATGAATTAAGTCTAGAGCTTTCGCTGTAAGTAAAGAATCTGCTAATAAAGGTTTTTAGTTAATAATGATCTGTATTGTTGTTTCCTCCGAAAACAACACTGCTAAAATACGGGTCGTTAAACATAATAAGTAATTCCACTGACTTATATAACCCCATTAACTATCTAACTTAGTCCTAATAATCGCGCTGAATCATGGGAAAACATATATGAGGCATACAGGACATATGCTCATGCAGAAGGCTTTGGAGTAAGAAAATCAACAACAAGATGGACACAAGGTGTTAATAGAACAATAAAATCAAAAGAGTGGGTGTGTTCGAAAGAGAGCTTTCGATGCACTAGTAAAACCAAGACAAGTTCACCAAAATCATCGGAAAACACATCAAAAATTATGAATTAACTACCAAAAAAAGAAGCAAGTACCGGTAACTAGAACATGTGGTGGTGCTTCTCTAAGGGCCAAAGTTAAAGATAGTACTTGGGAGGTTGATGTGCATATCACGAAACATAATCATGAGTTGACAAGAAAATATTTGCAACATTTTCAAAGGTCGAAACCAAAGATGACAACATAAAAAGCTGATGCAATAGACCTTATGTTGGATAGTGGTTTAAGATCAGCACAATCATTCAACTTGATGGCTCATGAAGCAGGTGATATACAATCAATAAGACACACTGCAATATTTTCAAAGGTCGAAACGAAAGATGACAATATAAAAAGGTGATGCAATAGACCTTATGTTGGATAATGGTTTAAGACCAGCACAATCATTCAACTTGATGGCTCATGAAGCAGGTGATATACAATCAATAAGACATACTTTAAAAGATCATTACAACTACATTTCAAGGAGGAGAATGAAAGAAATTAAGGGAAAAGATACACAAAATGTCATTGAAGACATGTATCAAAAGCAATATCAGGATTCAGATTATTTTTTTAGATTTAAAAATAAATGTTTGAGGGGTTACTGATTCATGTTTGAGGGGTTACTTATCATCTTTGAGGGGTTACTGATTCATGTCTGAGGGGTTAATGATTCATATTTGAGGGGTTATGATTCATGTTTGACGGGTTACTAATCATGTTTGAGGGGTTACTTATCATGTCCGAGGGGTTACTGATTCATGTCTGAAGGGTTACTGATTCATGTCTGAGGGGTTACTGATTCATGTTTGAGGGGTTATTAATTCATATTTAAGGGGTTATTGATTGATGTTTGAGGGGTTATAGATATATGTTTAAGGGGTTACAGATTCATGTTTGAGGGGTTACTGATTGATGTTTGAGGGGTTACTGATTGATGTTTGAGGGGTTACAAATTCATGTTTGAGGGGTTACCTATCATGTCTCAGGGGTTACTTATCATGTCTGAGGGGTTACAAATACATGTTTAAGGGGTTATTGATTCATGTTTCAGGGGTTACTGATTTATGTTTGAGGGGTTACTGATTCATGTTTGAGGGGTTACTGATTCATGTTTGAGGGGTTACTTATCATGTTTGAGGGGTTACTGATTCTTGTTTGAGGAGATACTTATCATGTGTGAGGGGTTACTAATTGATGTTTGAGGGTTTACAGATATATGTTTAAGGGGTTACAGATTCATGTTTGAGGAGTTACAAATTCATGTTTGCGGGGTTACTTATCATGTTTGAGGGGTTACAAATTCATGTTTGAGGGGTTACAGATATATGTTTAAAGGGTTACAGATTCATGTTTAAGGGGTTACAGATTCATGTTTGAGGGGTTACAGATATATGTTTAAGGGGTTACAGATTCATGTTTGAGGGGTTACCTATTATGTTTCAGGGGTTACTTATCATGTCTGAGGGGTTACAAATACATGTTTAAGGGGTTACTGATTCATGTTTCAGGGGTTACTGATTTATATTTGAGGGGTTACTGATTCATGTTTGTGGGGTTACTTATCATGTTTGAGGGGTTACTGATTCATGTCTTAGGGGTTACTTATAATGTTTAAGGGGTTACTTGATAATCCCTTATAAACATACTCAGTAACCCATGTATCTACCAAATATTTATATCGGGTTACCACTAAGTATTTTATGGGGTTACGAAGTGTTTTAAAAGAGCTAAAAATTTAATGTTATAAAGCTATATCAATATGGGTCTCTATTTGTAGAGAGTTAAAAAATATCAATTTTGGTATTTTTATTTTATTTTTTGGAATTGTATTTTTTGTAATATATACATTTGAAAAAAATAACAAAATATGCAAATTTGCAAGTGCATATGCATGTTTGTTTTTTTTTTTTTTGCGGAGTATTACCATGTGGCCACATCATTAATTAACAATGTGGCTGGCCACACCATTAATTAACGGTACGGCTGGCCACACCATTAATTAACGGTACGGCTGGCCACATATAAGAATTTGCCATTTTTTTTTACAATTTTTTTTCAAAGATATATTAGATGCTAATACAAACATGTTGCTATTTACAACAACTAATTAGGTAAATATACATTCAAAATAAATTACATGTTTGTTTCTCTCTGTTATTTTATCTTATAAACAAAATCTGTGTTCATGTATCTGTTCAAAATATCCATTTCCACAACAATGTAATTGATACAATAACTTAAAATAAAATTTGTGAAACAATTATACAATACATCAAAACGATTAATCAAAACGTTGAATATCATAATGTTTGACACGGCGCGCGCCGTGGACAACTAGTTTTGATAGAGGGGGTTAAATCGGGCCGTTTGGCCCAAATAACAAAATGTAAGGCCAAAACTTTTTTTTCGTCTCTCCCATTTGTAATTTGTCTGGTGACTCTAGTCTGTAGTTCTCTACTGTCACAGTGTCACTCCAACTCCTACGGCCCTCCTTCTATACTCAATTCCTTTCCCTCAGTCAAGTACATTTATCATCATCAATTCATCACTCATTAAACTCAGATATTGGTATGTTTTCATCTTTTAATTTTTTTTTTGTACGATCCCACCCTCCTCTGAGTTATGCATTCCCCCCGTGAATTACAGTTGTTATTGATGTTTGACGAATATTAATTAGTTGCTATTGATGTTGCATTGCCTTGAATTGTTGCCATTGTTTCATGGGTTGAGATTAGAGAAACACTAATTCAAGGTTGAAGCTCTCACCATTAATTGTTGGTGCCCTACTTCAGGGTTTCAGGCTATAGAATTAGACCAGTTTATGGAGTACTTTATAAGGCTCATAGAATTTCAAACTTGCAGGTCACAAATGATAAAAATTTCACAACCTCTAAAGCTAAGGAGGGAGGGTGGGTGCCCTATTTGGGTGTTAAAAAAAGGTTAAAGGCATTATTGTTTCAGAATCACATATGCTAGGTCATGATAGTGTGCAATATTTAGGCTCCGTTTGTTTTGAAGGAAAACTATTTTCAAGGGAAAATCATTTTCTAAGGAAAACAATTTTCAATGGAAAACATAAATGTAAAAATTGTTTGATTAGAGGAAAAATTATGAAGAAAGAAAAAATGAAATAGAAATGAAGGAATGATATGAGGAGTGAATAAGGGAGAAGTAAAGAGGAAGAATGGAAAATGTAGCGGAAATTGGTTTTCCTTTTCCAAAGTCATATTTTTCACCTTAAAGAAAATTGTTTACCACCCCATCCGAAACAAACAAAGGAAAATGGAGATAGGTAGGAAAATCATCAAAACAAACGGAGTCTTAAAGGAAAAGAGTGCTATGCTGCACAAATCCTTGAATAGAAAACTGGCAAGTAACTAGGTTACTCAGCGCTCATAAAACCGCACCCTCTTTATCAAACTTCTAACCCATATATCATATTGAGCTCTGAGAAAAATGAAAAGTTGCTAAAATGGAGATATATAAGATGAGAATAACACAGTAACACCAAGTAGTATGCTGGGCTGGGCATGATGCCATGTAAGTTTATTGTTTATAGATCATAGCTCTATATGTCAACTCCTAAATATAGATTTAATTTACCTGTTATTCTCTGTCTTCTTAACATGCTCATGCTATATAGTACGGGTACTTCATCTGACTGTCACCGATTCGTCCTGTATCAGTGACGATAATGATCATGCTTGAAATTGCGAGTTTCTTGTAAAAGTTCCGTTTGTCTTGATATATCTACAAGATGGGATTCGACATTTCTCATGCTTGAAATTTGAAAAACAAATTAAAGAGAAGAAGAATAGAATGAATTGCAATTTTATTGATGGAAAATCCTACTGCTAAGCTACAGCCAAGCTCTTTTATAGAGCTGAGAGAACTCGAAGAAACGAACAGCAAAGAACAGAGCAAGAAGAAAAGAAAGAAAACGAAAAGAAAGAAAAAGGTCAAAAGTTAAGTCTGACTAAGCCAAAAACAATAATAAAAAGAAAATAATTACAAATGAATTAATTACATATTCCCATATTCCCCCCTCAAGCTTGACTTGGGAACAAGACAAAGCTTGGAACATAAAAGATGATGTTGAGGAAAGCTTAAAGGTTTTGTAAGAATATCAGCATATTGATTTTTAGTCGAAACATGAGAAGTATCGAGAAAACCGGCCTCCATTTGTTCTCTGACATAATGCATATCACGTTTCAAATGCTTGGTGCGCTCGTGGAACTTAGGATTATGAGCCAAGGCTTCTGCAGATTTATTATCACAATATAAAGTAATTGGTAATTTGACTTGAACACCCAAATCTTGAAGTAAACCTTCTATTCAGACCAGTTCACTAGCAGGTTATGACATGCATCGATATTCTGCCTCGGCAGAAGATTTGCTCACTGTTGGTTGCTTCTTGGTTTTCCAAGAAACAAGATGAGACCCCAAAAATATAGCATAGGCATTTAAGGATCTTGAAGTGAATTGACATGATCCCCAATCGGAATCACTATAAGCACTAATGGTCAAGTCATTATGAGTTGTGTAATATAAACCATGATCCGTTGTCCCTCTCAGATATCTCAAAGTATGTAGAGCCGCCCTAAGATGTGGTGTTCTGGGCTTGTTCATGAATTGGCTAAGATGGTGAATTGTGTAAGATAGATCGGGCCTTGTGATACTTAGATAAATTAGCCTTCCAATCAGTCTTCTATAGACTTCTGGATCTTGTAGCTCTTCTCCTTGATCCAGGGTCAACTTCAATCCAATGGTGAGGGGAGTGTTCACAGGTAAGCAATCCTTCATTCCTGCATCTTCCAAAATATCCTCAGTATATTTCTTTTGAGATAAAAACACTCCTTTAGTATTTCTTTTAATTTCAATTCCAAGGAAATAATTCAATTCTCCTAAATCTTTAATAGTAAAGGCATTATCTAAAGCAACCTTAATGGAATTAATTTGAGAGTTAGAAGTACCTGTAATGAGAATGTCATCCACATAAACCAAGAGAACAATGAATTCACCTTTCTTTGTCCTTGTATATAAGGAATAATCCTGCTTCGATTGCACAAATCCTAATGACTTTAGGAATTTATTCAATTCCTTGTTCCACTGTCTAGATGCTTGTCTTAAGCCATACAAGGATTTAAGTAACTTACACACTTGACCATCTTTGGCCTTATCATAACCTGCAGGAGGCCTCATGTATACGTCCTCATCAAGGTAACCATGCAAGAAAGCATTATTCACATCCAATTGGTGCATATTCCAATTTTTAGAAATAGCAAGAGAAATGATAATTCTAACTGTGGCCAATTTGGCTACAGGAGAAAAGGTTTGATCAAAGTCTATCCCTTCTTTTTGTTGATAGCCAATAGCAACTAATCTAGCTTTGTGCCTTTCTATAGAACCATTTGGTTTCAACTTGGTTTTATAAACCCATTTACAATTAATAGCCTTTTTTCCCGCAGGCAAATCAGTTAATATCCATGTTTTATTAGATTCTAAAGCCATTATCTCATCATTCATAGCATTAACCCATTCTGGGAAATTTTTCGCTTGATTATAAGTACTAGGTTCATGATTAGCATTAACAGTAAAAGATTGAGATTCACTAGAAGTATCATCATCATTATTCCTATGAGGAGTATATGAAATAATAAAGTCATTAAACTTGGTTGGTCTCTGTATCTGCCTAGTATTAGGGACATAACTAAAATTGTCTAAAATCTGTGTGTTAGAGTGAACAGATTCTGTGCTGTTGGGTGACTTAGCAATGCTGCTGGGAGACAGAGCACTGTCCAGTGAATCTATCCTGCTGGGAGACAGATCAGTAGGGCATTTGTTATGCATATTCTGCCCTGAAATCTGATCTGCAGTGGCAGCAGGAGGCATCACAGTAGCAGTAGTATCATCAACATGACCATTAGAATAATAAGGCATCATTGTTGATCTTATGGGAGTATTATTTTCTGAATCAGCAGGACATTCCAAATAATTTCTGTTCTTATTCTCAACATTTTCTGATCCATATTGAACCATATCATGTCTTTGTGAACTTTCCTGAATTTTCCTATCATCTTTGTTATAAGGAAAGCAAGTTTTATAGAAAATAACATCCCTTGAAACAAATATTTTCTTACTTTCTAAATCAAACAATTTATATGCCTTTTGGCCATAAGGATATCCTATAAACATACATTTTCTTGCTCTTTTATCAAATTTATCCTTTGTTCTATCATTATTATGAGCATAAGCCAAACATCCAAAAACTCTTAAATCTTCATAAGTTGGTAATTTATTGAATAAGATTTCATATGGAGATTTCCATTGCAAGATTTTAGTTGGCATCCTATTAATCAAATAAGTAGCTGTAAGCAAACACTCTCCCCAAAATCTTTTAGACAAATTTGCTTGGAACCTCAAACATCTAGATACTTCTAGCAGGTGTTTATGTTTTCTTTCCACTCTACTATTTTGTTGAGGAACTCCGGGCACACTTCTCTGATGATATATTCCTTTTTCTTTAAAAAATTTCAAACATAACCTATTGATAATCTCAGTTCCATTATCTGATCTAATCCTTTTAATTTTAGCATAAAATTGAGTTTCAACCATAGCAAAAAATTCAGTAATACAAGATAAAACTTGTTCCTTATTATGTATCAAATAAGTCCATGTAATTCTACTATGATCATCTAAAATGGTCAAAAAATACCTTGCACCCCCTAAGGAATGAACCTTATAAGGTCCCCATAAGTCCATATGAACCAAATCAAAACATTTCATAGCCCTGTTTGCACTTTTATGGAAAGGCAATTTATGAAATTTGGAGATAGAGCAAACATGACAATTATATTCTTTTAGACCATCACACTTACAATCATTAACATGAACCATCTTTGATAAAGAAATATGACCAAGTCTAGCATGTACAATATCCAAATTTATTACATCTCTATAGTTTTTATCTATACTAGTGGAAGATTTTGATGGCAAAACAGAACCACCAAAACAAGCAACCTTATTATTTTCTAAACCTACTATACTACTATTCTTGCTAGTGAAACAAAACAAGTTTCCCTGCTTTTGTCCATCACCAAGCAACTTCCCATTAGATTGGTCCTGAAACCAACATTTTTCATCATCAAAAATCACTTGTATTCCCATTTGCTTAATAAGTTTTCCAATAGAGATAAGGTTGTATTTAAATTCTTCAACAAGCAAGACATTTTCAAGGATTAAATGATCATTTAATACAACATTTCCTATGGTGTAAACAAGTTTGAAAGTTCCATCTGGCAGCCCAACCTTAATCGGTTTAATCAAATTTCTTTTATTAATTAACAAATTAGCATTAAAAGTTATGTGATCCGAGGCTCCACTATCAATTATCCAAACATTCTTTGCATTCTTTGAATTATTAATAAAAGAATTTAGATTTATACCTGTGCAGTTCACTAATGCTCCATATCCTCCATCATTGATCCCTTCTTCCTTTATTGCTTTCAAGATTTCTTCCTTGATTGAACTCACCATTGCAGGGTTCATTTTGGTTCCAGTATTCTTCATTTCTTCACCATCATCCATTTGCATATCAAAAGGACTCTCATCAATTTCAGTGTTGATATTTGCTGCAATCCTAGTCCCTTTCTTTGGCCCGTTTTTCTTCATTTCCATATACCAATTCGGATAACCAACAATCTTGAAGCAAGAATCCTTTGTTGTGACCCTTTCCACCACAATGATCACATTTTCTATCATACTTTTCTCTTTTCCAATCCTTCTTGTATTGCCCTTGCACAAAACCTCTTCCTGCTCCCTTATCAACTGAATTTCTTGAAAATTTTTGCACTGCCAAGGCCGAAGTATTTGCTGGCACAACATTGTCACTTGCAACTTCCTTTTGTGCTTCAATTTGTAGAGTGATTGAATAGGCTTTATTGATGTTTGGTAAAGGTTCCATTGAAAGTATATTTGTCACTGTGTTATCATACCCCTGATTTAATCCGAGCAAGAATTGCATCAATTTATCTTCAGACTCAACTTGTTCCAGTTTCTTGACATACCCACAAGTGCATTTTGCCAAAGCCCCACAACTACATATTGGCATCTTCCTCAAGCTTTGTAACTCATCCCACATATTCTTAATCTTTCCATAATAGCTTAGGATCGACATATTTTCTTGCTTTAGTGCCGCTAATTCCTTCTTAAGTTGGTATATTAAAGGGCCATTACTTTGCCCAAGTCTTTCATTAATGTCCTCCCATAGTTCATATGAGGTTTGATCATCTGATTCGAAGTCCTCTGCAATATCACTTTGCATAGAACTCAATATCCAACTCCCTACCATAAAATCAGCCCTTTGCCATCTTGCATGATCTTTGCTTGATTCTTCTGGTTCCTTTAATTTTCCAGTGATAAAACCCAGTTTGTTCTTCGCTGCAAGTGCTCGCCTGACTCCCTTCCTCCATTTATTGAAATTCTTGCCATTAAAAACCTTTGCTACAAGAGAACAATTTGGGTTGTCTGAATTAGTCACACACAATGGATCTGCAAAAGCATCACTTGCAACCCCAGAAATTTCACTCGAATTGACTGACATTTTCACTCGAAAAAACTAGGTTAAAAATCAGATAGAGATTCGAATATAACCAACTCTCAACTTGAGAGAAGGCTCTGATACCATGAAAAACAAATTAAAGAGAAGAAGAATAGAATGAATTGCAATTTTATTGATGGAAAATCCTACTGCTAAGCTACAGCCAAGCTCTTTTATAGAGCTGAGAGAACTCGAAGAAACGAACAGCAAAGAACAGAGCAAGAAGAAAAGAAAGAAAACGAAAAGAAAGAAAAAGGTCAAAAGTTAAGTCTGACTAAGCCAAAAACAATAATAAAAAGAAAATAATTACAAATGAATTAATTACATATTCCCATAAAATTGCTTTAAAATTTGAAAAAGCTTTTGATCGATTTAAGGAAGATGATCAAGATTTTTGTAAGGAACTTAAGGATGGGGTTCCAGAAAAGGAAGATTGGGTGAATGCTCAAGTTTTAGCTATGTGTTTGAAACAATTTTGTGAGGCTACTAAAAGAATGTCCGGTAGTTTGTATGTCACTTCAAACATGCATTTTCATGAAATTTTGAGGGTACTTGCATCTTTGGTGAAGTGGGAAAATTCAACTAATTCGAATATTCGTGAGATGGGTCGTCAAATGAGGGAAAAATTTAATGAGTATTATGGAGATCTTGGCAAGACAAATGTGATGATGTTGGTTGCGGTTGTTCTTGATCCAAGATTTAAATTTAGGTTTGTGAAGTTTTCTCTTAGGAAATTATTTGCTCTTGATTTGGTTAAAGTGGATGACATTTGTGATCGTTTGTATTATGTGCTTAAAAAATTGTTTGAGCATTATCTTGCTACTGTCACTTACTCCTCTAAGTACGAAGATCATAACTCAAGATGTTCTACTATTAATGTTGATGGTCAAGAAAAGACTTCTTTGGCTAATAATGAGAAAATGAAAGATTTATATGATGAATATGATAAAGAAGATTGTGAAGGTGCTGTAGTTAAATGTGAGTTGGACACTTACCTTGAAGAAGGTAAGGAAAAAAGAGTGGAAGGTGAGTTTTTTGATATTTTACAATGGTGGAAGGTGAAGAGTGAAAAATACAAGGTGTTGGCAATAATGGCAAAAGACATTTTGGCTATACCGGTATCTACAGTTTCTAATGAGTCGGCATTTAGTACATTGGGTCGTGTGCTTGATCAATTTCGTAGTAGCTTAGGACCGAAGACAGTCGAAGCTTTAGTTTGTGCCCAAAATTGGCTAAGAACATCAGAAATATCAATGGATATTGAGCGATTTTTAGAAGATGTTGAGAAATATGAAGAAGATATTAATTTGTTTTTTTTTTTGGTTATTTTTTGTGTGAATAATACTATACTAAATTTGTTTCATAATTTGTAGAATTGGATGACAGTAGTATTAGACAAGTTGAAGATATTATGGAAGAGATTTGAAGCAACTTGAGGTATATATTACATTAAATTTTTTTTTTTTTTTACATTCATGCAACTACACTTATTTTAATGTTATTAATAGTTTCATTTTATTATTCAGGTAATAGCTTTTGTTCACATTACAAAAGATGTTGAAGATCACATATGGGATTGCTTGATAGAATTTGTAAAATATGGCGAAGCTACATGGACTTGCTCCTGTATTCATAGCAATCAACATTATGTAATTATGTATGATCCTCTTGTGGAGTAATTGAACTATTTATGTAGCTATGTGTTGTAATGATTTATTTTTAGTCTTTGAGTTGGAAGATTGCCCCTTTTGCTCAAAGATAGAATGTTCCACAAGATCAAAAAATATATATATTTTTAAAATAGAAAATTTCAGCTATTATTGTATATTTTTAAAGTATTGTCATTCTTATTTAGGGTATAATAAAGGCAAAAGGGTACCCTGTTTTGAAACCGGTTGTAACCGATCAGGAAGCCAGGAATCAGTTGAACCTGTCTAGTTTCCGAGAAATTAGGATTTGGTTGAACCGGTTCCAAGACAGGTTCTAACATTTTTAAATGAGTACCTGGTCTTGCACACCCCTAGGTGTGAGTAGTGTTGGTGGTGTGTGGGAAATATATTGAGGGTAAGAAAGAGAAAGGAAGGGGTTAGGAAAAGAGATAATGAGAGGTGGTGGTGTTGACTTGGTCAGAGTAACAGATTTTGTATGAATCCATTAAAGATTGGTTATGGGTAAACATTTAGGGTTGGGATGTTCTTATGGTCTTTAGTTGATTTAGAGAATAAATACCTCAGTTAAAGTTACAGGTGCTTTTGAATATAAGTTTTTTTCCTCTCTTTTTTAGAGTGTAGATTTCTCTTTAAGAAGTAAAAAAAATTAGTCAGAAACTTGTGAATTTCATGATTAAGCTCTCTTAGCAGGAGCAATACCATGTGATTAATTATGGATATTGAAGTCATTGTTGTCTATGAGTTTTGATTGTTTCTTTCCAACTGACTTCATCCCTTGTCTATGTGTTGAACTGAGATACCTTTCCTTTTATTTTTATTTTTTTAGATTCTCAAGCTAAGTCATTTTTGGAGGCATAGTTGGAACCTGCAATATGTGAGATTAGAGATAAAAGATTATTTACAAGAAATAAAATTGGTGTTCCAAATGCTAAAATATCAGGAACCGAATTTTGATTACATTTTTCAAGGCATCTAGGATATGATTTTAGTATACACTATTTAATTACTTTCCCCTGTTTCTATGTTTAGAAGCTGTGAATTGGTCATTGCACTGATCAGTCAATTTAGATTAATTTGGTCCAAAAGAACAGTGCCATAGTTTAATTTGTGAGACTTGATAAAATAGTGAGAAGGGCCAGGTTTTACATATTTAAGCTAAAGACATGATTTTAATGTTGCTTGTCTTATATTCACTACCTGGTAGCAAAACCATGTGGATTTTGGCCTTAAATATCCCATCAAGCAGGTGGGCATGTCCAGCACTAGTTTGCCCTAATTGGTTGTCAGTAGGTTGACAATGAGCTGGTGATTATAGATTATATGCTACTCAAAACTGCTGATCAGTTGGAGTTTATGGAGAAGTGCATAGATTTCAGCACATGTAATTGACAAAGTCAAGAAATTGGTTAGATTTTTCAAGTGTACTGCAATATAAGACATAGTATTAGTGCTTATGTCGATGACAATAAGTTAAACATTGGAAACATGTCATGTGTATTTGGAAACATGTTCTACATCTATCTTGGATTTTATTGTCAAAGTTATTTTTACCATTATAACAACTGTTGGTCGTTGTCCCTTACCTGAAAACTCTCTGCTACTTGTCATTAATATCAGCTTCTTGTCATCTGTTATGATTCTAAGGCTGAGGTATGTACAGATAAGGGCGACTTTTGTTTTATTTGAGGGGATTCGAAACATCTAAATTCCTATATTATCAGCTTAATACTTTGGTATATCTGGACGCTTGTTTTGTGCTAGTTCTTTGGTGAGTAAGTCATGTGATGTCAGCACAAGGAATTTTCTGATGCAAGTGAGTTTGGTATTAGTTCCATGAAGCCAATATTATGAGCAGAGGTTAACATTAATGTTTATATATACTATAAAGTGTTGGATACATCTAATATACTTTATTGTGTATTGTACACCAATCTTAATCATAGCAGTCACTATATGTATTACTCTTTCCATTTAAAAAAAATAAATTTACACACTTGTGTTTTCACCAAAACCAAGAAACTAATTGGGAGTAGGAGAGATATTCAAATAATGATTAAAAGTTGTATAAAAAGTAAGAGAGTATAGAAAAGAGAGAAAAAAATGTAATTTTATTAAAGTTAGTCAAAATTAAGAGAGGGTATGGAAAATACACTTGGGAACTATAAAATAATAAATGTAGGAGAATAAATGTAATAAGTGTGTAAATTAAAAAAAAATCCAAAAAGGAAAGTGGATAAATTAAAAAAACAGAGGTCAGAGGGACTATAATGGATTAATGGTGACTATATAAAGATAAAACATTATTACAATAATAAAAGTCACTATATTAATAAAGTATATATATTCCTACTTTAATTAAGGTCACTGTATTGATAAGTAAGGTGAATCTATACATGGTGGAGTTGGTGCACAATAATTTTATGGATAAGATATAGTTTCTTGTGTTTTTTGATAAATAAAAATAATTTTCTTTGCTGGTCCATTTGATTGATGGATAAACATTTTGAGCTTATTTTTTCTGTAAGACTAGATGCTTTTCTGAATCTATTGTTTGACATCAATGGTTTCATGCTGAAAACAATTTTGGGCATATTTTCTAGAAACTTAAATCTTTTTCAAAAGCAAGCTGAAGTTTTTGTGTAGCCTGAACTGAATCAATCAAACAGTGCTTTACTTTCTATAGTCTAATGATATGTACATCAATGCCCTGATAATTTGGAGCAGTTTGCGTGTGTATGCACTCAAATTTATTGCAATAGTGCAATAGGATGATTTGATTAACTAGCCAGATCTGTCTTTCCATGTACCGCACAAAACTGGAAAGCCTTGCTTTAGCATTGCAAATTAGGAATTAGTTGTGGTTTGTGCAATTGAAAGCAGAAAAATATAACGAAGCATACAAAGATATGTTGCTGCTGTCAAACATCTAATTAGGTAAATAAGGAGAGATGTGTTACGATGATTGGTTCATAGATCCATTCCATACTTTCTGACTTTGTATGAGGATATGTGTTACATTTTAGGGGTAGGCATTTTGAGCTTTGACAAGCAGATTGTTCCAAGTTTCCTTTCTAATACCTTCTATGGATTTGATTGTGTAATGTAATATTTGAAATATAGCATGGACTGAAGAAGTGAAGAATGAGCTTTGAGGAGCAAACAGAGCAATTAGGCAAGTAAAACAAGACAATTATAGTATTTGATATTCGCAATTTCCTTGGAAAAATTCAGTATGTCATTAGTTAGAACTATATTCTTATACACACATGAGAAAAAACAATTGCTCTAGAAGCTATGGATACATGATTGCTGGTTATTTTGCTGATTTTCATGTGATAACCATGAACACCTGTTGGTCGATAAGGATGCAAGCAGTGCTTTCTCTAATTCATTAGCTACCTTCCTTTGGATCAAAGAGATTGCATACTCCATGAAAACTGAATCGCATGGCAGTATGATTGGGCGGTCACTTGCTACTCCAAACTCTTCCTCAGCCATTCTGAAGAGCTCACTAACAATCTCATTCTTGAGGTATGTTATGGGAATCCTAAACCGTCTTGCATCTGTAGTGTAAACAGCAAAGTGACCTTTATCAGCCACTGATCTAGGCCATAATATTCTTCTTCTGCTGGCTGCTGCTATCTTCTGCCATTTTTTTGCCATTTTGATAAGCTGCTTTGTACTGATCATGCTGTATTTTAACTTTTGATATTAAAGTAAGGAGATAGTTTTGATGTTTCAAGTTTGAGAAAATTTAATGATGTGCTATTGCTTGGTTGATTTGAAGGGAGTATTGGTGGTGATTTATAGCTTCAAGACCAATCAAATTCTTTGCAAGCAGATCCATGTGAATATTCAGGTGGGTTTGTCTACTCTCTGTCGGACGCAAAATTATTTGATTGATGTGGTACACAGGATAGTACTAATCCGCTACTTTGCGAACAGTTGATGCTGTCTGATTTGTGTTTGCTATGAACCATTAAACTGCTTTCTATTCTTAGTTATAGGTAGGGCAGTGGTATATGTGAACCGCAATTTTGAGTATTGGATTGAATATGCTGATCTAAGTTAAATATATACTTGTCTAACCAATCTAATTATCGTTTTGCTCATAATTGTCATTTCATTTTCTCTTTTCCTGCCTATATCAGAGTCCTCTTTTGCTGGAGGCAAAACATGTGATTGTTTAGGTGGGCATGTTTATATCTTTAATTGATCTGTCCTTCTATGTTTTGGAAATATGTGGCCCAGCTTGATGATTGATTTGACACGTCTCTTGTGAGCCACTAAATTAGATTATTGTGGTACAGTGTTGGGTATGTTTGAGTTTTCCATAGCTTTATTGTTTCCTGTTGTGACTGGCAACATAATAAATATCTGAAATGATCTGGAAACATCTCGTCTATGTACAATTAAAAGATGAGAGAGTGAAACGTTTATGTGGAATGATCATTAGATATACTAAGATCTGCCTGGCCTGTAGTACTCCAAATTAGGATTTCCAACTGGTGGGAAAGTTTTTATGCCTTACAGAATATTATGCATAATCACTAAATAAGATGTGATGCATGTATACTTTCATTCTTTTTTGACATGAATTCAGGCTAATTTGTAAGTACATCATTGTGTCAAAATAAATTTCTATTATTTGGCGAGGTAATCTGATGTTCATCATTTATAAGTTGAATCATCAAACGATAACATTCTATAGTAATTACCTATCTGATTTGCCACTGTTACGCACCAATTATTAGATAGCTAAAACTAACAGCGCAAGGCAACCAAGTGTCCTTGTAATTCAGAAACAAGGTAAACATTGCTCTAGTGTACAACTTGAATTGATATGTAAACCATAGCTGTAATTTAAAGGAAAAATTGGCACCAAATGTGTGATTTATGATAAAGGAAGATATAAGGCATTAACGGAAATTTTGTATTTGCCTAATTATCAAAAGTGGCAGAAGCGATGGAGGTAAATTTATTGAACTTGATGATATTACATTCTTTTGAAGTCTAGGTTTTTTGTCATGTTGGATATAATATTTAACTTGCACAATTTATACTATATTATTGAACTAGGGATTTTTTTTACAGTGCGTATGAGGCCTTAAGGAGTAGTTATAATGTCTACGAACTTCCTATCTTGCAAGGAAGATGACCGTATGGCAGGTTAATGTATAAAGTGTCTTTTGACGGCGAAATTGTGAAAGTGTCCATCAAATTATTTATTTGCTGTCTATTACAGACAACAGTATAACTGCCTAAACTTCCAATCTGCCATCTAACTAGCTAAGTATGAACTACTCTTCTCTGATTGTAAGTTTGATGGTGCTTAATGGACTATTAGACCCATACCTAAGTCTGACACTTGTATCCAAGTACAAACATTCTAGGTTTGATCAGCACATGCATTATTCTAGCTAATATAAAGTGTAGGGTACTCAACATGGACTAGAATTTTTTTTAGTTATATTCTCTTTAAGGTCTCCTCTTATTTATGCCCTTTGTTGATTCCTGAGTATCGCATGCTCCATGAGTAGGAAAGAAAAGGAAGATAATACTGTTTACACGCCAAAATGTTGAAATGAATTATGTGAGACATGCTGCCTACTCTCCCTAGTCAAAAGCATGAAGCTACAGTTGTTTTGGAAAAAAAAAAAATCTATCCTAGAAAGAACAAATTGGCAATTGCTACTTGGTTTACCCGTGATATTCACAAAATAACAGTGTGTACCGACAGCTAGTTATAGACTAACTATTGCTTTATCCAAGTCTTCATCTGCATAGCTTTTGCATACTCCATGAAGCTCGAATTACAAGGCAGCAAAAGTAGCCCTGAGCTTGCCACCTCAAAATCTTCATGTCTCTTCAGAAGAGTTGTAACGACCCGAATTTTTGGGCCGTAAAATTTCGTGTAAAATTAAGCCTTAAAGTCCGAATCATCCGATTTGGGCCCAAAGACTTGATTTTGTTTAATTGAACAAGACCCAAAAATCCTAGCTTGTCCTTAGTCCTAGTCGGCCCCTTCCTTTTCTTTTATTAGTAATTTGGCCCTTAAACACAATATAATGTTATTTGCCTCTACTCTATATAAACCCCCTAAAGTCTACTCCTTGCCATAATACTTTCATAACTCAAAGGTAACCAAACAAACTCTCCCTTCCTCTCTTTGCAACCTCACGGCAAGTCCAAGCCAACCCACAAAAAATTTCACCTTTCTTCTCCAATTCAACCCAAGCATCAAAGCTCTTTCAAGCTCCAACCATTCTTGAAGATTGCAACAAAGATTAGCGCAAGGAGTGCTCGCGAATAGCCGTGGCCGTGCTTCGTGACGACTGAAGCGGTGATCTTGGGTGAAGTTCGTGCGTGGCCTTTTTGTGTATCTTGTCTATAAGGTAACTAGTTCTTTTCTACTTAGGATTAGGGTTAGATTACATAAGATAATAGGTTAGAAGGTTGTTGATTAATTGTTGATTCCGTACGTGTAAAATCGAATAGACTAGGGGTTTAGTTTTGATTGTTGATTAATATGAGTATTTATATGTATGCTGGTATCCGTATAGCATTGGTGCATGATCAATCAAGATTATGATGCCTTATGATAGATTACATTAACTTGTGATTATATAAATAGTGGGCGCATAACTTATGTATATATATGAAGCATGATGAATGAAGTTTGAATTTTTATATTAGCTATATTTATATAGTTGAATCTTGATGATCTTGATTGCAATCTTGGTCACCTTTGCTTACTTGATGTCATGTGTGTAGTGAATAATCAAAGTCTTGATTTCCCTTGTTGTAGATCATGCGTAGGATCATTTAATTGCAAGATGGAGTTTTATTTGACTTCTTTAATTAATTAATGGCTAACCCATGAATCAAATCATCACCTTGCTTTGACTATTCTGTTTCGGAACTTGCTGTAAAGCCTACGAACAGATTGCAATGATGTTGTAGCTAGTGCCAAGGGTGTGTTTGAATTAATTAAGGCATACTATTTTATTTTGTAACCTTTGTACTTTGTAGATCATGAGTTTTCTTTTGGTATTTTGAGGAATGGTTGATGATGCGTGATGATGCGTGGTGTTCCGTGTGATGAGTTTGGATGGAGTCCCTTGAGTCTTTGTCGAGTCTTGTTGAGTCTATCGGTTGAAGACCGGGCGGGTCATGTCTATCGGTTTATCGGTGATAAACTGAGCGGGTCTATCGGTTCATCAGTGATGAACTGAGTGGAGCAAGTCTTGTATGATTGTTTGAGAGTCAGAGTCGTGTCATGTCTATCGGTTGAAGACCGAGCGGGTCGTGTCTATCGGTTGAAGACCGAGCGGGTCATGTCTATCGGTTTATCGGTGATAAACTGAGCGGGTTTATCAGTTCATCGGTGATGAACTAAGCGGGGCTAGTCTGTTTGTTTGTCGGTCGTGCTATCGGTCATAGACCGAGCGGAGTCTTGTCATTGTTTGCAAATTGATCTTGAGACGTGTTGATTGATTGAGTTATGGTTGTAGAATGAATATGATTATATATGTTGATTAGAATAATTAGAGTCGATAAACTAATAGTCTTGGGTAATGGTGTTGTTCTCTACTGTTGACGAGTGTATGGACATGTGCCTTGTATGGCTAATCTTGCTGACCCCTACTTCGTGTATTGATCAACACGCATGTAATTGTTATAATTCCTACTGTTGCTATCATGATAGTATTTTGTTTTTTTAATAAACTCTTGATAAAGTGATCATGTTAATGAAAGAATGAATCGGAGTTGCCTAGAAGTTTGACTATTATTATAGATCTTTGATTAATTACGAATATAGATGTAAATATGTTGTTCCGCTGCGTAACTTTGATGTTGGTATTATATGTTGCTATGAACGTTATTGTATGAATTGTTTCCTGTGTTTTTCTAACCCATTATTTTATGTAATGTGGTCCTACTTCTAAGTAGGACAGTCTAGTTACTCGCCACTGATGGTGGACCCCCAAATCTATTTTGCAGGTAAGCAGGATAGAGGCTAGGAGCGGGATAAGTTGTTGAGCGTCTAGGCCCCTGTTTTTATTTCCTGCTTTTGCAATAGGTTTAATTATTAGCTTTTAAGACTAGATTTTGGTTTAAGCTTAACCTTTTGTAATTGGGATCTCATTATTATTATTAATAAATATTATTTCCATGAGTTTTAGTTCTATTTTTATATTATAAATCGATTGTTAACTACCTGTTTACGACGTTATCACTAATAACGTCATTGCTAAAATGCGGGGTGTTACAAGAGTTCTCTAAAATTACCGCTTTTGAGATAAGGGATTCGTCAGTCATTTTGTAAATGCAGGGGAGAATTAAGTGGTTTGTTGTTCCACTTCCACTGCCATAATTGCAATTTTAACATTGTTTTTGTGATTTAGCTGCTCTGGGAACTTTTTTTGTTTTTGTTTTTAATGATTACATAGGGTGTCTTCTTTTTAATCGTTTTAGGATAGACTTTTTGAGGTATGTCAAGCAAATTGTCCTAAAAATCCTTTTTGATACCTTCTATGGATTTGATTGTATAATGTGATTACTCATCAATGTTTTGTACTAATGTTAGAAATATAGCATGAACTGATTAATGAGCTTTGAGGACCAAACAACAGAAAAATAGGCAACAAAAACAAGGCAATTATAGTATTTGATATTCTCAATTTCCTTGAAAAATTTCAGAATCACTTTAGTTAGAACTATGTTATTATACACAAATGAAGAAACAGAATTTGCTCTAGAAGCTATGGATACATGATTGCTGGTTATTTTGCAGATTTTCATGTGATAACCATGAACACCTGTTGGTCGATAAGGATGCAAGCAGTGCTTTCTCTAATTCATTAGCTTCCTTCCTTTGGATCAAATAGATTGCATACTCCATGAAAACTGAATCGCATGGCAGTATGATTGGGTGGTCGCTTGGTACTCCAAACTCTTCCTCAGCCATTCTGAAGAGCTCGCTAACAATCTCATTCTTAAGGTATCTTATGGGAACCATGAACCGTCTTGCATCTGTAGTGTAAACAGCAAAGTGACCTTTATCAGCCACTGATCTAGGCCATAATAATCTTCTTCTGCTGGCTGCTGCTAGTTTCTGCCATTTTTTTGCCATTTTGATAAGTTGCTTTGTACTGATCATGCTGTATTTTAACTTTTGATATTAAAGTGAGGAGATAGTTTTGATGTTTCAAGTTTGAGAAAATTTAATGAAGTGCTATTGCTTTGTTGATTTGAAGGAAGGAGTATTGGTGGTGATTTATAGCTTCAAGCCCAAACACAATTCTTTGGAAGCAGATCCATGTGAATATTCAGGTGGGTTTGTCTACTCTCTGTCGGAAACAAAATTATATGATTGATGTCTGGCACAGGATAGTACTAATCCACTGCTTTGCAAAGCAGTTGATGCTGTTGATTTGTGTTTGCTGTGAACCATAAATTTGCTTTCTATTCTAAGTTATGGGTAGGGCAGTCCTGTTTGTGAACCGCAATTTGGAGCATTGGATTGAATATGCTGATTTAGGTTAATATATACTTGTCTAGCCAATCTAGTTATTGTGTTACTCATAATTGGCGTCTCATTTTCTCTTTTCCTGCCTATGTCATAGTCCTGGAGGCAAAATCATGTGATTGTTTAGGTGGGCATGTTTCTATCTTTATTTGATCTGTCTTTCATTGTTTTAGGAATATGTAGCCCAGCTTGATGATTGATTTGACACGCCTCTTGTGAGCCACTAAATTAGATTATTATAGTAAAGTGTTGGGTATGTTTGAGTTTACCATAGCTTTATTGTTTAATGTTGTGCCTGGCAACCCTATAAATATCTGAAATGATCTGGAAACATCTTGTCTATGTCCAATTAAGAGATGAGAGTGTGAAATGTGTATGTGGAATGATCATTAGATACACTATTACACTAAGATCTGCCTGGCGTGTAGTACTCCAAATTAGGATGTCCAACTTGTAGGAAACTTCTTATACCCTATAGAATAATGTGCATAATCAGTAAATAAGATGTGATGAACGTATAGTTCCATTCTTTTTGACATGAATTCAGGCTAATTGCTAAATACATCAGTGAGCCAAATTTTTTTTTATTATTTGGTGATGTAATCCGATGTTCATCATTTATGAGTTGAATCATCAAACTATAACAAACTATAGTAATTACTTGTCTGATTTGCCACTCTGTTACCGTGTTACGCACCAATTATTAGATAGCTCAATTAATAGCGCAAGGCAACAAATTGCCCATGTAATTCATAAACATAGGCGACTCTATGTTGGAGCAAAGGGTGAAAATGTTACCCATGAAAATCTGAAAAATATTCAATATATATAATTCTTTGCAAGACAAATTATGTAAAATGGTGTTGGTTGAATGGCAATAGTATTCAACGGATGAATCTTGTAGAGAACTAGAGATAGCAGGTTCATGGTTCGATTTTTGGTTTTGGCAATTGGTACATTTGCTTTTTCTGCCCCCTTGTCCTCTTTTTGTTGCCTATTTTGGTTCCTTTAATCCTTTTAGTCTTTTTCCACATTTTTTCTCGCTTCATTTAATCATTTTCAACTTTTTTTTTTGTTTTGTTTTATTTAGTCATTTACCACCCTACCTGCTGCTCCTTGATTTTTTTCCCAATTTCTCTATTGTTTCCCATATATATAAATTAAAGAATAATGATATACACATCCCTAAGGGTTTTATGTAAACATTTATTATGCTTTGTAAACTAACAACAATTAATATTTAATTTACATTAATTTTTCCATTTTGGCACCTTTTATGTAGCTTATATTAATGTTGTCCATTTACTACAACTATTAACATAATTTGTTGTTTACTTAACAACAATCATTTTTATAAAAACTCATAGTTTGAAAAAAAAAAGTTGTTTGTCATAGCTTAGATAATATTATAGCGATACCCTTGATTTAAATTCCTGGATCCGCTCTTGTTCATATACAAGGTAAACATTGCTCTAGTGTACAGCTTGAATTGATATGTAAACCATAGCTGCAACTTAAAGGAAAAATTAACACCAAATGTCATGTATGATAAAGGAGATATAAGGCATTAATGGACAATTCGTATTTGCCTAATTCTCGAAAGTTGCAAAAGTGATGGAGGTGAATTTATTGAACTTTATGATATCACATTCTTTTGAAGCCTAGTTTTTTGTCATGTTGGTATAATCTTTACTTTTTTTTTTAATTTTTAAGTATGGTATAATCTTTACCTTGCACAATTTATAGTATATTATTGAACTAGAGATTTTTTTTACAGTGCAAATGAGGCCTTAAGGAGTAGTTATAATATCTATGAACTTCCTATCTTGCAAGGAAGATGACCTTATGGCAGGTTAATGTATAGTGTATTTTGACGGTGAAAATGTGAATGTGTCCATCAAATTGTTTATACACTTTCTATTACAGACTACAGTATAACTGCCTAAACTTCCAATCTGCCATCTAACTAGCTAAGTAGGAACTACTCTTCTCTGAGTTGTATGTTTGATAGTGCTTAATGGACTATTAGATACATACCTAAGTCTGACACTTGTACCCATGTACAACCATTCTAGGTTTGATGAGGACTGCATACCTAATCTTGTACTCCACCAAATAAGAATAAGAATGTTCTGTGCCAAGCTCCTGATGATATTCAACATACATTTTGCAAGTTCATATTAACATTCATTTTGCTATTGTTACCTAATATAAAGTTTAGGTTACTCAATGTGGACTTACAATGTTTTTTTAGGTATATTCTCTTTAAGGTCTCCTCTTATTTCTGCGCTTTTGTTGTGCCTTTTTTTTTCTGGTAGTCAGTTCTTTGTTGATTGTTGAGTATTGTATCCTATATTCCTGTTATTCCTATGAGTAGGAAAGAAAAGGAAGATAAATACTGTTTACATGCCAAAATGTTGAAATGAATTATGACAGATATGCTGCCAACTCTCTCTAGGAAAAAGCATGAAACTACATTTGTTTTGCAAAATGATTTGAAAAAAATTAAAATCTACCCTAGGAAGAACAAATTGGCAATTGCTTGTTGCTTTACCCTTGATATTCACAAGAATGCAAGATAACAGTGTGTCCGACAGCTAGTTAAAGACATATATCCAATTCTTCATCTGCATGTCTTTTGCATACTCCATGAAGCTTGAATTACAAGGCAGAAAAATTGGCCCTGAAATTGCCACACCAAAATCTTCGTGTCACACGAAGATTTCTCTAAAAATACCGCTCTTGAGATAGGGGATTCGCAATCATTTTTCATATGCAAGCAGAATTAAGTGGTTTGTTGCACAACTGACGTAATTGCAATTTTAACATTTCGTTTATGAGTAAGCTGCTCTGGCAGCAGTTTTTTTTTTTTTTTTTTTAATTTTAAAAAAGATGATTACATAGGGTGTCTCCTGGTTTAATCATTTTGGCATAGACTTTTTGAGGTTTGTCAAGCAGATTGTCCTAAATTTCCTTTCTGATACCTTCTATGGAATTGGTTGTGTAATGTGATTACTCATTAATGTATTGTACGGAGTACTAATGTTATAAATATAGCATGAACTGAATGATGAGCTTTGAGGACCAAACAGAACAATAGGCAAGAAAAACAAGATAATTATATTTGATATTCTCAATGTCCTTGAAAAATTTCAGTATCTCTTTTGTTAGAACTATATTCTTATGCACACATGAGTTAAAAATTGCTCTAGAAGCTATGGATACATGATTGCTGGTTATTTTGCTGATTTTCATGTGATAACCATGAACACCTGTTGGTGGATAAGGATGCAAGCAGTGCTTTCTCTAATTCATTAGCTACCTTCCTTTGAATCAAAGAGATTGCATACTCCATGAAAACTGAATCGCATGGTAGTATGATTGGACTGTTACTTGGTACTCCAAACTCTTCCTCAGCCATTTTGAAGAGCTCGCTAACAAACTCATTCTTGAGGTATGTTATGGGAATCATAAACCGTCTTGCATCTGTTGTATAAACCATAAAGTGACCTTTATCAGCCACTGATCTGTGCCATGATATTCTTCTTCTGCTGGCTGCTGCTAGCTTCTGCCATTTTTTTGCCAATTTGATAAGCTGCTTTGTACTGATCATACTGTATTTTGACTTTTGAGATTAAAGTGAGGAGATAGTTTTGATATATCAAGATCGAAAAAATTTAATGAAGTGCCAGTGTTTGGTTGAATTTATGGAAGGAGTATTGGTAGTAATTTATAGGCTATAGCTACAAGCCCAAGCAAAATTCCTTGGAAGCAGATCCATGTGAATATTCAGGTGGGTTTGTCTATTCTCTGTCTGAAGTGAAGTTATTTGAGTGAAGTGGTACACAGGATAGTACTAATCCACTGCTTTGCAAAGCATTTGATGCTGTCTGATTTGTGTTTGCTACTTTGCTGTGAACCATTACACTGCTTTCCATTCTTAGGTATAGGTAGGGCAGTCTTATTTGTGAACCACAATTTGGAGCGTTGGATTGAATATGCTAATTTAGGTTAAATACATACTAGTCTAACCAATCTAATTATTGTTTTGCTCATAATTGGCATTTCATTTGCTTTTTTCCTGCGTATATCATTGTCCTCTTTTGCTAGAAGCAAAACCATGTGATTGTTTAGGTATGCATGTTTCTATCTTTATTTGATCCATCCTTAAATGTTTGGGGAACATGTATCCCAGCTTGATGATTGATTTGATATGCCTCTTGTGAGCCACTAAATTGGATTATTGTGGTACAGTCTTTAGTAAGTTTGAGTTTTCAATAGCTTTATTGTTTCATGTTGTGCCTGACAACCCTTATAAATATCTAAAATGACCTGGAAACATCTCGCCTGTGTCTAATTAAGAGATAGTGAGAGTGAAATGTGTATCGAACGATCATTGGATATAGTAAGGTCTCTCTGGAATGTAGTACTACATATTAGGATATCCAACTGGTGGGTAGCTTCTTATGCCTTATAGAATATTGTGCATAATCACTAAATAAGATGACTGTATGTATAGTTTCATTCTTTTTTGACATGACTTCAGGCTAATTGCTAAGGATATCAATCAATGAGCCAAAAAAAAAATCTATAATCTGGCAAAGTAATATGATTCTCATCATTTACAAAAAAGTTGAATCATCAAACTATGACATTCTATAGTAAATAACTATCTGATTTGCCACTGTTGCACCAGTTATAAGACAGCTAAAACTAACAGCACAAGGCAATAAATTGTCCTTATAATTCAGAAACAAGGTAAACATGGCTCTAGTGTACAGCTTGACTTGATATATAAACCACAACTGTAATTTAAAAGAAAAATTTGCACCAAATATCATGTATGAATGTATGATGGAAGATATAAAGCATTAAGTACAATTAGAGACAATATTCAATAGAAATGGACAATTTGTATTTGCCTAATTGGCGAAAGTGGCAGAAGTGATGGAGGTGAATTTATTGATCTTGATGGTATCACATTCTTTTGAAGCCTTGTTTTTCTGTCATGTTGGATATAATGTTTATCTTGCAAAGTTTACATTTGTTAGTATACTATTGAATTAGAGATTCTCCTACAGTCTATCAATGTTGGCACCTATAAAAAAGTCTCTTGATAACAAGAATCGTGCTAGAAAAAAAAACCCTTCCTCTATGTTTGGCAAGACCTATTTAGAATTCAACATTTTTTAATTATTTATTTATTTTTTTGCTCTGGGTTGCTTCTCCGGGTAGTATACAGTGAAGGACTTAAGGGTCTAATCCAGATTCTTCTTCTTGCGCTGCACCTTAATCCCAAAGCGATGGCACGAGGAATTCCCAAGAGGTCACCCATCCTAGTACTATTCTCAGCCAAACACGGGGTCGGTGGGGTTGGCGGCATGGCAAGACAAGGACTTTCCAGGAGGTCACCCATCCTAGTACTATTCTCGTCCAACAATGCGCCTGGATGTGACATATTTTTACGCTGGCTGTAACAGGTCTACCACAACCTTCTTCTTTTATCCGGGCTTAGGACCGACAGCGGGAAACCCCACTGGCAGAGTTGGTCTAATCCAAATTATTTATCCAAATTGTAAAGTATCATATCTACATGGATTCATGCACCATATATCCATGTTAGAGTTATATATGCATGTAAAACATGTGCTGTAGTTTATGCCATGAGCCAGAGGGGTAAAGGATAAGGGCACAATGTCAATTACAAAACAATGATTTAAACAAATTTCAGACCTCTCATTATATGTTTGTCTAGATAAAATTGTACATGTTTTTACAACAGAGAACATAATATTTTCTAGAAACTAGAGATAACTAATCGCTGATTAGTTTGTTCTTGATGTTCATGTGACAGTGATGAATATCTGCAGTTTGCTAAGGACATGATCAATGCCTTCTCCAAGTCCTCGGCAACATGTCTTTGGATCATGGAGATTGTGTAATCCATGAAATTAGAATCACAAGGCAGCATAATTGGCCCTGAAGTTGCTGTTCCAAACTCTTCCTCAGCTGTTCTGAATAGCTCTCTAATAATCTCGCTCTTGAGGTATGCCAAAGGAATCATAAACCGCTTTTTATCACTTGTGTAGACAACAAAGTGACCTTTCTCAGCTAATGGTCTTGCCCATGAAATTCTCCTTCTGCTGGCAGCTGCTATTTGCTGCCACTTCTTTGCCATTTTGATAAGCTTCTTAGTACTGATCATATTGTGTGTTTGTTTTCAGATAACTTCGAATTGAATATATTTTTCAAGATGAGGAAGTATAATGAAACGTAAAGAGGTAAGTGTTTTGCAGTGCTTGATTGAGAAGGCTTTGAAAATTGATCAGGTTTTATAGCATCAAGCTAAAGACATATCACTTCAAAGTGGGCTTTCATAATTTCGTGCTTTCGAAGAAGAAACATGTGGCTATTCAGGTGGTTATGTCTGATCTACTTCTACTTTTCCATCTGGCATTCATTTTGACAGTTATCAGAACATATGGGCCAAAGATGTCTCTTGATAATTGATGCAAGCTACTTGGCAAATGGCAACCACTGAATTATTATTATTACAGTATAATACTATAATTCATTGGATATGCCTTTGTTTGGATAAGTGAAAGAGTTTATCTAAAACCTAACCCATTAAATTTCTCATTTTCGTGATAACCAGTCAAAATTATTGAACATGTACCAATGTACTTATCGGCCAATGGGGAGTTAAAGATGGACTTGCATGAGCTTGTTGTTGTTTTTATTCAATGTCATAGATGGAAATGAGAAGAAAGTTTATTACCAGTTTATCTGCATTGAACTGTAAGAAAATGTGGACAATATCATTATCCAACAACAAATTACGGTTATTGATTCTCCATGTGGCGGCTATCATCAGAAATGACCTGGAAATATCTCATCTATGTCCAATTAAGAGATAATGAGAGAGTGAAATGTGTATATGGAATGATCATTAGATGTACTAAGATCTGCCTGTCTTGTAAACTGGTTGGAAACTTCTTTTGCCTTACAGAATATTGTGCATAATCACTGAATAAGATGTATTGTGTGTATAGTTTCATTCTTTTTTGACATGAATTCAGGCTAATTGCTAAAGTCATCAGTAAGCCAAAAGAAATTTATATTATTTGGCGAAGTAATCTGATGTTCATCATTTATAACTGATAAAATGATAAAACAAAGTGAACTCACCCTTATATCATTGGTTAGGAGTTGTACTTTTTATTTTTTGTGCTTGTTGGCCATGACACATCCTTTTTATCATTTTTCTAAAATTATTCCATGCTTATTATTTTCATTCCATGCACTTTTATAAAATGTTCTATTCTTGAGAGTTATAATTTCAGTTTCATGCTTCCTTTCTTTTACTCGGTACGTATCTTTCCCTTTTTAAAAAAGAATTCTTTTTTGCCATTCTATCTAGAATTGAATCATCAAACTATGACATTCTGAAATAATACCTATCTGATTTACCACTGTTAAGCACAAATCTGATGTTGTTGTTGAGATGAAGGGTTATTCTATGAAGTGCCAGTGTCTGGTTGAAGCGAAGGAGCATTGGTGGAGGCCTATACTTTGTAGCTCTAAATCCAATACCATGCTTCTTCGGAATCAGAAACTTGTCATCAGTGAGTTGGGTGATATTTCTGTTTTAGTTTGGTTTCGAGTAATTATTGGAATGAGTTGAGAACGTATGGGCCAAATGTGTGTCAAGCTTATGCAGGCCAATCTATCTTGTGAACCACTTGATTTTAGAGCATCAGCATTAATTAGAAACTCCAGAAAAAATGACTATACTCTTAAAAAAACATAAATAAAAAACTTTGGATCATGCAACGCAGGGACTGAAATTTAAACTATCATGATACATTTAAACATTAAAAACTATGCCTGTGCGGCTAGCTAAAATTTAAGTAGATTAGCGCCCGTGCGATCATTTTGATACTGGCTAGCTTTTAAAGAAAAGAATTATGTTGATTGCTAAGTTTTATTCTTGCTTGTAGACTATATCTCAATTGGATGTAAGATGGCCAATTATCAATTGATAGAGCATGCTTATTAGCCTGTGAATTATCACTTACAGTTTATAAATATGACATGAATGAAAAGAAAAGTGCATTGATAAAAGAAAAAATTGTTTGATCTAAACAAATGTCAACTTGAACTTTCGTTAAAATTGTACTGCTATATGCTTTCGGCAAGAGGAAAAAGTTTCTAGAAACTATAGATCAACAATTGTTGGTTTTCTTCATGCTGGTCATTTGACAATAATGAGTATCTACAGGAAGCTATGGACATGATCAATGCCTTCTCCAAGTCCTCTGCAACACATCTTTGGATCATGGAGATTGCATATTCCATGAAGTCTGAATTACAAGGCAGCATGATTGGTACTATATTTGAAACTTCAAACTCTTCTTCAGCCATTCTAAAGAGTTTTGTGAAAATCTCGCTATTCAGGTATGTCAATGGAATCACAAACCTTCTTTTATCACTTGTATAAACACTACGTTACCCTTTTCAGCCACTGGTCTTGACCAGGAAATCCTTCTCCCTACCGCAACTTTCCTTGCCATCGTAACAAGCTTCTTAGTACTGGTCATATTGTGGGTTTTCAAATAGAAAAGTAGAGAATCATTTGAAGACAAGAAATCAGATTGACTCTAATGAATAATTTGGCAGTTATTTGGTTGAGATGGCATTGGAGAAATGGTTATGTTTTATACCATGATCTACTAGGGGTAAAGGATAAGGGCACAATGTCAATGATAAAACAATGATTTAAATGAATTTCAGGACTCTCATTACATGTTTGTCTAGATATTTTCTAGAAACTAGATAAAATTGTACATGTTTTTACAACAGAGAACACAATATTTTCTAGAAACTACAGATAACTAATTGCTGATTAGTTTGTTCTTGATGTTCATGTGACAGTGAAAAATATCTGCAGTTTGCCAAGGACATGATCAATGCCTTCTCCAAGTCCTCGGCAACATATCTTTGAATCACGGAGATTATGTAATCCATGAAATTAGAATCACAAGGCAGCATAATTGGTCCTGAAGTTGCTGTTCCAAACTCTTCCTCAGCTATTCTAAAGAGCTCTCTAATAATCTCGCTCTTGAGGTATGCTAAAGGAATCATAAACCGTTTTTTATCACTCGTGTAGACAACAAAGTGACCTTTCTCAGCTACTGGTCTTGCCCATGTAATTCTCCTTCTGCTGGCAGCTGCTATTTGCTGCCACTTCTTTGCCATTTTGATAAGCTTCTTAGTACTGATCATATTGTGGTTTTGTTTTCAGATAACTTCCAATCAAATATATTTTTCAAGATGAGGAAGTAGAGTGAAATGTAATGAGGTAAGTGTTTTGCAGGGCTTGATTGAGAAGGCTTTGAAGAATGATCAGGTTTTATAACATCAAGCTAAAGACATATCACTTCAAAGTGGACTGTCATATTTTCATTCTTTCTTAGCAGAACCATGTGGCTATTCAGGTGGTTATGTCTGATCTACTTTTACTTTTCCATCTGGTATTCATTTTGACAATTCTGAGAACATATGGCCCAAAGATGTCACATGATAATTGTTGTAAGCTACTTGGCAAATGGCAACCACTGAATTATTATAAGTAGTATAATACTATAATTCAGTGGATATATCTTTGTTTGGATAAGTGAAAGAGTTTCATTTCCTTTTCATGAAAACCAATCAAACTATTGAACATCTATCAATGTACTTATGGGGGAGTTAAAGATGAACTTGCATGTGCTTGTTGCTGTTTTTATTCAATGCCATTATAGTTAGAAATGGGAATTGTTCTTATTTTGAAAGTTTATTACCAGTTTACCTTTGTTCAACTGTACTGAAATGTATACATTATAACTGTACAGCATCATTATCCAGCATCATTATGACTGAGTGGGGGCTATCATCATCATCCACTTGCAGTACAAGTTAATAAATTTATAGTTTGAATAATTATTGATTGATGCTGAAATGTGTTGCTAGTCTGTCCCAAAACTGAGTTTTGATCATCTGTCAAACTAGGTAACACGGATATATTATTGACATAGCCGTACACACATTAGATACCGATATGGTACTAATATTTTTAGGATACATGATACTCTACTCCATTTTATTATTATTTTTGACATGTTTTACTATAATTTATACCTGATTTTTTTCATATTTTTATATGCTTTTGAAAGTTTTTTTGTATCCTATTGTAGTAATTAGACTAACATAAATCAAATATATTGAAAATTTATTAAAAAAATCTTACTTTTCGAATTAAGGCCTTGTTCTTTTGGACGTAATTTCTGAAATTCCAATTTAGTTTAGTGCACCTCTTGATCGGCGTATAATTTAGTTTATTTCAGATTAGTTTAGTCCAAAACAAGGCCTAACTCTTTTTGAAACTGTCATTAAATTCGTAGGCAAAATTGTACATTTGTTCTGCCTCTATTTTTTTTATTTTTTTATTTGCACACTTTCCTTTTTGGGTTATTTTATTTAATTTTCTCAAATCTACATTACCAAAATTTAGTAAAATTTTATTTTTCTACATTTATTAATTTATGTTTTCCAAATGCTTTTAATATACTCTTACTTTTGACTAACTTTTATATAAAACGTGTAATCATCTTTTTCATACTCTCTCTAGATCTCTTACTTTTGTATAAAACGTGTAATCATCATTTTTAATCCACCTACTCACAATTAATATCTTAGTTTTGATGAAAACCCTATAGACTATTACCTCCGTCCCCCCTTTTTTTACTTTTGTAATTGTTCACTTAGTAATTTTGACTTTCTCTAATATTATACATATAAGGAAAAACATAGTCAAAATGAGATCTCGTTTGATTCGGCTCGATTTGTACTTTTTAATATATAGTTCTCATAATTTTTTATTTCACGTGTAAAGATATTTGTAATTTAAAGTTGTGTTTTGAGAGATGTGAAAAAGTGAATATATCAATCATAGAGGGGTAGAGGGAGTATATATTTAGTACAAAATGGGGGACACAAAATTTATTTTTCAAGAAATTACTGATAAACAATTGTGGATTTAGTTTGTTCAAATGTTCTTAATAAGGCAACTATGACTCTGAGTATCTCTGTATCTGCAGCTAACTAGGGACATCATTATTGATTAATCCCTTTTCCAAGTTCTTAGCTACATTTCTTTGGATCATGGAGATTTTCTTGAAAATCAAATCACAAAACAGCATAGTTGGGCCTGCTATCTTGCCATGAGACATCTGATAAGCTTCTTTATGACAATCATTTTGTTGGCTTTAGACTGAATTTCTTAGATATGAAAAAGACTTTTTTTTTTCCCTTTTTTTTCCTCCTGTATAAAAAGTTGAAGTGATTCTTTATTTATGAAGGAATATTCTAAGGTCTTATAAAGGAACGGTTGAATGTTATGCAATGCTTGCCTACCTTAAAAACAGGACTTCTAGTTTTATAATACTGCATAAAACCAAGATGAATGCCTTCAAAAATAAAAACCAAGATGAATTTGCTAAATTTTCTCATAGCTGCCAATGTGTTTGGCATTCGCCCCACTCACTTGATTTTAGCTGATCAATGAACATATCTTCTTCCTTCCGTACCAACTAATCTGTACAAAAAATCAGTAGTTTGCACTACATATCAAGAAACAAGACAGTAACAATCTGCTTGGTGCTGGATGATATGATCTGAGTTATCTATCCAAAAAAAAATAACCAACTCCAGTTCATATCATTATCTACCAAATTTGTAGCCTTCAAAAAGGCTTATTATATCAATTATTAGTAAACATATTTGGCCCTACATTTATATTCTAGGAACCCCTTCAAAAAATTTGACTATTACATTAGTAACAAATCTAGACATTCAAACTCAACATCACACATGGGTTTGCCTCCAAACCCATGAAAACAAGATAATCAACAGTGATGTAATAATATATGATTGATTGATACAATTTGGTACAAGGCAGTTTCATCACAAACACTTGCAAGGACACTTATGTATGTCAATTAGCTGGGATTTCTACATAAATTTATAACATTTTTTCCGAATGAACCGACAAGGACTTGATACAGATTACGTCTGTAAGTTCGCGATCATATCATTCTGTATAATCATTCTAAGCCAAACAAACTAGACACACCCACCGAAATTTTCACATGGTATTGCTGCTTCCTAATTAGTGATATTTTTTCCTTATATATGTCCTTCATTTCCCTTCTCCTTTGTTCATCAAACACTTGAGCTTTTACATACAAGTTTTCAACCAATTAAGCATTAGCATTTTCCACTCTTTCGAAAAACTAAACAAAAACAAACATGATAAGTGCCAAAAAGCTGATTAAAATTGCAAGGAAGTGGCAAAAAATGGCAGCGGCTAGTAGAAAAAGGCTCTCCTGGATGAGACCGGTGGCTGAAAAAGGTCATTTTGTAGTCTACACGATAGAAGGAAGGCGGTTTATGGTTCCTTTGGAGTGTCTGAAGAGTGAAATTTTCAGAGAGCTCTTAAGGATGGCAGAGGAGGAATTTGGGATATCAAGCTTAGGAGTGATTAAGCTTCCTTTTGATTCGGATTTCATGGAGTATGTTATTTTGATGATCCAAAGACATGCCACTCATGACTTGGAGAAGGCCATGATTACATCCTTATCTAGCTGTTTACACTCATCTTTGTCTTGTGAACATCAGCAAGAACCACCATTGTTTATCACTAGCTTCTAGGAGATAGCTTACAAGTACTGTATAATTAACTTTATTCAGATCAGTTGTTTTTTAAATCAATGATCTTTCATAGTAGCAAGCATGAAAACACCAAGATTCAGAAGTAAAAGGTGGTTTGAATTAGAATAGAGGGAGTTAACTGAATTAAATATGTATGACAGTTGTTGAAGTTGTTTCCAGTTTGATTTTGAAATTCATCAGATGAAATGAAACTTTTTGATTATATTATATACTGCAAGTTATTCCAATTTGAGCTACCTTTAGAATTGAATCTCTTTATTCAGTAATCTGGCAAGCTGCCCCGGAAAGATTCAATATTTTCAGAAATAGGAGCTTACTGTGAGAGGAATATCTCAACCAAAAGCTTAAACTGATGGTTGAGGCCAAGGTTTGTTATATACTAATATACACTATCACTCCTTGTCATATAAAATACTCTTTGGGCTTGAAATGTGGATGTAGCACAAACCCACAATACCCAATGTTGGCTCTAATACCATGTCAGAGGACTAAATCTCAACTAAAAGCTTAAGCTATGTATGGTTGAGGTCAAGATTTGTTATATACTCTATCACGTACTAATCTGCATGTATGATGCATATTACTAGAAATGCCAACTGCTTACAGTGATATTCAAAACTGTGTCAACACTAAAAAACGTACAATATCAAGTTTCTCGTCAGACCGTCTGATGACCTGACAAATAACTTTTTACAATATAATTGTAACAGTCTAGTATAAAACCGCAACTTTTTATACAAAGCTTAACTGATTATGACAAAAGTTATAAATTTACAGTTAAAAAAAGTTACAATTTTTGAGCTTAAAGTTCTGTGAGTTGACAGTCTAACAAAAGATTTTGTAAAGGTTCAAATAGTATACATCAGAACTAATAATTCATCATGAGACTACAATTTTGATACAAGATTTTGTCTCTTTACTTCTCTCAGTTATATAAAAACTAGCTGATGGAAATCAGTAATGATATCATCATATGCTTAACTGCTTATGAAATGACAACTCTGAAATTAGTTCTATTCCAAACAATTCTATGAATGCATATTTTAAACATAAGAGATTTAGAATGAAAGGTATAAAACACAAATTTGGTGGTTATGAACTTGGTATAACCCCAAAGATATATGATCATCTTCAGTAAGGTAAGAACTGTACTAAGTATATATGGCTTCAGAAATGAAACATAACATACTCCATAAAAACAGAATCACAAGTGTGTGTGATCGGTCCATCAGTAGGCACATCCTTATATCATTGGCTAGGAGTTGTACTTTTTATTTTTTGTGCTTGTTGTCCATGACACATCCTTTTTATCATTTTTCTAAAATTATTGCATGCTTATTATTTTCATTCCATGCACTTTTATAAATATTCTATTCTTGAGAGTTATAATTTCAGATTCATGCTTCCTTTCTTTTACTCGGTACGTATCTTTTCTTTTGACATTCTGAAATAATCATCAAACTATGACATTCTGAAATAATACCTATCTCATTTGCCACTGTTAAGCACAAATCTGATGTCGATGTTGACATGAAAGGTTATTCTATGAAGTGCCAGTGTCCCTTTGTAGCTCTAAATTCAATACCACGCTTCTTCAGATTCAGAAACAAGTGATCAGTGAGTTGGGGTATATCTGCTTTAGTTTGGTTTCGAGTAATTATTAGAATGAGTTGAGAACGTATGGGCCAAATGTGTGTCAAGCATATGCAGGCTAATCTATCTTGTGAACCACCTGATTTTAGAGCATCAACATTAATTAGAAACTCCAGAAAAAATGATTACTCTTAAAAAAACATAAATAAAAAAATATTTTGATCATGCAACACAGGGACTAACATTTAAACGGGATCATGATACATTTAAACATTAAAAATTATGCCCGTGCGGCTAGCTTAAATTTAAGTAGATTAGCGCCCGTGCGTTCTATTTAATACTGGCTAGCTTTTAAAGAAAAGAATTTATGTTGATTGCTAAGTTTTATTCTTGCTTGTAGACTATATCGGATGTAAGACGGCCGATTATCAATTGATACAGCATGCTTATTAGCCTGTGTATTGCTGGTAGCTGCAGGGAAAGGCGGATCATTTACAGTTTATAAATATGACAT
Organism: Salicornia ramosissima; assembly: GCA_951394345.1. Taxonomy (NCBI): domain Eukaryota; kingdom Viridiplantae; phylum Streptophyta; class Magnoliopsida; order Caryophyllales; family Amaranthaceae; genus Salicornia; species Salicornia ramosissima. The sequence goes on along the minus strand of OX596233.1, from coordinate 46,089,935 downwards.
GAATGAAAAGAAAAGTGTATTGATAAAAGAAAAAATTGTTTGATCTAAGCAAACTTCAACTGAAACTTTCATTCAAATTGTACTGCTATATGCTTTCTGCAAGAGGAAAAAGTTTCTAGAAACTATAGATCAACAATTGTTGGTTTACTTCATGATGGTCATTTGACAATAATGAGTATCTACAGGAGGCTAAAGACATGATCAATGCCTTCTCCAAGTCCTCTGCAACACATCTTGGATCATGGAGATTGCATATTCCATGAAGTCTGAATTACAAGGCAGCATGATTGGCCTTGAGGCCCTGAATTTGATACTTCAAACTCTTCTTCAGCCATGCTAAGGATTTCTGTGAAAATCTCGCTCTTCAGGTATGTCAATGGAATCACAAACCTTCTTCTATCACTTTTATAAACAACTATGTTACCCTTTTCAGCCACTGGTCTTTACCAGGAAATCCTTCTCCCTACCGCAGCTTTCCTTGCCATCGTAACAAGCTTCTTAGTACTGGTCATATTGTGGGTTTTCAAATAGAAAATTAGAGAATCATTTGAAAACAAGAAATCAGATTGACTATAATGAATAATTTGGCAGTTATTTGGTTGAGATGGCATTGGAGAAATGGTTATGTTTAATACCATGAGCTACTAGGGAAAAGGAGAAGGGCATAATGTCAATGGCAAAAAATGATTTAAACGAATTTCAGATCTCTAATTGTATGTTTTTCTAGATAAAATTGTACTTGAGCCACTGGGGCAAAGGAGAAGGGCACAATGTCAATGGAAAAACAATGATTTAAACGAATTTCAAAACTCTCATTAAAGGTTTGTCTACATAAAATTGTACATGTTTCTACAACAGAGAACATAATATTTTTTAGAAACTAGAGATAACTAATTGCTGATTAGTTTGTTCCTGATGTTCAAGTGACAGTGATGAATTTCTGCAGTTTGCTAAAGACATGATCAATGCCTTCTCCAAGTCCTCGGCAACATGTCTTTGAATCACGGAGATTATGTAATCCATGAAATCAGAATCACAAGGCAGCATAATTGGCCCTGAAGTTGCTGTTCCAAACTCTTCCTCAGCTATTCTAAAGAGCTCTCTAATAATCTCGCTCTTGAGGTATGCCAAAGGAATCATAAACCGTTTTTTATCACTCGTGTAGACAACAAAGTGACCTTTCTCAGCTACTGGTCTTGCCCATGAAATTCTCCTTCTACTAGCAGCTGCTATTTGCTGCCACTTCTTTGCCATTTTTATAAGCTTCTTAGTACTGATCATATTGTGGGTTTGTTTTCAGATAACCTCGAATTGAATATATTTTTTCAAGATGAGGAAGTAGAGTGAAATGTAAAGAGGTAAGTGTTTTGCAGTGGTTGATTGAGAAGGCTTTGAAGAATGATCAGGTTTTATAACATCAAGCTAAAGACATATCACTTCAAAGTGGACTGTCATATTTTCATTCTTTCTTAGCAGAACCATGTGGCTATTCAGGTGGTTATGTCTGATCTATTTTTACTTTTCCATCTGGTATTCATTTTGACAATTCTGAGAACATATGGCCCAAAGATGTCACCTGATAATTGATGTAAGCTACTTGGCAAATGGCAACCACTGAGTTATTGTAAGTAGTATAATACTATAATTCAGTGGATATGTCTTTGTTTGGATAAGTGAAAGAGTTTCATTTCCTTTTCTTGATAACCAATCAAACTATTGAACATCTATCAATGTACTTATGGGGGAGTTAAAGATGAACTTGCATGTGCTTGTTGCTGTTTTCATTCAATGCCATTATAGTTGGAAATGGGAATTGTTCTTATTTTTAAAGTTTATTACCAGTTTACCTTTGTTCAACTGTACGGAAATGTATACATTATAACTGTACAACATCATTATCCAACAACAAATTACAGTTATTGATTTCTCTTAGTGGGGGCTATCCTCATCCACTTGCAGTACAATTTAATGAAGTCAGTTTGAATTATTGATTGATGCTGCAATAATGTGTTGGTAGTCTGTCCCAAAACTGAGTTCTGATCATCTATCAAACTAGGTAACATGGATACTTTATTGAGGTCGTCGTATACTCATCAGATATTGATATAATATTGATATTTTTAGGATACCAGATATTCTACTCCATATTAACATTATTTTTTGACATGTTTTACCATAATTTAACCCAATTGTTTCTTTGTGTTTAACATGCTTTTGAATGATTTTTTTATCTTATTGTTGTAATAACTAGACTAAAATAATTCAAATAATATTGAAAATTTAATATAAAAAAAAATCTTAATTTTCAAATTATTCAATAATATTTATTCATCGTACGCGTATCCAATATTTTTTAAATCATGTATTCCGTACCTATTTTGTACCGATCCTCATTTCCGTATTCATATCTTTGCAAGCCCCCGTTCTTTAGGACTGAGAAAACATGAACTTAAATTAAATTAACTGAACTTAAATTAAATTAACTGAACTTAAATTAAATTAACTGAACTTAAATTAAATTAACTGAACTTAAATTAAATTAACTGAACTTAAATTAAATTAAATTTTTATTTTTATTTTTATTTTTATTTTTATTTTTATTTTTATTTTTATTTTTATTTTTATTTTTATTTTTATTTTTATTTTTATTTTTATTTTTATTTTTATTTTTATTTTTATTTTTATTTTTATTTTTATTTTTATTTTTTATTTTTATTTTTATTTTTATTTTTATTTTTATTTTTATTTTTTATTTTTTATTTTTTATTTTTTATTTTTTATTTTTTATTTTTTATTTTTTATTTTTTATTTTTTATTTTTTATTTTTTATTTTTATTTTTTATTTTTATTTTTATTTTAATTTTTATTTTAATTTTAATTTTTGTTTAAATTTTTATTTTTTATTTTATTTCTATTTTTTTTTTAAAAATTATTTTTTTAAAAAAAATTATTTCTATTTTTTTAATTTATTTTATTTATAATTCAAAGTAAACCCTAAAACCTTCATTTTCACCGCCGAAAAATCGTCGTCGAAAAACTCGGCTGAAAAATTACCGTTGGAAAAGTCACTCCGAAAACCGTCGCCGGAAAAGTTGTCCCGAAAATCTTCGCTTAAAAACTCGGCCTGAAAATCGTCGCCGGAAAAGTCGACCGAATAATCACCACCGGAAAAGTCAATCCGAAAATCGTCGTCGGAAATGTCGTCCCAAAAAATCGTCGCCGAAAAACTCGGCCTGAAAATCGTCATCGGAAAATTCGACCGAATAATCACCGTCGGAAAATCAGTCCGAAAACCGTCGTCGGAAAAATTGTCCCGAAAAATCGTCGTCGAAAAACTCGGCCTGAAAATCGATGCGGAAAAGTCGGCCGAATAATCAACGCCGAAAAATCAGTCTAAAAACTGTCGTCGGAAAAGTCGTCCCGAAAATCGTCGTCGAAAAACTCGGCCTGAAAATCGTCGCCTGAAAAGTCTGCCGAAAAATTATCGCCGAAAAATCAGTCCGAAAACTGTTGTCAGAAAAGTCTTCCCGAAAATCGTCGCCGAAAAACTCGGCCGAAAATCACCGCCGGAAAGGTTAATCCGAAAACCGTCGTCGGAAAAGTCGTCCCGAAAAACGTCGCCGAAAAACTCGTCCCGAAAATCGTCGCCGGAAAAGTCAACCGAATAATCAACGTCGGAAAAGTCAGTCCGAAAACCGTCGTCGAAAAATGTCGAGCGGAAAAACGATGCCCGAAACTAATAATAATAATAACAATAATAATAATAATAATAATGATAATAATAATAATGATAATAATAATAATGAGATGAAATTAAATTAAATTAACTGAACTTAAATTAAATTAAATTAACTGAACTTAAATTAAATTAACTGAACTTAAATTAAATTAACTGAACTTAAATTAAATTAACTGAACTTAAATTAAATTAAATTAAATTAAGTCAATAGAAGTCCTAAAGAACGGGGCCTTAGTTGTCAACAACTTCAGCTGCAAACTAATTTTGATGAATATAATGTCTATCTTATCATTATTTATCAACTGATAACCTGAAATAAAACCTTGTATATAGTATCATAAAGCAATCAAACTCTTCAAACATGAGTGTATGACCAGATAAATTATGCATGCCACTTATGATTTGTTGTGTAGGGTTTCCATTTGATGCAAAAAAATATGTGTTTAGAATAGATTAAATTCTCTTAAGCTGGTTGAAGTCCATTTTCTGCTCGAGTTCCTATTTCCACCACTACGATTTGATTTAGGCTCCGTTTGTTTTGATAAAAAGCATTTTCTCGGAATCAACCTGCATAAAAGAATCCTAAATGACTACGATGACAATAATGTTTAACTGTTTAATTAGATTATCACTTTAGAAAATCCGTAATTAATATTAGACCAAAAGGAATGATAGGACAATGAAAAATGACTACGTTGACAATACTGTTTAATTTCAATTAAAGCCCTCTTCTTTCAGTGCAACTCTTGATGAGTGTATGATTTAGTTTTTTTTTTTAGTTTTGTTTAAGGGGCCTATGATTTATTTTTGATCAATTCAGTTCAGACAAATTCAGTTTAATTTGTTAAATTTAAATTAGTTCAGTCCAAAATAGCAAGGCCTAACCCTTTTCTGAACTGTCATTAAATTTGTAGGCAAAATTGTACATTTGTACTTTTTCCTCCATTTTTCTAAAAAAATTACACACTCCCCTTTTTGTGTTGTTTTATGTAATTCACTCATTTTTACATTACCTAATTTAGTAAATCTTATTATTAAATTACTTTTGACTAACTTGTTTTTTTACCCCTTTTACATACTCTCTCTCACTTGTGTTAATCATCAACTTTTTCTTTTATTCCCAACTAGATTAGCACCCGTGCGATGCACGGTTTTAACAAAGTAACTAATTAGTAAATTTAATTTATAATGGTAATTTTTTAATTAATATTTAAATGTATCATAATTTACTGTTAATTTTTCTTTATTCTATTCTTTTATATAATGATTATTTTTTTGTTAAAAAATTATATTGAAATTTGAATTTATCTTTTTAATTTTAAAAAAAAAATCCTATAGCCCCAAGAGCTTTTTGTTAGAATATTTTTTAATAATTTTATCATTATTGAGACAAGCAATATAATAATGAAGGCATTTGAAAGCGCTAAATTGAACTGATATTATATAAATTTTATACCCCTAGTTAAGAAGCCAAGAGTTGGATTCTAATTTTCACTACATCAATTTCTATTAATAAAGTATTAATTCATAAATTAAAATAAATAAATGGATCCCTTTGTGTTGCACGATTTATATAATTTTTAAGGAAATCATATACCCCTAAGAGGCTATGAGGTTTTGTTGAAATATTTTTATACTATCAATTTTGGGACAATAACAACGCAAATATTGGAAAGCGTCAAATTGGATTATTATAATATGAATTGTATATACCCCCAATATGCCTATATAGTTGACTTATAATTTTCTCTATTGTATTTTTTATTAATAATGCATCATTACTCCATATATTAAACAAATTGATTTAGTCTAATGCGTTGCAGCATTTATATATTTTGTTTTTTTAGAACCAACTAAACTCAATTTTCATGTTATAGTCGTTGTAAAACAATCATATATATATTTGCAATTTAATCCAAGGTAAAACTTCAAATGCTATACATTGCAAAAAAGTAAAACAAAAAATGAAGTGATTGTATTGCACGTTTGTTTTTAATAAGAATTTTTTTTGAAAAAAAAAGGTGTATTTATAATTTCTTTGAATTTTGAGAACATTTATTATTTGGTTTTCAAGATTTAGAGCATTAATTATTAATGGAAAAAAAATGACATCATTATGTATTTTGGAGGGAAATTTTTTTATGAGAGCTTGACATGCGGCAATAAGTGATGTAAGCTTCTTTTGTTTTAGTATATATTATAGATTATAGATTAATTTCTAATTTTTGATGAAAATCCAGTGAGTAATTTTTTTTTTTAAAAAAAAAAAAACTATGCAGTACATATTTTGTACAAAATGGGGGACACAAAATCTTTTTTTTTTTTTTCCCAGAAGTTACTGATAAACAATTGTGGATTAGTTTGTTCTTGATGTTCAGATGAGTATCTGCAGCTAACTAGGGACATGATTAATGCCTTTTCCATGTCCTTAGCTACATTTCTTTGGATCATGCAGATTTCATATTTCTTGAGAAATCAATTCACCAGACAGCATAATTAGGCCTGCTTTTTTTTTTTGGCCATGAGACATTTGATAAGCTTCTTATAAAGTAATTGTTGAATGTTTGTTCAATGCCTATCTACAATTTAAACCAGGACTTTTTAATGTTAAATTTTACTGCATAAAACCAAGATGAATTTGCTTAGCTTTCTCACAGCTGCCTATATATGTTTGGCATTCGCCCCATTCGCTTGATTTTAGCTGATCAATGACCATATCTTCTTCCTTCCGTACCAACTAATCTGTACAGAAAATCAGTAGTTTGCACTACATATCAGGAAACAAGACAGTAACAATCTGCTTGGTGCTGGATGATATGATCTGAGTTATATATCCAAAAAAAATAACCAACCCCAGTTTATATCATTATTTACCAAATTTGTAGCCTTCCAAAAGGCTTATTATATCAATTATTAGCAAACAGATTTGGCCCTACATTTATATTCTAGGAACCCCTTCAAAAAATTTGACTATTACATTAGTAACAAATCTAGACATTCAAACTCAACATCACACATGGGTTTGCCTCCAAACCCATGAAAACAAGATAATCAACAGTGATGTAATAATATATGATTGATTGATACAATTTGGTACAAGGCAGTTTCATCACAACCACTTGCAAGGACACTTATATATCAATTAGCTGGGATTTCTACATAAATTTATAACATTTTTTCCGAATGAACCGACAAGGACTTGATACAGATTAGGTCTGTAAGTTCACGATCATATCATTCTGTATAATCATTCTAAGCCAAACAAACTAGACACACCCACCGAAATTTTCACATGGTATTGCTGCTTCCTAATTAGTGATATTTTTTCCTTATATATGTCCTTCATTTCCCTTCTCCTTTGTTCATCAAACACTTGAGCTTTTACATACAAGTTTTCAACCAATTAAGCATTAGCATTTTCCACTCTTTTGAAAAAACTAAACAAAAACAAACATGATAAGTGCCAAGAAGCTGATTAAAATGGCAAGGAAGTGGCAAAAAATGGCAGCGGCTAGTAGGAAAAGGCTCTCCTGGATGAGACCGGTGTCTGAAAAAGGTCATTTTGTAGTCTATACAATAGAAGGAAGGCGGTTTATGGTTCCTTTGGAGTGTCTGAAGAGTGAAATTTTCAGAGAGCTCTTAAGGATGGCAGAGGAGGAATTCGGGATATCAAGTTCAGGGGTGATTAAGCTTCCTTGTGATTCGGATTTCATGGAGTATGCTATTTTGATGATCCAAAGACATGCCACTCAAGACTTGGAGAAGGCCATGATTACATCCTTATCAAGCTGTTTACACTCATCTTTGTCTTGTGAACATCAGCAAGAACCACCATTGTTTATCAGTAGCTTCTAGGAGATAGCTTACAAGTACTGTATAATTAACATTATTCAGATCAGTTGTTTTTCAAATCAATGATCTTTCATAGTAGCAAGCATGAAAACACCAAGATTCAGAAGTAAAAAAAAGGTGGTTTGAATTAGAATAGACTAATAGAGGTAGTTAACTTGAATTAAATATGTATGACAGTAGTTGAATTGTTTCCAATTTGATTTTTGAAATTTATCAGTTGAAATGAAACTGTTTTTGATTATATTATAAACTGCAAGTTATTCCAATTTGATCTACCTTTAGAATTGAATCTCATTGCAAGTTATTCAGTAATCTGGCAAGCTGCCCCAGAATGATTTACTATTTTCAGAAATAGGAGCATACTGCCACAGCATCGTCTTAACCAGAAGCTTAAGCTGATAGTTGAGGTCAAGATTTGTTATATACTCTATCACTCCCCTTCACATGAAAGGCTCTTTGGTCTTGAAATGTGGATGTAGCACAGACCCACAATACCCAATGTTAGCTCTAATACCATGTCAGAGGACTAGCTATCTCAACTAAAAGCTTGAGCTACGTACGGTTGAGGCCAAGATTTGTTATATACTCTAAGATTTGTTATATACTCTATCACATACTAATATGCATGCATATTACTAGGAATGCCAACTGCTTACAGTGATATTCAAAACAGTGTCAATACTCAAAACGTACAATAGCAAGTTTCTCATTAGATTGTCTGATGACCCGACAAATAACTTTTTACAATATAATTGTAACATTCTAGTATAAAACCACAACTTTTTATACAAAGTTTGACTGATTATGGCAAAAGTTATAAATTTACAGTTAAAAAAAGTTACAATTTTTGAGCTAAAAGTTCTGTAAGTTGACAGTCTAACAAAAGATTTTGTAAATGTTCAATTGGTATACATCAGAACTAATAAGTCATCATGAGACATTGAGACTACAGTTTTAATACAAGATTTTGTCTCTTTACTTCTCCCAGTTGTATAAGAAGTAGCTGATAGAAATCAGTAATATCATATGCTTAACTGCTGATGAAATGACAACTCTGCAATAAGTTATATTCCAAAAAATTCTCTGAATGCATATATTAAACACAAGAGATTTAGAATGAAAGGTATAAAACACAAATTTGGTGGTTATATATGAACTTGGTATAACCCCAAAGATATATGATCATCTACAGTAAGGTAAGAACTAACTGTACTAAGTATATATGGCTTCAGAAATGAAACATAACATACTCCATAAAAACAGAATCACAAGGGAGTGTGATCGGTCCATCAGTAGGCACCCCGAACTCTTCTTCTGCCATACGAAACAAGTCTCTAAACACATCGCTCTTCAGGTAAGATAACGGAAGCATAAACCGCCTTCCATCCGTAGTATACACAACAAAATGACCTCTGTTTGCCACACCCACTGTCCTCCTAGTTTTAGGCCATGTAACTCTTCTTGCCATCTTTATTAGTTTCTTAGTACTAATTACCATCTTTTGAAAGAAAATGAAGCAATGATATAGATTTAAAAAAAAGGGAAGAAGTGAAATGGTTTGATTAGTATTTAGTAAGGACATCCAAGGAGTACTATATAGTATTCAATATATACTACTACACTTAATAATAAGGTGAATTTGAATAGCAAAAAGGACACTCTTTTGGTACTTGACTTGTTAGAAGCAGGTTTATTGGAGCAAAAACTTGTGAATATTGAAAGAATGTGAAAGTTGGTTTAAAGTTTAACATAATGTTTAGACTTATATAAATTGTGAGTTTAATGGCATTGCATTATTTCATGCAAGTTTAGGCAAGTTTGTCTCCTATGCTTTAACTGTTGCACGGTTGCATGAACAATTTGTGGTTCATTACAAAGGATGTACTACGTTTATAATTATGATATATAAATATTAAATTACTAGGAAATTAATGTGCCCTTTATTTTTACATTTTTTTTTTAGTACATGATAATTGTGTGTGGACTAAAAAGAGCCCCTAATTGCATTGCCTAAAATAATTCTAATTGGGATTCAGGATTTGGGATGGATAATGATACAAATTTCTTTGCTTATGGATTACCCACTAGTTAAGGCAAAAGTTTTAATCTATACGTAAGTTTTGTGTTAATTGAATGATTATTTAGGTAATTCTAGTGGCCAACCAGACCACTTGGATGACATAGATAGGATGACTTAGGTAACCCTAATGGCTGATTCTATTGCTCATGTCATGATGATGCCTAACTAGATAGCGAGCCTATAGATTAACTAGCCTTCTATGCACGCTTTGCATGCAATGATATTTTAAATACATCTACTAATAATATGTCTGTATAAACAAAAAAAATATATAGTTATTTGTTTGAAAATTTGAAAAATCTGTCTAATTCACACTCATTCATATAATCAAAAACAAATATTTTCCCGTTCATTTGGTCATTCCACAACAATAAACAAAAGAAAATGTTTACTTACCATATTCTATTGGCTACCAAATTTCTACAATAATCAAAATACAAAATTTTGATTTGATGAATTATATCAATATGGATGTCTGTTTATAGTGAATTTAAAAATATGAATTTTGGTATTTTTGTTTTATTTTTATTTAAAAAAGTTCAAAAATTGTAATAGCTTTCCTTAATAATTATGAGTGATACAAATTGAGATTTTAGAAAGTTCTGGTGGTAAAATAGACTTTTCAAGGGGAGGCACCGGTACCATGGCCTATTGGCTTATATAATAGAGATTACTCTCATTAGGGACATTATTCCGTACTTAATTTATGAAATTTTAGTTGACGAGTTTAGGATTTAATTCAGTAAAAAAAAAAGGTCTTAGTACACTTGAAACTAAATAATCCAAAGTCTAATTTTAATTAAATTTATACTTGAATAGATTTAGAAAATTTTAAAATTAGATTTGGAATTAAATTTTGTACTCCCTCCATCCTTTTTTTTTTTGCAAGATTTTCTTTTTTGGATGTATCAAAATGTTTGCTACAATTCGAAAATCCATTTTTTTTAAATGCTAGGGTCACTCTCATTTCCATTCACCCTAACTCTCTAGTGGACATGTGACATGGAAAAACTAAAATCCATTTTTTTTTTTAAACACAACTCTCATGCCACATGTCAAATAAAGAGTGAGAGTAATGTGAGAGTGAGTGGAAGTGATAATGAAGCTAGCGTTCATCTTATCAAATTAATAACATGGTTCATATATGGTCCACACAACGAACTTCTATCTACTTTATTTCATCTTATCCGACCTGCATACCCCAACACTCTACACGCTAAAAGAAAATTTTTCTACCAACTCAATACTAAACTCTTATTGTCCCGACCTGCCACAAGAGATAAGCCCAAAGGGAATCTAAGTAAAAACCCTAATCCCTAAAAACGCTAGGGTTAGGTACCCAAAAAATATGCAGAAGCGAATAATCGGGCGACACGTGTCATGAGTCAAGCCCACTTCATAGCTGTCATCGACTTATTTCCAACCCTAACCGAGTATGCATCATGCATGCTTATAAAAGGATCAGTCAAACCAACTGTAAGGTATCTCATTCATAATTCACAAACTCAAAACTTCTAACTCATTTTCTCCCAATCTCTAACTTAAGCATCGGAGGGGCATTCCCAGGATCCACCCCGGGTTAGTGAGCCATCCTTGTTTTGCAGGTCAGAACACTGAAGAGGAGCACCACCGAATCATTAAACACGTTAAACACACTCGATCACATAGAAAGAAGTTCCTGAGCAGAAACATTTATAAAAGTGAAAATTGTATTATGTTGCAAATAATGGAGGACTGATGAAGAAGTTCATAATTTCTCTAATTGGATTTGGACTCATCCTGTTCCATTTTTTTATGCTATTTAACTTTTTAAAAATTTCTAAGTTAATTATATTGTGATATTTACTTCTTTTTTTTAATTTTATACATAACCTCTATTTTTTTAAAACTAAACTACTCTGTACTCTGTATCTATTTTGTACATATATTTATTTTTGTGCGCACCCATTTTAATAAAGTTTTAGCTTGTATGTTAGGATCATAATTATATTTGGAATCTAAGAGTACTTGCATAAAAAAATATAAGGTTTTAAAAGTAGACATATTAAGTGACATTAATTTCATCGAACAATGAGTGATCTTAACATGTATTTTCAAATTTCACAACTTTAGAAAATGTATTAAATGCTCAAGAGTTATATATTTAGCTACCCAAAATATAGGGTTCGTTTGTTTTGATGGAAAACATTTTCTCGGAAAATGATTTTCCTCCCTCATCTCATTTTCCTTTGTTTGTTTTGGAAAGGGGTGGAAAACAATTTTCCTTAAGGTGGAAATTGTGATAGTAGAAAAGGAAAACCATTTTCCTTTTTTAAGGAAAGAATGCCACATTTTCCCTCTCTCCCTTCTTCACTCCTCTCATGCATCCTTCCTTTATTTCTACTCTATTTTCATTTTTCTTCATAAGTTTTTCTCTAATCAAACAAACAAATGAAAATTTTTCTTCGATCAATGTTTTCCATTGAAAATTGTTTTTCTTAGAAAATGATTTTCCTTGAAAATTGTTTCCCTTCAAAACAAACAGAGCCATAATTATGGTCATTCTTTGCATTTATGAGTGAATAAATAATTAATATGGTAGAATAGGGCGGGGTTAGTATGGAAGGGATGGGACGTGGCGGAGCTAGGATGGGGTATGTATAACTTGAAACACATTCCCGTAGGGGATAAAATTTGTATATCTATCTTCGTCTTATCTCTATCAAACTTCAACCCATCTCCATCCTGTTGAGGTATGTGGAGTTGGAGCAGGTGTAGGTTTTTTTTTTTTTTTCACAACAAGACAGAAGAAAACTAGTGAACTCGGGCTACAAATCTATTAGACATACATAAACTAAAACAATGAAAATTACATAATATACTAGAAATAAGCTGAACATAGTTTATGTCGCGAACGTGGATGGATTCAGGGTCCCTAAAATAGCCGAAGATGCGTCTGTTCTGGATTATAACACGAATATGGAGAATCCCTTTTTCTGTCACTAGCTTTGTGATCTGAAACAAGAATCTTAGGACGGCCTGGAGTGAATCCCGAGCCCACACAGAAACTTTACCAAACTCAGAGAATGAGTCACCATTAATAAACCACTCGAACCAGAAACTTCCAACTTTTCTATGAGAGAAGGTTATTACATTCTTAGGGCTCGTTTACATTAGCTGAATAGAGCTGAACTGAACTGAACTGAACTGAACTGAACTGAACTGAACTAAATGGAAGTGTATTAATTAAACTAAATAGAGATGAACTGAACTGAACTGAACTGAACTGAAATGAACTGAACTGAACTGAAATGAAATGAACTGAACTGAACTGAACTGAACTGAACTGAATGGAAGTGTATTAATTAAACTAAATAGAGATGAACTGAACTGAACTGAACTGAACTGAATATAATCTGAAGTAAACAAGCCCTTAGTCATTTCTAAAAGTGTTAACTCCCACTATCCTGTTATAGCTTAATATGATTTTAAAATGAGCTTGAAGACAAACAGTTGTCAAAATGTAATGTAACACCCTGTAAATTCCTTATTTGAAAACACTAAATATTATTTAAAGTTAGGACATAAAATGCATTTAAAAAGAATCCTCACATTTATTTTTAGTTTTTAGTGAAAGGGCAATAATGGTTCCAAGTTGTAAGGTTTTAAATTTTATTATATGTTTTCTTTAAACTCTATACTTTTGGATTAAGTTTTCTTCCGCTGTAAAATTTTGAATAAGCCGTAGTCATTTGAACACGATGGTTGTAATACTTTGAGAACTTCTTTTTAATTAAATGCATTTTATGTCCTAACTTTAAATAATATTTAATCAAAGTTTTCAAATAAAAAATTTTCAGGGTGTTACATGTAAAGAACAAGAGGGTGTGATTTTATGTCCTAACGTTCACCTCCTTGCCTGCTCCATGGCCAAGAGGGTGTGATTTTTCCCCTTGTTTATAGGGCTGTAAAATTGATTATTTAGTCATATCAGATGCAAGTTACATCGAGTCAGATCAATGATTTGACAATATTGTTATCGTCAATTCATTATCATTGATCATCATCTTAATCATCATCATAAGCTCATAACCATATATTATTAGCGTCATAATATTGGTCATATTGGTCATCACCATCATCCATGTCGTCATCATCATCATTCATGACCATTTATCATATTGGTCATCAACATCAATCATCGTCATCATACATCACCATACATCATTAATGTCATTATCATTGTCGTCATCATATGCATCCATCATCAACATTCATCACCATTCATATACATCATCACCCATGATCATTATCGACACTCATTATCATCCATCATCAACGTCGACATCATCACCATACATAATTGATATCATCATAATTCAACACCATCATCAATCACCATCCTTCTTGTACTGTTGGACAACATTGTGATCATCATCAATTCACCATCATCCACCATCATTATGACTGTGATTGTTATTACCATCCATCATTATTACTATTATTGATCGATTGATTATCTATGTCATTGACTCACCGTCATTGTCATTATTACTATTGTTACCATATATATTGCTTTTATGATGATGATTACAACGATAAATCTCATCCTCATAGCCATTGATGTCCACATGTCCTAATGATATAAATTGTTATTATAATAATAGTCATCACACCCATCATAAATTGAAATGGTTCATTGAGATTATTCTTTGATATCTATATATAATATTTATATTAGTCACTTACTAACGCCGTTGTTATTCTCATAAATTTTGTTACGAATGGTTCTATAAACTCAAAAATAGAACATAATGATTTTATTTGGCCTGAATAAATTGGCGTGTAACGAACTCCTTGACCCGCTTCTAAGCTAGGCCAGATCTGCTCGGACCTAAATTGGTGTGAGTTCAATCTTACATTGGTTTTTAGCCAAAACAAAATGATAATTGGTTTTTAATATAATTTAGGGTTGGGCATAACTTTTCGATCCCAAGCTTCTAAGCCAAATATTATGGGTCAACTAACCCGAAATATCAAAATCCAATCTGATGTTTTGAATTGACCGATTGTATTGTGATCGATCGTTTAAGACTGACAGATTACGTCCTACATTTGACCGTGACCGACCGATTATGACCCGCATATTGATTTTCACTGACCGATTATAACCCGCATACCGATTGCGATCGATCGATTATGGCCCGTATATTGATTACAACCTACAAAATAATCATATCAAATCAGTAGTTGATAAAGTTTATGTCAGATACTAAATAACCAGGTAAAATCAATAGTTGATAAAGCTCAAGTCAAATATCAATTAGTTACGAGTCAACTCATCATTGAATAAACACCATGTCAGGATACAAGTAAGTTTCAATCAGATAATATTTTACTAACAAAACCACACCAAAAAAAGGCCTTGGTTAAAAACTTAAAATTATGAACCACAAGTCCACAACACAAATCCACAAAGGCTACAAGAGTATAGTTTGAGGGCCGAGGCTACAAGCCTACAACAGGCCACTCAAACCTCAAACTTCTTATCATGACTTTTGACCTCCCCATCAAGAAAAAAAAAAAAAAAATCTTAAAATTGTTTTTGGATTTTGGAATAGGAAATGTGGAATTGTGGATTATCCAACTATGATATGAGTTATCTTCTCTTTCCCACTCTATCATGCTGTTAAAATTAACGGCCATATTTAGAGCGAGAAAGTAGAGAGAGAAAGAACAGTAAGGTAGCAATGGCGAGCCATGGGTTGCTAACCACTCCGAGCTTAGTCTCGAGGACTAAACCCAGGATTCTCATTACTCACGGTATTTATTCTCTCTTTCTCCGATTGAATTAAGTTCCAATCCACCATATTGTACTGTGAATCAACAAGATTAGAATTAGTGA
This sequence comes from Salicornia ramosissima, assembly GCA_951394345.1. Taxonomy (NCBI): domain Eukaryota; kingdom Viridiplantae; phylum Streptophyta; class Magnoliopsida; order Caryophyllales; family Amaranthaceae; genus Salicornia; species Salicornia ramosissima. Next base: position 46,074,380 of record OX596233.1, on the reverse strand, counting down.
TTTTATCCCAGATTGAACCCAGCCCAATTATTGGTTTAATCATTCATAACTCAAGTTAGAATTTTGCGGGGCAAAAAAAATCTCAACTAAGAGTATGGTGAATTCATACATGTATTTGAACTAATCTTTTTTAATATCCTAGATAAATTTGTTTTCCTGTATTCAATCAATGGTGATATGCGCTTCTTGAAAATATTCTGCTTCATTTTATGAAAAATGAGCCTAGGTTTGATATTCATGAGTAGGAATAGTTTGATGAGTTCATCATTTTATTGGACTACACAATAAATACCTTATCAATGTCCTGGCCTCCAAGTGGATGTACTTTGTGCTTGTAAAATTTTTTATCATCAGTCTTGATATGCATTTGTTGGGTTTTCATATATATATGCAAACAGTGTAGGGTGATGTTATTGTAGGCTTATAGCCTTCTTGAATATTTTACTGTGAAGTAAAGCCTTTGGATAATTTTCATTATGATGATAGGTTGTGGAAATTACACAAATTTGATAACAAGGACTCTGGTTTTTAAACCTCCAAGTAGCTTCCCATGGGGGCAGTCTAATGGCAGACGAGCACAGGCCATTCAAAGTCTTGCCACAAATGTATCAGGTTCTTGATTGTATGTTTGCTGTCACTAAATCATGTAACTGTTCCTATGTTTCTGTTAATGAGGACATTAAGCTTAGTTAATCAGTTTTCAGCATCTGCACAGCCTTTGACTGAAGAATTGGTGGAGGAGAAGCCTATTGATCACCCCGATAGTGGAAATTCCATTAGACGGAGGTTTCTTGAATTTTTTGCCGCCCGAGGCCATAAGATGCTCCCAAGTGCATCTCTTGTGCCAGATGATCCTACTGTCCTCTTGACAATTGCAGGAATGCTCCAATTCAAGCCTGTATTTTTAGGGCAGGTAATCCAACTAATTGGAATTCAATATTTATGAGTTTTCATATGTTGTCACGAATTATACTATCATCACCCTATTGTTATATGAAGATTGATAGTTCTCTTGTGAGTTCCTACTATCCTACAACTATTTCACAACGATTCTTTGACTTCTTATGCTTTCTTGTTTGTTTGGTGTACTCTCTTGTGATGCATTTGCATTGCCTTGCCTTTTGGAATTGATTGGAATTCGATATCTATGGGGTTTTGTATGTAATCATGATACTGTCATCACCCTATTGATGTATGATAAGTGATGCATCTCTTGTGACTTGTTACTATCCTACAACTATTTCACAAAGGTTCTTTGACTTGTTATGCTCTTTTGTTTGTTTGGTCTGCTCTCTTGTGATGCATTTGTACATGTCTTCTTTGATTGTGCATGCCATTAGTCAAAGAAATATTTTCAGACTAGAAAGAAATATTTGTGACATGTCTCCTTCAATTGTGTAGAATGACAGATGCTGATTTGAAAGTGTTTCTTAAATTGGACACTTGCTCATAAATGAATTCATCGTGTCTTATTTTGCATGCATGATTAAGCTCTTAAGTGTATTTATTGGTATCACCATGGCCTTACTATGATTAGGTTCCTAGGCAAGTGCCCAGGGCTACTACTGCTCAAAAGTGCATACGTACAAATGATGTGGAGAATGTTGGTCGGACATCTCGTCATCACACAATGTTTATAATGTGTGGGAATTTCAGCTTTGGAGATTATTTCAAGAAAGAGGCAATTGCATGGGCATGGGAGCTTTCAACCAAAGAGTAAGTTGAACTAACACCATCTAAAGCTTATGAGGGTGTTTGGAAATTAGAGTTTTGAAGCAAAAATAGAGTTTTAGACCAATTTTAGAGTTATGAGTGGTCAAAACTCTAAATTAGGTGTTTGGTAAAAGAAAGTTTTGGAATGAAAACTCTCAAAATGAAAAAACTCTTGAAAAAGGTTAGTGGAAGCACATGTGAAAAAGATTCCTCTCATGAAGAATCTAGCTTCTGCCTGTATTTGGGGTCTATCTAAATAACCTAAAAATAGAATGTATTTTCAAAGTTTTACTCCTAAGATTTTGTTTTTCTAAGAAATAGAGACATCGAATTTGCTTCAGATAAAGTCGTACGATACTGGTTTCATTTTTCAAGCACCCAAAAAACATTGGATAGCCTGCTGTTTTATGAAATTTACTTACAGCTCCATATTATTGTTTTTTTTCCCTTTTGATTTGGTAAGAAATCCACTAGCTCATTGGTTGGTAATGGGTTACTAACCTATATAATATGTTAACCCTTGCACTTGAGGGGGGAAATAAATGGAAAATCCTCAAGCAAGGGGTGAGGATCGAACCTTACACCTCTAGGATGCAAGGTGGGTATAGGCACCACTTGCTCTACACCACTTCCTCATCTCTATATTTTGTTAAATAACACTCATCCTATTCATGGAACTTGGAACAATAAGGAATTTACTTTAAAAGGTGTCTTCTTACAGATTCTGCCTGCCAGCAGACAGATTATGGATTAGTGTTTATGAAGATGACGACGAAGCTTTCTCTATATGGCACGATGAGGTGACCTACTCTTATGCTTTATTCGTTTAATTTGTTTATATCTTTCTTCTCCCATTTTGCATGTTTCCTTTGATCATGTCTATTTCCATTAAGTTACCAATAATATACCTATTATATTTAGCTTTTTTTGTTGTTGTACTTTATATAGATTTTGACTGAGGCAGCTGTTTCTTCAATTGAAGCCAATCTACCACCATCTTCAATTCTTTTACGGCCCCTACGCTGAAAAAATCGCATAATTTCCTTACTTCAATTTCAAATTTGCAAGAATTGCATTAACCCATCTTGATTGATTTGTGCTGAACAGTGAAAACTTGTAATTTCTCGTACATCAATGAATCTGCTCCGCTTTGAAGTACATGCAAAATTTATTTGCAATCTTGAAATCATGATTAAGTTGTCTTGAACACTTAGAATTTCCTGTAAATCACTAACTTTTTTCCATTTTTAAGTGCATGCAAATTTTATTTTCAATCTGAAACCTTGGATTAAAGTATATGAACTTGATGCCATGTATCAGGTTGGTGTACCCAGGGAGCGCATAAAGAGAATGGGTGATGAAGATAACTTTTGGTCAAGTGGAGTGACTGGTCCTTGTGGCCCATGCTCTGAACTTTATTATGATTTACACCCTGAAAGAGGTTGTCTGGATGTTGTATGTATATAGCTTTATATGAATCTTAGTGATTCTCCATGCCCTTCCTGTAACTTTTAACATTATTTTTTATTAGAGTCAGCCACTTGTTTGACGACCAATTTTTGTTTTCCATGCTTATGAACATAGGATCTTGGAGATGATACGAGGTTCCTGGAATTCTACAACTTGGTTTTTATGCAGTACAACAAAACTGAAGATGGATCTCTTGTACCTCTAAAGCAGAAGAATATAGATACCGGTCTTGGTCTAGAAAGGTTGGCTCGTATACTTCAGAAGGTAAAGACAAATCAACAGTCTCTCTCTTGTGGATGCAGGACATTAGTGTATTAGGGATCCAAATCGTGAAACCTGTTCATAGATATGCTCGAATATAAATTTAATATTTGATGGTTTTTATGCTACATATTTTGAGTTATCCGTTCTTTGCAGGTCCCAAATAATTACGAAACAGATTTAATTTATCCAATTATGGAGAAGGCTTCAGAATTAGCAAATGTTTCCTATGCTGCTGCTGATGATTCCACAAAGACAAAACTTAAAGTGCGTGGTGCATATTTTTTTAACAGTGGTGTTTGCCTTTTTGAGCTTATTCATTTTTATCTGAAAGCTTACTTCCATCTCAGGTAATTGGGGATCATATGCGTGCTGTTGTTTATCTGATATCAGATGGTGTTGTGCCATCAAATATTGGAAGAGGTTATGTAGTGCGCCGTCTTATTAGGAGGACTGTTCGTACAGGAAGATTGCTTGGTATAAAAGGTGATGGTGAAGGGAATCCAGAAGGGGCATTCTTGCCTATTATTGCGAAGAAAGTAATAGAACTAAGCACTGAAATAGACCCAGATGTGAGGAACCAGGCATCTCGCATTCTAGAGGAGTTAAGAAGGGAAGAACTACGGTTTGTTCAGACATTGGAGAGAGGAGAAAAATTACTTGAGCAAATGTTAAAAGAGGCGTTATCAAGTGGCAGTAAAAATGGTAGTGAACCTTGTTTATCTGGAAAGGATGCATTTTTGTTGTATGATACTTACGGATTTCCTGTGGAGATAACCATAGAAGTTGCACAAGAGCGAGGTGTGCAGGTTGATATGAATGAATTTGATGTTGAGATGGAGAATCAAAGGCAGCAATCCCAGGCTGCTCATAATGCTGTAAAACTTGCAGTTGGAAATGATGCAGAGCTAGTAGAAACCATTCCAGAGACTGAATTTCTGGGATATGATACTCTTTCTGCAAAGGCAGTGATAGAAGGCTTGTTGGTGAATGGAAAACCAGCAAATGAGGTTAATGAGGGAAATGAAGTAGAAGTGTTGCTGGATAAAACTCCATTTTATGCTGAATCAGGTGGCCAAATAGGAGACCATGGATTTCTCTATGTCAGCAGTGCTGAAAGTCAACCAAATGGTGTTGTGCAGGTGAGAGATGTGCAGAAAATTTCTGGCAGCATATTTGCTCACAAGGGAATCATAACAGAGGGTGCTTTAGAGGTTGGTCAATCTGTGGAGGCTGCAGTTGACCCCAAACTCAGGAAGAGGGCTGAGGTAAATAATTCAGTCCAATTAATATTATTTCAATCAAAAACTCTTTCATCTACGTTAGGAATTAATTTTTAATTCAGGAATCTGGATTGAAGTAATAAGAGGGTCATGAGCAGTATATGTGGTGATAGGAACAGGGGAGAGAGTGATGAATGGGGGATGGAAGAGAGAGTGTATGTAAAATCAGTATCATAAGAACTTCTTGATTTACTTTTCGCTTCACCATATGATGTTCTTGTATCTTTGGTAAGCTTTATTTTGTCTTATTAAGGCTTGGCATTTTTTATAGGTTCACCATACTGCTACACATTTGCTGCAAACTGCTCTCAAGAAAGTCATTGGGCAGGAGACATCACAAGCTGGTTCGTTGGTGGCCTTTGACCGACTTAGGTTCGATTTTAACTTTCATCGACCGCTTTCAGACAAAGAAATTCTTGAAATTGAAGAACTGATCAATGGATGGATTGGCAATGCTACTCTGCTTCAATCTAAAGTGATGGCACTTGATGATGCTAAAAGAGCTGGGGCAATTGCAATGTTTGGGGAAAAATATGGAGAACAGGTCAGGCATTTCTCTACTGTGTTCTATGATGAATAGTAGAAGCAAAAACCTGCCTTTTGAGTCCAGAACCTACATGTAGTATATCTTCATCATATATTACACCTATTGCTGAAATTCTCCAATTGGTAAAATAGTGGAGTAATAATGTGTCTGGACTCTGGAGTAAATAAACAAGTATCATAAAAATTACCTACACGCCACTTGATAAATTTATTGATGAAAATTTAGTTGAAACATTGGAGGCCTAACAAACTGAAACTTGATTGGTGGTAAATTTTTCTTGTTAATGACAGGAATTTTCTGCTAATTTTATGCTTAAGGTCTCAGACTCTCAACATGCCAAAGTGACAGGAATTGACTTCTTATCGTTTGTACGTAGGTACGTGTGGTAGAAGTCCCTGGTGTATCCATGGAGCTTTGTGGAGGCACACATGTGAGCAATACATCAGAAATTCGCGGCTTCAAAATAATCTCAGAGCAGGCAGTTGCATCTGGCATCCGGCGTATTGAAGCTGTGGCAGGCGATGCTTTCATTGAATACATCATTACCAGGGACAACTACGTGAAGACTTTATGTTCTACCCTCAAAGTATGTTCTTTGATCATTTACACCAAAATTTAATATTTTCATATTTCATAAACCAATCCCATTCCTTTTAAAAATGGCACTCGATCATGTCCATGGATTCTGAAGCATTGTGTGTGTGTGTGTGTGTGTGATTTCATTATATGGATGAATAAAATTGGAATTTCGAAAGTTGGGTTTTTTTTTTTACATTGGACTTAATTCGTGGCTCCTCTCACTAGAATATCACGCTAGCATTGCCCTGGGGTATGAGGAGGGGATTTGTTGATGGAGAGAATCGAACATTTGAACTTCACACCTTGAGGATGCAAGGGTGACTCCGAACGCCACTGCGCTGGAGCTCGATTCTCTGGAAAGTTGGGGGTTTGGGACTATAGGAATTTCAGAACAGGCCAAGAGACACCTAGGATGACTTAGATAAAAGGAGTTAAAAATGATGTGAAGAATCTAGGTTTAAAGGAGCATCTAGCCATAGCACTATAGATAGAGAGGAGTGGAAAAATGGTAGACAATGCACAAGATTCTGACATGCGGACTCTGAAGTCCTAATTTCGCTTAATAGCGTCATCTGTAATTGATATTCTCCTCTTTTCTGAAAATCTCTTCAAATCTGTAATTTAAGGTTAAAGCAGAAGAAGTTACACCAAGGATTGATGCCTTGTTAGAGGAATTGCGACATGCAAGAAATGAAGTCTCAGCTGCACGTTCAAAAGCTGCTGTATATAAAGCATCATCCATTCTCAATAAAGCCTTTCCTGTTGAGAGCTCGAAGACAATTAGGTACTTCTTGTCTCACAGGCTATGCCTTTTTTCTGGAGTTTTTTGTTGAGTGATGGCTTCATGTTCTGCTCATGTTAAATTTCAGGGTGATAGTGGAATCGATGGATGACACTGATGCCGATTCACTCAAGAGCGCAGCTGAGTTTTTGGTGGAACATCTGGAAGATCCTGCAGCTGTGATTTTGGGATCTTCCCCTGATGAAGGAAAGGTGAGTTTGGTTGCGGCTTTTACACCAGGTGTTGTTGGTATGGGGATTCAAGCTGGAAAATTCATCGGACCTATTGCCAAGTTATGCGGTGGTGGTGGTGGTGGAAGGCCTAATTTTGCACAAGCTGGTGGAAAGAAGCCTGAGAATTTACTAGCTGCTCTTGATAAAGCTCGCGATGAAATCGTCTCCGCTCTCTCAGACAAAGCAACATGAGTCACACATGACACAGTTCTTGATATTATGTTTGCTTTAAAGAAAGATAATGATAAAATGCACAGAAATGTTGAATCTATCCAAGGATCTCTAATACAGAAATCTATAGCATTCTAGTTTTTTGTTCTTTCTTGCATTGTTTATTTATTAAAAAAAAAGGGTGCAATCCACATCTCTGTATTTGGTAGTAGTTTAGTGATTACAAATATATAAAAGTGTAAAGCACACTTCATATTCTTTACAATCAGATGAAAAGGATATTCTTCACTCTTATGGGGTTTTTTTTTTTTTGGTACTAGCAAATGATAATCATAGTGCCTATTCTAGTATTTTTATTTATTTATTAAGTTGGAAATTTAATATCCCACCCCCAAAATCTAATCAATATATTACCCAAAAAATGCTTGTGTTTAAATATTTATGGTTTCAAAGGTAATGTACATATGAGATCAACTTAAAATATGGGATAAGTTTACACATACACACGAAATGTGCGTAGACATTCAATCGGCTTATTGAAGTGTGTAGACATTTTATCATTCTATGTGTGTTATGTAATAATTCTCTGAAATATGTGAGAAGGAGAAAATGAGAAAATAATCATTCATTAGTCATTTTATTAGTATCCTTTTTTTAGAGAAAGATAGAATTTCATTAATTGAAATAATACGACATTTACAATAGTTATTAAAGAAAACTAAAATACAATCTAAGCAAATCAAATAAAAGTCTTCTTTAATTTTCCTAACTTATGTAGGAATAAGAATTTGAATCTCAGATTTCAACTATCTGAAATTAAATCACTACTTTAAGCTTCATACCTCAAACCAACCCATTAATGGTCTATTTGATTTTTTTTCCCCCTTTTTTTCTTGAAAAGTAAAAAACAAGAGTTATTTTTGATTGACAAGAAAGTTGATTGTCATAGCAGGATGAGCAACACATAAAAGTGTCCAACATACATTTGAGATAGAGAGATAGAGAGGTAGAGAGGTAAAATTATTACTCAGAGGATCCGATCAGAGGTAGAGAGGTAAAATAATTACTCAAAATATATTTCCTCAATCCTCATAAGAACAAGAGTATTATTACTAGGAAAATTGATTTTCACTTTTATAATCCTCCAAAATGGATATGATTAGCATAATTATTTTATTTTTTTAAAAAATTATTAGCATAATTAACAGTCTTCCAAATAGATATGATTAGCATGCATATATAGATAAACATTAATCCTACCTCCGTTTCGAAAAAAAAACGCAACAAATTGGATGGCACGGACTCCTAGTCCATTTTTTGTTGTGAAAGTAAAAGGGATAGAGAGAGAAATTAGGGTATGTGATGATGAGAGAGATAGGAAGAAAAGACTTACAAAAATGGAATGATTAAAATTGTTGCATTTATTTTGAAACTTCCTAAAATAAAAATTGTTGCGTTTATTTCGAAACGAAGGAAGTAGTACTTCCTCTGTAACATAAAAATGGCAACAATTATTTTTTCACACATTTTGAGGAAACGATTTAAGGGTGTAAACGAATAAATTAATCAAAATGGTTTTAACACAAGTAAGAATATGATTATAAGTTATTAATATCAAAATTATTTTAATTAATTCAATCGTTTACACCCTAAAATACGTGCAAATGTAATCGTTGTTATTTTTATGTTACGGAGGGAGTACTTTATTTTTTACAGAAATTATACCATATACTCCGTACCATTCAAAATTGAAAATTCACAAACTGAAATCTAGCATTAATAATACTGCCATTAAGTTCTAGGTCAACTAATCAAAACCTTATCTTGTTTGGATTCAGGAAGGATGTGGATAAGAAGCAAATATTATTACTACCTCCGTTTCAAAAAAAAACATAACAATTGTCATCGCACGAACTCCTAGGCATTTTTTTGTTGTGGGTAATTAGAAAAAGTGAGGGGTAGTTGATTAAAATAAATGGAGAGAAAAGTGGGGACAATTAAAGTAGTTGTGAGAGAGAGTGGTGACAATTAAATAATTGGAGAGAAAAAAGGTGGGGACAAATAAATAATTAGTAAGGATATTTATGTCTTTTAAGTAGCAATAAGTTACTACATAAGGAAAATAAAAATTTGTTACATTTGTTTTGAAACATCCAAAAATGGAAACTGTTGCGTTTTTTTTAAGGGAGGAAGTATTATTAAATTAAATATATGTATGTGTGGCCAAATCCATCATATCCAACCCATCATCAAAATATACAAGCTATTATAGTCCTAACCCTTAATTAGGAGAAGAATGCGATAGTTACTAGCTGAGTAGTTTCTTAAATTTACATCTTTTAGCAAATATATATATATATATATATATATATATATATATATATATATATATATATATATATAAAATACTTGAAGCTCTACAAGTTGAACATTTATATAGAAAACTAACTAAAGACTTTTTTGTTCTATATTGACTTGATCTCATGTAGTCAAACTCACCATTGGTTAATTTATACTTTTGTAGACCATGAATTACCAAAGTCAAACTCCTCATTAGCTTATTTTTATATGTTCATTAAACTCTGCATTGGTTTGTGACGTTGGCCAATAGAAACAAATTACTCGGTTTACAGCTAGCTAGGAAAATACTTTAGCAAACTTGATACTAGGGTTGCCAACCCTTTTATACACATAATTTTAAAATATTAATATATCTAAATCAAATTAAAGAGAGAAGTGATTAAAATTAATATTTTAATATAATTTACCCTTACAATTAAGAGAGTTAGTAAGTTGGTAACCCTTAGAATTGCTCTAACACCCCATTTACAGCTAGACCTGGTTATTGGGCGGGGCGGGTCAGGGTCAGGGTCGACTAAAAAGGGTCAATAGTGGGTCGGGTCCAAGCGATTCGCAGGCCATTAGCGGGTCGTTAGCGGTCAGGCTATTAAAATATTAAATATAAATAAAATTTAAGGTAGTCAATAGTTAAAACAAATGTGTACGAATATATTAATGTAATTATATTTGTCAAAATAATTTTTTTGAAAAATTTATTAGGCTATTATTTTTGGCCCTGTATTGACCCTGATCGATAAGGTCTTGTCCATTAAAGACCCTATCCAGTAAATACCCTATAATCTTGACCCTAACCGCATGCCATTGGACTACCCTGTCCAATAACGAGATATATTATTTACAGCTATTCATTTTCTTCTTGAACAACTATCGTTGTTAATTAGAAGAATTTAAAAAGGTTTAGTTGGACCAAAATATATTACTCAATCTGTTTTTTTCACGAAAATTTCAAATGGATGCTCGTTATGTATATGAATCATTGATACTGAGTATTTTAATACGATGCACATGTACATGAATCAAATAAAAATTTATATGACAATGGTTTTATTACAAAATCTATATACCACCCAATATATTGAGGTGGTAGTTTCCTTATGATATGTGGATGAAGTCATAGCCCAATGGTTAGGGCATCAGAATTCCAGACACGAGTTTCTTGGTTCGATTCTCACAGCACGCATTTGCGAGGATTCCTTTTTATCCACCCTTACAGATGCTATTACAATATTGTTGTGGAATGGCTATATGAAAGGGGAATGTTTGTTTACGATTATGTGAATGAGTGTGAATTTTTTTTTTTTCTCGAACAAAAACGAACCTTAGATTTTTTAAGATACATTAAAAATATCGTCGCAAGCAAAGCGTGCACACAAAGCTAGTATATATATATATATATATATATGAGAAGACGTACACTTAAAATTAAGTAATCCATGCAATGCATAGTATTGGACTAGTTATTTATAATTTTCCCTGGAATCACTTTAAATTATAATTTAAGAAACTACATAATTAAAGGAGCTTGCTTGCCTTAGTTGCCTATAAATAGTCCCCTTCTTCACCATATTACCTTCATCAACTAAAACTCAAATCTAATCTCAATTAATTCATGCATTATTATTCTAGTAAACTAAGTATGGCATTCATTGTTTTGAGCTTCCTCTTTATTCTTTTCTCGTCATCTGCATCTGCACATTATCCACGTGCTTGTAATCGTTGCTTGCATCGATCAAAGTCTACCTTCACTGGCCACCAGTTTACATGTATGTAATTTCTTTCATTTAATTTCATTTATTCATTCTTTCCTTTAATTATTAATCATCTCTCAATTATAACAATATATGTTTAATATTTTTAAGATATTATCGATTATATATATTCGTGACATAATATATATGGAAAATTAGAATTATCGTGATATGATAAGAATATTCATTAAGTATAACATATACGGATATATACTCATCAATATCATAACATAAACTGCATAAGATAGTGAAATAGACATAAGATACAAGTCATCAATAAGTAGTTTATTAACTGCGAACAAATCTTTATAAAGTTATTATTAATTGCAACTTAATCGTTATTTTAAGGACTAATACTCAAATAGCCCTATAAGTTGTATATATGCATGTCAAATGTGCATGCATGAATATATTTAATTTTGAGCTAAAAGGAATATATATATATATATATATATATATATATATGATTTATTTTTGATTTACTTGTCAATTATACATATATATATAATCTTGCAGCTGGATCATGTGGATATGGGCCATTGGCTCCAACATTCAATGGGGGGCTACTAGCTGCTAGCCAACCTTCTCTCTATAAAGGAGGTGCCGGTTGTGGTGCTTGTTACAAGGTCTCTTTAATTTCATTTTAAATTATTTTTTCTTCTACATTGATTTTTCTTTATCAGATTTAATTTTTTAATGTTTTATAACTGAAAAATAATAAAGGTACACCCAAAATTGATATTATTGGCACACTTCATTGTAAGAGCACATCTTCTTGTGCTTCTCTCTCAAAGGGTGCACCCATATCAATTTTTAGGGTGCCAATATCAATCGTGTTACTTTTAAAGTTTGATACATACTTTGTAAGAATTTTTTATTTAATTACTACATTTATTTTTATAATTTTGATGACACTAACTTGAAATTTAAAATACCTTTAATTATCTATAACAAAATATGAGATGAACCAATATTAATAAGAATCCATATCACCCACTCTATTTTCTTTACGTAAATAAAACTACGGAGATCGAGTTGAAATTACCATATAAATAGTGCTCGTATTAAAATTTAACAATTAAAATAGACAAATTAAAGGAGGAGTAGTGGTGTAAATCAATAATCAAATTTGTTATTGGATGTTACAGGTGAGGTGCAAGCACGCTGGACTTTGCAGGTATCAAGGGACAACAGTGATGGTAACTGATTCTCATGGTGATACCAATCGCGACTTTGTTTTTAGCAAAAAGGCTGTAGAAGCAATGGCTAATTACGGAAAATCACAAGACCTCTTAAAAATAGGAGAAATCGACGTTGAATACAAAAGGTTATTTACATTATGAATTTGTGCAGATACTTGCTCCTAAATATGTCTTACTATTATATTTAAATTAAAGTATAACTATATATGTTTTAAAATAAAATAGGGTACCTTGTGATGTACAAAATCGGAACTTGGCAGTACGAGTGGAAGAGGCCAGCAACAAGCCTTACTATTTGGCCATTAAGATCTTATACCAAGGTGGTCAAACTGAGATTACTTCCGTTGACGTAACAACTGTAAGTTTTATTGAATTAAATTTGTTTACAAGGCATATGTTATATTGGTAATAATCTATCTACAATAATTTAACATTTTTTTCTCTCGGCTTAATTTATGTCAAATCGATGCAAATAAACTGTTACGAATGTAGTTAGTCAAGCAGTACTTCCTCTAAACTTCTTAAACCTATTTACTTCACCTTTTTTACGTCAATATTCAAATAGATTTTATTTGTTTGTCTCATCAATGACTACTTCATGAATATCATTTTGTTACTAATATATAATTAAAAATATATTAATATAACGCTCAAAGATATGCATTAACTATATATACACATTTATCAAAGCTAGAATAAAATGGAGGGATTGTATATTAAAGTAAGGTTATAATCATGAAACTAGAAAAATAAATTACATGAGAACGAAAGGAATTGATTGGATAAAAATGAATGTATGTATGTATATGTATGGACAGGAGGGGTCATGGAATTGGACTTCAATGAGGAGAAGCTATGGGGCAGTGTGGGACATAGCTAAAATGTTATCAGGCCCACTCAGATTCAGATTTGTGGTAAAGGGATGGAATAATCGCAACTATTATTACTATGCTCGAAGAGCGTTACCTTCTGACTGGAAATCTGGAGTTGTTTATGACACTGGTATTCAAATTAAGGCAGTTGCCTCTGAGTATTGTTATCCATGTGACTCCAGCACTTGGTAATTAATATGTCGTATGTAACTTTACAGTTATGTAACACCCCAAATGAAAAAAAAAAAAAAAAAGGTTTAAATAAGGGTTTTGTTTAGCCCAAATAGTACATGATGTAAACAAATAAACGTCAATAAGTTAAGCTATGTGCATGACATTTGCATTAGTTTTTTTTTTTTTTTTTTTTTTCTTGTGTAATCTTTTCTATGTTTCTATGTATGTGTTGGTCATGATATTTTCTCATGTAATAAGACATGTCAATGTCAATTAATAAAATTAAAGACTATAATAATGTTCATTATTGTATATTAATTAATTATGCATATAACTATATGAGCCACATGCACCAATGCATGTATATGTTGCGTCCCTCGGGCACTGAATCCTTACGCATGCATGTTGATATTGATCCCTTTCTTAATGCAAATCATTCTCTTTTTCTAGCTACGTACTTATATAATATAAGTCACATTATCTCTTCGAGAGAAAGAATGTCTGAGCTCACTTGTATACCTTTCATTCCTTTTAAAAATATAAGTACTTTAGGCGGAGCTAGGATTTGCAATATGGGAGAATGAATGAAGTATAGATCTCCAATAATTCCAAACAGTAACAACACGCACACAAAGTAGTAAGATGAGCCATCTTTTACAATAGGAAAATTGGATTTAAAAAAACAACATTTTAACATTTAGACAATAATAATTCTAAATTTAAGTAAGTGTCTAATAATCCAACCTTTCACTATATATATTTTGACACTAATGGACCAAATCCAATTCTAACCTATTGGGACTGGTGAAGCATTAATTTGTAGATTAATTAAACTACCCTCTCTCCCTTTCTCCCTCCTCTAACCAGAAAATACCTTAAACCCCCAAAATAAAAAAATCACTCAATTCAATATAAAATAATTAAAATGTTAATCTAAGTATTATGATTATCAGACTATCTGATTCTAATTAGTTCGAGGGTATATTATTAGCTAGGTATACTTGTGTTAAGACGGAAAGGGGGTATTTGGAAGAGTCCTCGAGCATCTGCATTATTATGTGTTAAGATTTATGTTATTTAGAATATAAATGTGAATAATTATGAATATTTATAATACTAGATGTGGTATTATGGGTTATAAGTTTGCAATTATGTAAAGTTAATTTAATGATTTACATAATTAAAAGTCGAGAAAACAAAGCAAAAAAAGTGACAAATCGCGACTCGTGCATGATATGCACGACACACGAAAACAGGCCCAAAGGGACCAACAAAGTAGAAAGTTTCCGCGACTCGTGGAAACAAGATCGCAACTCGTGACTCGCGAGTCTCTTGGCTCGTGGCGGTTTTGCTCAGTTCTTTCCCGTTGTGTTACTTCAGGTTAACTGCCTTGGTATTTGTATATGTTATATATACTGATTTTCTCTGAAGGAAAGTTAGAAGTTACATTCATCCTTTGCATTCCAAAAGTTCTCACTTGCATAAACCAAAAGTATCTCCATTGTTGTTCAAGTTTTACATCAACTTGTTCTCATTTGTGGTAGTTGAATCTAGGCTTGATTACTACGGTTTTCTTGTTGTATATCTCGTTAACAAATTTCTTGTAATCCGGCCTAAGAATTGGGTAGGAATGTTATTTTTGAAAAAGTATTCCCGTACACGCCTCAAAGGTTGTTCTATCATACGATTACCCAAATCTCATAAAAGTTGCCAACATTAGGAAGGGGTAAAATTGGAAATTCTTAGCGTAGGAGAGTGAAACTGAGTTGAGGAGATGATGATGGTTGATGGGGTTGCAAGATTTTAGAAAAAACAAGGAAGAGATTAAGGCTCCGTTTGTTTTGATGGAAAATATTTTTCCGGAATACGATTTTCCTCCCTCTTTTCATTTTCCTTTGTTTGTTTTGGAAAGGGATGGAAAACAGTTTTCCTTAAGGTGAAAAATGTCACTTTGGAAAAGGAAAACCATTTTCTCTTTGTGGAGAAGGAATGCCACATTTTCCTTCCTACTCTTTGCTTCTCCCTCATTCACTCTTCCCATCTTTCCTTCATTTCTATTTCATTTTTTCTTTCCTTCACAAGTTTTCCTCTAATCAAACAAACAAAGGAAAACTGTGTTTACATCAATGTTTCCGTTGAAAATTGTTTTCCCTAGAAAATGATTTTCCATGAAAATTGTTTTCCTTCAAAACAAACGGAGCCTAATGGCACATGTGGTAATGGTGGAATGTTGATTTTGGAGGTGGATAATTTTGCTAACTCCATGTTTTTAATTTTGGAAATTAAGTCAGAAAGGCTTGGAGATGGAAATGACATACCTTGAAATCTTTGATGTTTCTTCAATGCAGGACAGAATGAGAGTGTTGATGGGAGTTTCATTTGATAACAATTAGGAGAATGAGAGAAAAAATGGTAAATGTCATTAAAAATTAGAGGTTGGGTTACTTATTTACTTGATGCACATGTCACATGTAATTTGCTCCATTAGTGTGAAAATGTAGTGAAAGGTTGAATTATTACATAATTATGCAAAGGTAAAATTATTATTGTCCACACCTTAAAAAGCTGGATTAATCCAATTTTCTTTTATTTACTATATTGTCTTGAATCAATTCATTTGTTAAACCAATTATATATATTAAAATGGCGGAAACTGTACACTTTTACATACTTGAGGAAAGTGATTTTTTTTTTTACTGCAAGAACAAACATACACAAAAATCATTTCTTAGAGAGCCTCACAAAGCATGCATGGCAAGCGCGATTAGACTTGTCATGGGCTAGTGAGACAAACTCCCTAGGGACATAGTGAATAATACAACAATTAAAACTACAAAAAAACTCATACAAAGAGGGCAATATGAGTATTGTTTTACTTAATGATGCCTACAAGGGAAATTATTTTTGCACTCATTGATATTAACAATGAAGACAATATGATTATTTTGCACCCTTAGACTTTTGAAATTTTGCCTTATTTGACAATAAGTAAAGTGTTTAAATCAAGGAAAGCAAAATGTATTGCCTTTGTTGATGATCAATGAAGACAATTTTCACTACAAGATTCCGTGTTTTTAACGTCCGCCAATGGCGAACGTTAAATTAGCGGATTGCGGACGCTAATTAGATTAGCGTCCGCCAACGAACATTAAACCATTGTCGGAAATTTTTTAGTCGTTAAATACTTAATTAACGTCCGCTTGGCGGACTTTAAAAAGTTAACGTCCGTTTTTTAAAATTAACGTCCACTTGAACAGACGCCAAATAACGTCAGTTTTGTGGTAGACGTTAATTAGCATCCGCCGCTTACGGCTGTAATACCCCGAAATTTAGGGCCAGAAAATTTCGCGGGTTATTAATGTTATTTTTCTATTCTTAGTCCAAAAGGCCCATTTATTTGGACTGTTTTATTTTATTTCTCTCCTTATCTCAAATTGGGCCGATGACCCAATTTTCCCTTTACCCTTGTGGCATGGCCGACCCCTCTCTTTCCTTTTGGGCCATTGGTTGTTCCTTTTGGTTTAATTTGATTAATTAGATAATTTTATTAATTAAATTAATACCTTAAACTAATTCTAAAACCTAGTCCAAGAAGCCCTAATTACTAAGTCCACTCCTCCTATTCCCACTCTAATTTCACGGCAACCCCCTCCCCTTTTTTTGTTGTTGGTTTTGTTGTTCTCTTCTTCTATATATATTAGGCTTAGCAATATTTTTTTTTCCTAATTGCTAAAGCTCATAAACCCTAAAAAAAAAAAAAAAACTTTTTCCTCCTTTCCTCTCAAAAAGCCGTGCACTTCAAGTCACCAAAGTGGTGATTTTTCCTTGGAATTTTTAGCGATTAAAGGTAACTAGACTTACCTTCTTAAATTTGGGTAGATAATCACATAGTTAATTAGGATTTGATCATGAAAATTATTAGGATTTATGTCATGTTTTTCTTAGTGAATGTCGAACTACATGATGAATTTATCTATGTATCTTTCTTGATTAATTTGATGTATTTCTTGAAATCTTTAATTGTTTAATAATTATTTTTATGAATTTATTTCTTAATCAAATCTTGCTATTTCTTGATGAATTTTTCGTGGCAGTTTCTTTATTGTTTTATCATGAATCATGATTTATTTCGTGGCAAAATTCGTCCTTTTATTACTTATAATAATTTAATCTTTCAAACCGGTAAAACTGTCCAGATGTAGTTTACGAATTTATTAAGATACTTAATCCATTCGGATGGCTACTAAAATTTAGGTGGAAGCCACTAATAGTGTTTTACAGCTTTTTTTAAATTTTCGTAATTTTTAAAGTTCGTTTTCTATGGCAGAAAAATCTGAAACTGATTTCAGCCTAATCTGATTTGTTAGTTATAAAATCCCTTTAAAATAGTAAATGACGTTATTTTTGGACGAAATTTATGCATGTTAAACCTTGAACCTATATCTAGCTTCCATAAAAATTTCCAGATTATTCGAGATCTTTTAACGGTGGTTTTTAATTTAACTATTTAAAATCAGATTGTGTAAAATAGTGTGATTAAATTATTAAAACATGTTATTATTGAATTCTTGGATCTAATCTTGATAATTTTAATATGCCAGAATTCCGTGTGATATCATGTATATAAAGTGTTGATTTTGATCTGTTTCTTGATAACTTTAATGTTTAAATTATGATTTTTAATTAATATTATTAAGTTAAAATCGCTAGTTATGATGATTGTATTTATTTAATTTAATTGAATAATTTTGTTATTTAACCCCAAAGATGTCGAGTGGTTCAAATAATGGAAAATAGGATTTTCACCATGTTTTGAATAATTTATACTGCTAATTGTTGTTCTAGATGATTTATTTGTTAAATTAGTTATTTGATGAATTTATGAATTTATTTAATTTTTATATGTTGTTTACATATGTAGAGTGTCCCTTAATTATTTTGGAAAATTTTAGTTTAATTTAGACTTATAATAATATTGGGATAATTTTAGCGATTAATATTATAATTATTACTTATTAAAGGAATTATTAGGGATAAGTTGTAATATGAAGGGTAATAATAATATGACCAAAGGAATAAGTTACAGTAATAATAAAGGATTTCAGGGATATCTATTATATTTGTCACCCTAATATTTATTATTATTATTATTGTTATTAAGGAAGTCAGTAAGGATAAGTTACGATAAGAAAAGTATAATAAAATATTATTAGGGAAGGAAAGGAAACAGAGTAAAAGGGTTATTGATTTGTTTCAATCTCTGGCTAGGAAAGACTTGGTATTTAAGGTGGCCAATACACGTGCCGCACCTCTCTTTCCTGGGACTTCGAACATTTCATTCCCGATTACGGTCACCTAGTACTTCCAAGTATAAGAAAGATAATAAGTTAAGGTCGCCCCTGCAATGACGCAAAGGTCATCAATCGGGTTAATAAGTTAAGGTCGCCCCTGCGATGACGCAAAGGTCATCAATCGGGTTAATAAGATAGGACGCCCCTGCGATAACGCAAAGGTTATCAATCGGGTTAAGTCGTTGCCACTGCCAGACTGCGGTATCTGCGCAGTTCTTGATTCTAGGATGTGTAGTCGTCTAGGTAGTTCTCGCAAAGGAGGGCTATTTAGGGGTTATGGCCATAGCTTAGGCTTAGTTCTCGCAAAGGACGGCTACGGGTGGGACGCAAAGGTTCACCCCGGCATGTTTTAGGAAAGTTGTGGACGCAAAGGTTCACTACGAGCTATAAAGACCGGTCCGCTAAGAAGTTAAGATATATGATAAGTTATGATATATGATAAGTTAAGATATATGATAAGTTATGAAATATGTTATGAAATAATGATAACTAAGTTATATGTATATTTATAATATAAGATAAGAATGAAATGCAACGAACTATGAATAGTATAAGTCTTCCGCTGTGTACATCTGTATTTGTACGACTTAAGTATGTACGTATACGTATATGTATTTGTATGTTGTGCCTGTATTGTATACGTATTTTTGTATGTATCTCTAACCGTATATTGCAGGTATTATTATACGTATTGTATACGTACTTTTATACGTATTTTCGTACGTATTTCTAACCGTATTTTGCAGGAATTATTATACGTATTGTATACGTATTTTTATACGTATTTTTGTACGTATTTTTATATGTATTTCTGTACGTATTTTTATACGTACCCTGTATGTATTTTTATATGAAATGTTATATGTTTGCGTATGGTTTTCATGTACAATTCTATGCTATTATGTGGTTAGCGGTCCCTTATTTAAGCGGGACAGCCTAGTTACTCGCCACTGACGGTGGACCCCCCCCAGTTTCAGGTGATGATGCAGCAGCTTAGAACGGGCTTACGCTGGATTGGGCTTTGAGTGGCAGAGTTCTGTAGTTTGACCCTAGTTTAGAATTTTCAATAAGACTTTTATGCTAGTAGTTATCCCAGCCTGTTGGGAAAAACATATTTAATTTATGTAATTTTAGTATTTACCTTTGTAGACCTTTGGATTCTTGGTTATTAAGCTAATAGAAGATGCCTTAGTTTTTGAATATTCAATTAATATTAAGTTTATTGTTTCAGTAATGATCCGTATGTTGATTTCCATCGTCAATCGACAGTTAAAAAGTCGGGTCGTTACAACGGCGGACGTTAAATATGAGAAAACAGACGTTAATTATATTTCATGAATTTAAAAAAAAAAAAACCAGCTTTTACGCTAATTTCAATTTGTGCATTAATTTGCATTTTTTTTGTAAGTATACTTGGAGATTTTTTTGTGTGGAATTCTTCTAGATAAATTGCAATCATAAAATACAAATCAAACATCATATTATTTTTATAAACACAATTAAAACAACAATCAAATACAACATTAAAGCCACAAACTTCAATTTTATAAATCTAACTAAATCAAATACACTTAAACCTCAAGAAAATATGATAAACCTAAAATAAAATACACCCTAAAAAGATACAACCAACCACTAATAAATGTGAAAGAAAAAAAAAAGCAAAAGATTTATGGAAAGAAAAAATAGATTTCCATTCTTGAGCTAATCTTCAAAAACTCAACCTGCAACCAAAAATAATAATAAATAATAAATGAGATTCATTCATATATTTCCAAACCCAAATCAGCCCAAAAAAACTAGATCAAATGAACAGATCTCTTACCCCCAATAATTAAGACCAAAGAACATATCTTATACCTCCAAAAAAAATCAGGAAAAAATGATAGATGAATAAAATTTCTCGAAAATCAAACAACATTAAAAAAAACAGAAAGTAAAAAAATTAGAAATTGCAACAAAAAAGAAAATAAATGAAAATCAAAAGATAAAAATATTGAATATTATGAACAGAAAAAAAAAATCGAAAACTTGAGTGTGATTTTCGAAAATCAGAAAAGGGGAAAAAAATAGTTTTTGAGATCTAAAACTTTGAAGGAAAAAAAAAATATTGAAATATAACCCAAAATTTTTTAGATCTAAAACTTTGAAGAAAAATAAAAATTGGGAAACAAACCCGTAAACAAAAAAAAATGAAAAAAAAAACCAAATATTTCGAACAAAGCCTATTTTGCTTAAATTACTAGGGTGTTTGTTCAAACAAATTACAAGCAAATAAAATATTCAATAATTTCGAACAAATGAACCTAAAAGTTGCGCACAAAATTCAAGCAAAATAATTAAGTCACGAAGCTTACCTTCAATGGATGAGAACGACGAACAACAAACGAAGGTGGTAGATCGAATTTTGGGGTCTTTTTTTAAGAGATTTTGAACAAATCTACCCAAATTTCGAATAAAATTTCAAAAAAAAGTTGAATTTTGAGGAAATAATAGAGGTGAAAGAAAATTTGAAGGTGTGTTTGAAGAGATAATTCAAGAGAGGTGGGAGAATAAGTTGAAGAGAAATGAGTTGAGGAGAGAGAATGGGGAGGAGGCAAAAAGAAAAAAGTTGTAATATGAGGAAATGAAGAGAGCCGAGGACGGACGTTAACTATTAAAAGGCGGACGTTAAATTTGACGACCTAAATTTCAAAATTCCGTGTTTTTAACGTCTGCCTCAGACGGACGCTACTTTTTAAAAAACGGACGCTAAGTTGAATTTTAAATTATAAACTTTGTCATCCCTAAAGCGTCCGTTGTGGTGGACGTTAAAATTTATTTAACGTCGGTTTTCTTGGTGGACGTTAAATAGCGGACGGTAGAAACACGGAATGTTGTAGTGTTTGTTTACCCTTTTTGAATTGAATCAAAGAGGGCAAAACATCTAAAATTGGCTTTGAAACCTAATACAACGGGGTTACAAGGGCAACATGAGGGCAATACTAAAATTGTCATTATAACCTAAGAAGACGAATTTTATATCAAATAGGGCAATTTTAATTGTGCTTCTTGAACACATTTCTTGTAGTGAGTATTGTGAGTTATATCGAAACTAGATCAGGAGGGTCATAGCCATCCCCACAGAAGATACTGACAATTTGCCTGCAATCCGCGAGGAGGAGAAAGGATTCAGAGCTCAAGGTACGCCCTTCAGTCATGCCCCTCAAGATAGTGTATCCTTCAGCCCGGAGATTAGACACTAGTAGAAAAATACAATTTTGCTGCACTTCATTTGTGGCGGATTTAAGCATATGCAGCAAATAATAATACATTTGATATTTAATGTATTATTATGTTTATATTTGCTGCAGTCTGTAATAAAGACCCCCGTAAATAACAATCTAATCTCTTTTGCTGCATAACCATATTACAACTGCCGCAAATTCAACTAGGTTTTTTTCTTAGTTTTAGATCTTTTTTCACTTTCACTTTCTTTTAAAGGTGTAATTGTTTGCTACTTGTTAAAAAAGGGTCTACATTGCTGCTTGTTGGTTAATTAGGGTTTATTAGATCTTAATTGTTACTGTTATTTTTTGCTTCACTACAAGAAAAACCATTTTTCGCAACAATTTTTTTGCAACGGCATATTGTCGTTGCTAAAAATGAGTTTTAGCAACGACATTGTGGTTTCCAAAAATAAATTTCATTTCCCTCCAACAATTTATATAGGCCCATAGTTCTAAAAATTTGGGACCTTTTACAGCAACAACTTTTGTCGTTACTATTGTTTTAAATATTTATTGCAACGACTTTTGTCGTTGTGGGTATTAAAAAGGTATTTTGCAACGACAAATGTCGTTGCCAATAATTGGGTTATATATATGTAACGACAAATGTCGTTGCCAAAATTTCTTTTTATAAAAAACAAATTTATTAGCTTCATTTCTTGCAACGATATTTGTTGTTGCAAAAACTTAATTTCATTTCCCTCCACATTGTATATTTGTATGAAGTATCAATTTCCAATAATTTGGAGCCTATTTTTAGCAACGATTTTAGTCGTTGCATATGTGTTAGTGGATTTTTTGCAACGACTTCTTTTGATGCTAATAATATTGTGTATGTATCAAAACAACTTTTATCGTTGCCAAATCTATAGATAACAATAATTATAAAAAAGAAAAAAATTCTCGCTAATAATATACAGTTGTTATGTAATATATATTAGTGGATTACCATTATACCCCTGTGTATACTCTAGGAACATTATGGAATTAGGGTTTGCTGTAAACACTAGCCATCGCCCTCCTCCCTACTCATACAATCTCGAAGAACGAAAGCACCCGCCACCGCCGTTGCGTTACCTGAGATATTCTAACTCTCGCGGGGAAACCCCAAACCGCAGATCCGTAAGTTTTCTTGCCAAAATTTTCGTTCTATTTTGGTTTTAATTGTTGGTTTGAATTTTTTTTAATGCAAATTCAAACGAAAATAAATTAGAATTTCATTTCAATTTTTTTTTTTTGGGGTTCGGATTTATGATCTAGTTGTCATTCAATCTTTCATTCATTTTTGGTTTGATTATTCATTCAATTTTGGGCTGATTTTGCACTCAAATTACGTCCATTTTTTTTTTGGTTTTATTTAGAGTTATACTCTAGTTTTTTTTTTGGTTTAGATTTGATTTTGTTTTCACTCGAAATTTTTTTTTTTGTTCGAGTTTTGTGCTGATTTTCGTTCTAGTTTTGTTCTGATTATGGTTCGAATTTTTCGTTCAAATTTGTTCAGTTTTCCTCTAATTTTTCGTTCGAAGTTTTGTTCGGCTTCGTTCGTTCCTTTTCCTCCATTTTTTCGTTGAATTTGTATTGATTTATGTTCGTTTTTTTTTGGGGTAGTTTTAGTTTAGATCTGACTTTATTTTGTTCAAAAATCCGATTTTGATTTTTTTTCTTTCGAATCTGGTTTGATTTTGTTCGATTATGGTTTGTTTTCTTTGTTGAGATTGTTGTTCGAATTTGGTTTGATTTTCGTTTAATTTCTGTTCAAGTTTTCTTCTGAGTTTTATTGCCAATTTCGTTCAAGTTTCGATCTATTTTTTTCGATTCAATTTTCGTTCGAATTTTGATCCAATTTTGTTTCAATCCTTCATTCTTGTTATGTTATTATTGATTAATATTTGACATATATCTTTAAGTGTTTACAGGGTGCATAATTCTTCCATGTGAGTTGAAATTTTCTTAAAACTTACAAGTGTTTTTGTATGCCTTGTTTTTTGTTGTGTAGTTGCACTTGAACTTGAACTGATCCCTCCGTAACATAATCCTGGCAACAAGTTATTTTTCACGCATTTCAAGGAAGCAATTTAAGGGTGTAAACGAACAAATTAATCAAAATGGTTTTAATACAAGTAAGATTGAGATCATAAATTACTAATCTTAAAAAAAAATTTGATCAATTTATTCGTTTACACCCTTAAATCGCTTCCTTGAAATGCGTGGAAAAAAAATTTGTTGCCAGAATTATGTTACGGACGGAGTACTTAAAATTAATTATTTTATTGTATACTTGTGCAGGTTCTAGATTTAAGCATAAAAAAAGGTAGAGGATTTTAGAATTATGTTTAGCCTAAGGCTGCTATCCAATCCAAGCTTAGCTCTTTTGGTTATTCATATTTGATCACCTTTAATTATTGTCAAAGTTATGTTTATTGGGTATGCTTTGTTGGTTATGCTTTTCATATGGGTGGTAAGAATGGTTGGTGGTGAATCTAGTCCATTTCATTTTGCTTGAATTGCTATACTCTAATTTTTTTACTGTATCAAATACCATATTGATTTGTTTTAGCATCGTCTCTTGTCTTGTGCACTTTTGACCGACAGTGTTTGGCGGCGGCTTCGACTGTCAGTGTTTGGCGGCGGCTTCGACCAGCATTGTTGAGCAGCGGCGAGAAGAGGTTGTGTCTCGGGGGCGGCAATTCATTTGTCCAATTTTGTTGATTAAATTTCAGTTTTTTTTTTTTTTTTTTTTGAATTCTTGTATAAATTTTTTTTTTTTGTTGAATTCTTATATATATTTCAATTTTTAAATTTTGGATTCTTTGTATAAGTTCATCAAAATTATTAATAAAATTATCTTTTTACTAATTTATGATAGTTATTTATTTACTTTATTTCTTTCTACATTAAATTTATTTCTTTGATTTTTTTTTATTTTACCATAATTGTATTTTTTTTTAAACAAAATTAATTTTATTTGCTACATTCATATGAACTTATGAGCAAATACATCATTTCATTTGCTGCATTTGTGAATTGCAACAAACGTGACAATTCTCATTTGTTTCCCCTATATTTGCAGGGGCCTAAATCCGCAGCAAAAGAGCCATAAAACCCCGCAGCAAAATTAATTTTTTGTACTAGTGAGAGGAAGCTCACGGATGTGGGCACCATGATTAGAAATGCGTTTCTGGTGACGATAAACAACCCATCCAATACATGCTTTACCTCCATGATGGACGTACGCTTTCCAGGAACCATTAACCACAATCTTCCATTCAATACTTCTTGGTCTTTGCCCAGTAGTAAACGTAAATTCGGTTTAGACGGCAGGGGGATACAAAGGCTGGTCAGGGCTAGATCCCTGTCCAGACCTGAATTAGGATTGGATAAGATCACGAATGTCTAGCAAAATTTTTATCGGGCTAACCGGGTGGCCTCGGTAAATTAAAGGACTTCATTGCAGTGAAGCCAGATAGCTAGAGAGTGAGCAGGAACTCTATAACCATGCGGACCATACAACCTGTAATACCCGAAAATTTGGGATATTTTAAAATTTTTATTAATTAATTAAATGTATAATTAATTAACTATTTAATTGATTATTATTTAATTAATTATTATTTTGTGTAGCAATCTAATTATTTTGAGCCTAGCCTTAACCTTTTTATTTTGTCTTGCCAAAACCCGAGACCAATCATTTCCTTAGAATCTGGGTTGCACGGTCCATCTTATCTTTCTTTTTATTAATTACTCTATTTCTTTTTAATCGACATTATTATCATACCTTTATCTATTTTGACTAAGCCTATTTTGTTCCCATTTTGACTGCTAAATTTTAGCAACCGACTAACTCTCTGTTATTCATTCTATTTACATGGTTCCTTCATTTATTTTCCTTCCAATTAATTCATTGAATTACTTTATTCAATCTATATTAAACTATATTATTTTTGGACCCCATTTAAAAACTCTACCTTTATTCTCTTAATTTTTCTACTGACCTTTAGGGGGCCATCAACCTTTTGCTCTTCAATATTCACGGCCCCTTTATTCTTTTTCTTTTCTCCTAATTATTTTATTATTCTAGGTCCAAAAAGGGTCATATATTTGGACTGTTTATTTTATTTCATCAATTTTATCTGGGAACCGGGCTCCGTGACCCGTCCCCTCTAGCTTGGCCGGCCCTCTTACAAAGTGGTCGTCAATTATTTTTCTTGTTAATTGTTGTTAATTAAATAATTTAGGTATTTATTTATTTAATAATAAATTAATTATTATAATTATTTTAAATTCTAAACTTGGTCTAACCTTAAACCAAGTCTTCCTACATGTTCTCCCTACTCCTACTTCCTCTCCACTTACACGGCTCCCCTTTCCTTGTTTTTCTTTTTTTTTTTTTTTTATTTTTTTTATTTATTCTTTTATTCCTTTTTAATTTAATTAGGAACAACATTTATTTCTCTACCCTATTTTCAAAATACTCAAAAGAAAATCCTAATATTTTCTTCCTCCTGGCCGTGTGTTCTTTGATTCCTAAAGGGGTGATTTTTCTTGGAATTTTTAGCGAATCAGGTAACTAGACTTTTCCTCTTAGATTTGGGTTAGTTAATTACATAGTTAATTAGGATTAAATCATGAAAACGGTTAGGAAATTAAAGGAATTAGTATCATGTTAAGGTTAAGAATTTCGAACCATGTGATGAATTATTATGAAATTTTTCTTGATCATTTTATATAGTTTCTTGAAATCTTTAATTGTTTAATAATTATTTGTACGAATTTATTTCTTAATCAAATCTTGTTATTTCTTGATGAATTTTTCGTGGCAGTTTCTTTATTGTTCTATTATGAATCATGATTTATTTCGTGGAAAAATTCATCCTTTTCTTGCTTATAACAATTTAATATTTCAAATCGGTAAAACTGTCCAGATTTAGTTTACGAATTATTCAAGACACTTAATTAATTCGGATGGCTACGAAATTTTAGGTGGAAGTCAGTAATAGTTTTTTACAGCTTGTGTTAAATTTTCGTAATTTTTAAAGTTCGTTTTCTATGGAAGAAAAATCTGAAACTGATTTCAGCCTAATCTGATTTGTTAGTTATAAAATCCCTTAAAAATAGTAAATGACGTTATTTTTGAACGAAATTTATGCACGTTAAACCTTGAACCTATATTTAGCTTCCATCAAAATTTCCAGATTATTCGAGACCCTTAGATGGTTGTTCTTAATTTAAATCTTTAAAAATCAGATTGTGTAAAATAGGGTGATTGAATTATTAAAACATGTTATTATTAATTCTTGAAATGTTCTTGATATATCTTGGCCCTATAATTGCCGTGTGACTTTATATAGTTAAAGGATTAACTTTTGATCTTGTTCTTGATTAATCTTGATGTCTTGATGTTGTTGCATAATTTATTTATTAATTAGGTTAATTGATTTAATTATTGATAAAGGTATTTAATTAATTTAAAGTGTTAATTTTGGTATTATTTCTCCAAAATTTCGAGTGATGTGAAATATGAAAAATAGGATTTTTATCATGTTTTAGGAAACTTATGTAGCTAATTGTCATTTTATATGATTTATTGAAATGTTTATATGATGATATGATGAATTTATTTAATTATTATTTTTAGATTAAAATGTTGTGTGGTCTTATATTTTATTTGATCCATTTTAGTTTAACTTTTGACTTACAATATTATTAAAAAGTAATTTTAGGAAGCATTATAATTATTATAATTAAAGGAATTAATAGGGATAAGTTGCAATACGAAGGAAAGTAACAACATAATTATTACCATTAAAAGGAATTAATAGGGATAAGTCGCAATATGAAGGAAAGTAATAATATGAATAAAGGAAGGGTTATGGGTAAAATATGACAAGATAAGTATTTCAGGGGAAGGTTTCCTTTGTATATGTGTATAGTATGAATTTCGTGTATTTGTGACTGTATGGTATACGTATATTGTATGTATTTCTAACCGTATTTTGCAGGTATTTTATACGTATTGTATACGTATTGTTATACGTACTTTGCACATATTCCGTACGTATTCCGTATGTATTTTTGTACGTATTTTTGTACATATTCCGTATGTATTTTTGTACGTATTTTTGTACGTATTCCGTATGTATTTTTGTACGTATTCCATATGTATTTTGTACGTATTTTCGTACGCATTTCGTATGTATTTTTGTACGTATTTCCAAGTATTTCCGCATTATTCTTCCGCATGATGTTGGTCATTTTCGAGTGGTATAAGTTTAGTTTGGAGTTTGAGTCAAGTTAAGATGAACAAGATTGGATTAGAAGTTAAGCTATGACGATAAGGAATTGAATTGAGGATTGGAATAGAACAGAACAGAATTGAATTGAATTGAAAAGATGATTAACTATGAAGTGACCACCTATCTAGTGGCTCATGTGCCATGAACATAGGTATAGTCGAAGCCACTGTCCTATCTTCGGATTGGGGACAGTTCTTGATCCCAGTGCTTGAGGAGTAGATCCTTGTGGTTGACCTGGCATGAGCAAGGAAAGTTGGGGGGAGTAGATCTTCGTGGTTGACCTCTTACGAGCATACTGGTCACGGATTAGCACCTGATTGGGAAAGAACAGAAAAGAAGAGTCGTTGATGAGGATTAGAAGTCTAGAATTGGTTGAGCTGAGCTGAAGGTCTTGTTAAGGATGACTTGTATGATTGTTTTCCGCTGCGTACTTGATGTGATTGCTTGTTGACTTCTTTGCATGATGACTTGTTCGACAGTTTAGATGATCTGTTCTGATTATTATGTTTCTAATTGTGTTCTACTGATTAAGTAGAACAATCTAATTACTCACCACTGACTGTGGACCCCCCATTCTATTTCAGGTACAGGTGGTGATTGAGTTTAGGCTACGTATGGGCAGGGATTGTGAGCTAGCCAGCTTAGAAGTGACCCGATGACTAGTTTAGATTATGTTTATTTGATTTAGTAGTCTATTCTTTATTTTATTTTTTATTTTTTATAGTAAAGGATATTGGTTTGATATTTATTTTGGGATTATCTAACAGTTTTTAATGAATAATATGATTAAGTTTTAGAGCTTCCGCTGTAGTTTATGAACCTAACTTTGAAGTTTTAGAAGTTAATGATCTGTGATTGTTGTTTTCTCCGAAAACAACGCTGCTAAATTACGGGTCGTTACACAACCCGTCTTCTTGCACCGAGTAAATAATAAAATTTGCAACCCACTGAGACAATGAAAGGTCACTACCTAAATCCGAGTAAATACTCAAAGAGGAAGTTTTCAAATATGAACAGAAATGGTGCAGTTCCGAAAAAGATATTGCATGTTTTCACCCTTGCATGGAAAATATTTTTCGCTCTAGTAAACGGATCCTTAGGGAAAAAATTAATTTTAGCTTCCAAATGAGGGACCATATATACCTTAGGAGGAACTTTCTAATTACCATGCCCAATTCAAGACGAAGGTTCGGGAAATGGTGATAAGCTGAATTGGTGGTAACACAACCCGAAGCATCAAGATTCCAATGGATCATATATATCCTCTAGTGCATTACTGTAGAGGTGCGAAGCAAGGATACTGAGAGCAAAATTATTAAATTCAAAATTCCTTTCATATCATATGAACCTTCTAGGAGCTGGCTCGTACTGGGCTGGGCGTGATCAATTGATTCACGCAAGAGCGAGGAGTCCTCAAACTCATGAGATTCCTTCAAGATAGGCCAGGGCATTTGCCTTTAACCAAAGGGGTGCTAATGAGAAGTTTTTGATAAGTTATGTGAAACTTACTAAACCCAATGATACATTGATTTTTAGTATTATGAGAAATACTAAATGGTTCACCTATATGAGTGTGAAGGTTAATTTTGGCCACCTTCTATGAGAAAGTTGGAATATATCTCTAGAGCACTCATGAATTGAAACCAAGGTTGTTGGGCACTTGGCCATATTTATTAAAAATGCTAATTTTTTATCGCGGAGTTCACACCAAGATTTTGGGGCAAGACATGTGTTGTGAGGGTCTCAACTTAAATCTTAGAGTTCAAGATTCGTTCACTCTTTGATCAAGAGTTATGGGAGTTCAAGATTCGTTCACTCCTAAAACTTGTAAGTTGTTGCCTCATTTCACTAAACGTTTGATTCAAATATTCAATATATCATTAACGTTAAGTGTTTTGTCTCTAATTTGTATTGCTCAAGTCTTCTTTATTTCCTTATAAAGCCATTTGTGGGGGATTGTTGGAATAATGGCTTTAAAAGCCTAATTATATGCTTAATGACTAACTCTAGGATTCCATACATTGGATGCCTTTAGAGTGTTATGGTTAATTTATAGCACTAGTAACCCCCTATATTATGAGTTCTTTAAGAGGAATATTAATTTATTTGCTAATGAAATCAATACCTTTATGATTTGGTGGTTACATATTCTTGTAACAATGCTTGGTATTGATGAGTATGAAGCTTGTAACTTCTACAAGTTCTCTATAAATAGGTCTTTTGTGAGGGCCATAGAGACAGGGAGAAGAGGAAGAAATGGTATTAGTTCTCATACTTTAAGAGTTCACAAAATTTCTCATACTTGAGCAAAAGTGTGTGTCTCCAAGCCCTCAATTTCAAGTACATGATTGTGTGGGAGTGATGTTAACCTTGTTAAACGAATCGACCATAACGTTTTGTACCTCGGACGGGCCGAATCTCGTTTTCAAGGCAGTGGATTAAGTTCCACGACATCACATATCCAAAATCTTCCAAAAATCATATTTCTAATTTATCCACCCTACTTTATTCATCTCTACTCACTCTATTTGTAGCCTTGAGATACCTATTATTTCCTACAATTGAAAACGAGATTTGGTATCGTTGGTTACTATAGATATCTTGTCTTCATCGAGGAGTGTAAATTTGTAAGGTGGCTTTGTGACTAGCATTTTGTGGATATTGGGGAAAAGAAAATACCAGTGGCCTGGGAAGTAGTGATTCTACAACAATTTTGACAAATGGGAGGTTCTTCCTAAACTAACTCTTATTTACCTTATATGATATGCATTATATGCCCCTTTATTTACTATGTGAGTATTTATCTTTTAATTGATAATTATATGTTAATATGGGGGGTTACTAGTGCTATAAATTAACCATAACACTCTAAAGGCATCCAATGTATGGAATCCTAGAGTTAGTCATTAAGCATATAATTAGGCTTTTAAAGCCATTATTCCAACAAACAAAACTTCACATCTACTTTAAAGAAATTAATATCAAAATCTAGCCTATAACATACAAAAAATATTAACAATCTTTTTTATCAACTGCTTAAAAATTAATTTACCTTTCAACTTAAATTATAACTTAATTTACCTTTCAACTAATTACAATACACCAAGAATGTCCTCAATATCAAGAGAATATTATAACTTGATACTACTTTCACCCCAACTTAGTTGCATCAAATTAAAGGAGTAAGAATAAACTCCTAGATAAAATTTATTTGTGAGTATGAAACGGAAAGAGAGAGATAAAATGCATGTGAATAGGAGAGATATTAGAAAGAAATGATTATCTATTAAGAAAAGAATATATTAGTTGCATGCAACTAATGTGTCATTTTCTTTTTGGATAAATGTTGCAAATAAATTGGAGCGGAATTACTAATTTTTTCTATTTAAATAAGGTCGGGATCATCTGAGAACCACTATTATTAACCAAAAAAAAAAAAAAACTCGTCATTAGGTTATTTTTATGCTTATTAAACTATACATTGGTTTGGAATGTTGGCCAATAGCGCGTTTTAAAGAACGAATTATAGGCTTGAGAGCTATTCATTTTGTCTTTGAAGACGTGTTCTTTGTTAATTATTGTAGAAGAATTTAAAGGTTCCGATGGACTAAAACACTACCTCCGTATCGCAATATTTAAAATTTGCGACTATTGTGATACAGAGGTAGTATGTTACTCCATGCACTAACTTTTTCTTGTTTCACGAAAATTTCGAATGCATAACTTTGAACATTAATATTGTTTGTTGTGTATATGAAAAATAATACGGAGTTTTTTACGATGCACATCATCTAGAGAATCAATCAGATAAGATATTACACTTGGCAATTCTTTTCATACTTCCTCAGTTTTTTTTAGATGCAACACCTTTTTTTCACGCGTATCAAGAGAGCGATCTAGGTGTATTAGTGACTAAATTTCTTAATACAAGCAACTATGATATCATATATGACATGCCCTAAAATTTCGTTGATTAATTTGCTCATTTACACCGTTAAATCACATTCTTGATTGATATGCGTAAAAAAAAGTGTTCCAACTAAAAAAACAGAGGAAGTATATAATTGGAAATTAAAATTCAGAGCCGACTTAATAGGGGGGGTGGGCCATAAGCGATGGCTCCCATACCTTTTTGCTGGGGCCATACCCCTTTTAAGTGTTTTTTTACTTATTTTGTTAAAATAAATACATTCATCATAAACAAATATTTGAAAAAAAAAGGTGTTAGAAAAATATAATGTACTCCCTCCGTAATACAAATACTTCAAAAATTGGATTACACGCGGACTTCTAGACATTTTTTGTTAGAGGAATTAATTATGTTGTAATTGTATATAAAAGAGAAAATTAAATTAGCACGTGGGGTTAAATAAGGAGGGGAAAAAATTGGGGCCACAAGAGAGAAAATCAAAACATTAAATTAATATTGAAGAGGGCCCAGCCCCTTCCTTTTTTCCGATCCGCTTCTGCTACACGTTCAAAAAATAGGGAGGATTAAAATTTTCATTTTGCCCCCCATTTTTACAACAACAATTCAGCACCATAGTTTACTCCCCCCCCCCCCCCCCCACCCCCAACAAAAAAAAACCCATTGTTATAAATACAGCTAACCCTCACAAAATCAACCCCATTTACATAATACACCATTTTAACACTACATCACAACACAGCTTCTCTTGGACAAAAAAAAAAAAAGAAGAGAAGCATCACCATCACTGTACACACTGCACCTAGGTTAGTTTAATTACAACAGTAGGTTATATATAATAGCTTCATCGTCATCATACAGTAGTCTAATGGAAGATGACAGTATGATGGCTTCTACCAGGTAGATCAGCTGTTGATGGAGGAAGGGTTGCTTGCTTCAACTGTTTTGAGGTCTGAAACATGGGCACATAATTTAGTAAGGCAAGAAGCAAAAGATTTAACAGGTGCTCAAAAAAATAAAGTGCTATTCCAACTTTTGGGTTTGAGGGAAGGAGGCAAATTACCATGAGGTATTCAGACAAAAATAGCCAGAGAGTTGGGCTTTCATAAAAGCACAATATGCAAAATATTCAAGAGGTCATAAAATCAGAAGACATGGAGGGAGATCATAGATCTCAGTCATAAAAAAGGGCATTGTGGCAGAAAAGCATACACCCAAAACAGTGAGCAGTGGTTAACATCAGTACCACTGCACTTAAGGGGTACACATAGAGCATATGCAGATGCTTTAAAGTGCTCCCATATGCATGTCTTTAGGCTGTTAAAAAAAGGCTTAGCTTGCTAAGAGCACATACAAGTTGTAATACCTTGAATTTTTTAAAAATCTAATTATTGATATTAATTATTTTACGAGTCTAATTATTTTAAGAAAATAAATAAATAAAATATATAGTATTTTATAATTATAAACTTGTAATAATATTGCAATTATTTTCATGAACTATTTTCTAAAAATGATGGAGTTATAAAATATTTTCATAAAAGCCATCTCTTGTGTTATTTGGGCCAAGTCCATTCAAGCCCACATTACAATCCCCATCCATTTAAATTTTAAAAGAATAAAAATTAAATTAAATTAAAATAAAATAAAATAAAATAAAAATTGTACTTCATCATCAACATCATACGACAACATCATCATCAACATTTTCCCCTTTCTTCTTCCTCATCATCCATAACTATAAGCTTCCAAATCCTCCAATCATAAAATAAAACCCTTCCCCAAGCTTCCTAATCTTCAACCTTCCACTTGTAATTCATCAACTTAAACATCATCATCTCCAATTTCAATCATGACTACACCTCCATTGTTAACCAATGGAAGCTCTTGCATGCACCTCCCTAAAAAATCCTCTCCCCTGCAAGCTTTTATCGTCTTCTCCACTCCACTTGTATCACATGCCAACAAACACCATCAACCCCATTTTTCCTCCACATCCTTCACCTCCCAAGTTACCCAATCAACAATGGAGTTCTTATTAAAATAAACCTTTATTTCACCTATAAATAGGGCTTAATTCATCCTCCATTCATTCATCAATTCATCCCAAATCAAATTCAATTAGAAATTCTCAATTAAAAGCCCCAAAAAAAATTGTTCTAATCTTTTCCAAAACCCAAGTACCACTGCCACCGACCTACCTCCTGCCACGAACCACCTCCGGCGACCACCAGCCGCGGAAACCAGCCACCACCATCGGCCCTCCTCCCTCAACGCTCCTCCCTCTCTCTCTGTCTCGCTGCCCTACTCTCTCTCTCTCTTCTTTACCCACCCTTCTCCCTCGCCTCTCTCTCTACTCCTGTCCGCCACCCATCGCAGCACCGCCACCCTACCACCGACGACCCAGGTCAGAAACAACCAACCCATCTTCCGCCTTATTCCTCTGTTTTGGTCCTGCACCCTTTGTTTCCTCTCACTTCATTTGTCCCAAAATAAAACCCCATTTGACCCATTGACTAAAGAGTAAGTTTGGACCTTATTTCTTAATATGTTCCAGTAAAAGAAATGAAACATGATAAAGAAAAGTGAAAGACTCGGTCCTGACAGTATCCTGTTATAGACTTATAGTCTATGTGACTCCTGTTTCCTGTTCCGGTCGTGCACATACCTTCGTACCTCGATATTATCCCTTGTGGGTAATACCTGTTTCCTGTATTATGTTATGGTACGCCAAGTAGGCTTCGTCCTACGTCCTGTATTCCTGTTTATACTCGCCAGTTACCGAAAAAGAAAATGGAATAAAAGGAAAAGATAATGGGAAAATATTATATAATGCTCACATTTATGTTCTTTTAGTTTGTCTTAATTATTATGTTATAAAACGTTTACGAAATGTTTTTATAAAAAGACTTTTATATTATTCTAAATCTTCTCTCTGTTTGCAAATAAAATGAATTGAAATGAATTTACGTTGTCAGGTTAATACGTTACTGGGCCTCGGCTCATGATATTTCTTTTTGATTTTTAGGTACCAAAGAGGACAACGGGGCAATTTAGTGTGAGGAAACCAATAAAGTCGCCTCCCTTCGATCAAATAAGTGATCTCCACTAGTTTAATTATTGTATTAAAAGCTAGCTTGAACTACTTAATTTTGTTGGTTTGTAACCGAATATTTTAGCTCTTGTTATAAGACCTATATATTCTTAATATAATATTATTAAGTTATGTTATTTTCTGTGCCTTGTGTTTCTCAACTCAGAAACACGGCATGTGATGCACCGACTAATTAGGATTCCGCTGCTAATTAACCTAATAAATTGGATTACAAGTCGGGGCGTTACACAAGTCCAAACCACCCAAATGTAAGTGATAAAAACAGAATTGGCAGAAAGAAGTGGGTGCTACAACACATTCAACCAACAACAATAGACTCAAAGGCTAAATTTGTGGACATGGCACACACAATCCATATAGATGAGAATTGGTTTTATCTCAACCCAACAACACTACGCCAAAAAATACATTTTATAGTGCTTTTTTTATAGCGGTTATAAGCAAACCGCTATAATAAGTGTGTTTTGTAGTCTTTTATAGCGGTTGTACAAAAACCGCTATAAAAAAGTTCTCTTTTATAGCGGTTATGGTATAACCTCTATAAAAGGTTGGTTTTAGAAAAAAAAAAAAGAACGCCCAGCTCAGACTTCTTCTTTCCCATGAAAAACCCTAACCCCTCCTTCCTTCCATTGCTCGTCCTTCCCCTTCGTCCTCCATTGATATTGCTTCCATTTCAACGAAAAAAAATCAACAATTGTTCATTATTTGCACGAAATTCTGGTTTCATTTGTTCATTCTGGAATAAGACACAAAACACTCTGTAACGACCCGACTTTTTAGCTTGTCGATTTACGAAGGGTAATCAACATTCGGATCATTACTTAATCTAATTAGACCATAATTCAATATTACAAAGGAAAGGATTAACCTTTATTAACTATAGCTGCTAGAATCCATAATAAACCTCTAATTAATATTACATCAAAGTCTGAAAAATACTGTCCCAACATGCTGGGATCTTAGTAACAAACTAAATAAAGGTTTAAATAGTTCTGACTAAACTAGAATACTTAAATAGAGGCCCAAACTCTCAAGCCCATCCGGCGAAGCCCGCTCTAATCTGCTGCAACGTCACCTGAAACTGAGGGGGGGGTCCACCATCAGTGGCGAGTAACTAGGCTGTCCCATTTAATCGAGGGACCACCAAACACATAATAGCATAGAAATTGTCATAAAAACTGTAAAGAACTTAATACATGTTTTACATATAAATATACAAATTACGTATAAATGTACGTATAAAAATACATATAAAAGAACGTATAGACGTACGTATAAATGTACGTACAGAAATACGTATACAAGTACGTATAAAGATACGTATAAAGATACGTATAAATACACCTGCAGAGATACGGTTAGAATACATATAATCTTCGTATAGAATACGTACAACCAACCCTGCAGATACGGTTAGAATACATACAAAATACATTCAACATTCGCATACATACACACGCTAACATACTCGAATAATTACAGAAATATACACAGCGGAAGACTTATAATATACTGAACTTGTACTTTATATTATACAACTTAGAATTATACTTCACCACCTTCTTACATGATATCATCAGTAAATCCTAATCATATCTTTTCATAATCTTATCATCGAATTTCATATCATAATCTTATCATATCATATGTTATATCTTATCATAATCTTTCTTAATCGTAATTCATATCTTATAATTACATCTCATCTCATATCATAACATCAATCTTATAATAAGGGCATAATAGCTTCTTATCTTAACATATGCACTTATCATATCATTACATCAATCTTATAATAAGGACATAATATCTTCTTAACTTTACATATGTACTTATTATATCAACTTAACTTAACATATCATCTTTGCGGACTGTCTTCTTCAGCTCGTAGCGAACCTTTGCGTTCGCAAC